>JBBMOI010000014.1:3732500-3990000 GCA_038088405.1 Porites divaricata
TGTGTCTCTTGAAGTAAAATGGATCAAAAATCCTGTACGAAAAGCAATTTCTGCACTGAAAACAAGAAAACCAACTCACCGTTTAACGAGGCGGCCAAACTTCTAGTTTTCACCGTCGCGACTTCAGGTCGACGCTGTGGCATTATGCTAATTGGTTCCAAGAATTGAACATTTCACTTCCGGATGACGTCCTCCTCTATGGCGTACGATCCCCGCCAAAATTCATGTTTTGTATTTACAACACAACATTTTGAATTTAACACAAAACTTTTGTATTTCAAACTCGACATTTGAATTTAATACAAGACTTTTGTATTTAGAACTCAACATTTCCAATTTAACACAAGACTTTTGTATTTACAACACGACATTTCGAACTTAATACAAGACTTTTGTATTTCAAACTCGACATTTCCAATTTAACACAAGACTTTTGTATTTACAACACGACATTTCGAACTTAATACAAGACTTTTGTATTTCAAACTCGACATTTGAATTTAATACAAGACTTTTGTATTTACAACACGACATTTGAATTTAACACAAGACTTTTGTATTTACAACACGACATTTGAATTTAACACAAGACTTTCGTATTTACAACACGACATTTCGAATTTAATACAAGACTTTTGTATTTCAAACTCGACATTTGAATTTAACACAAGACTTTTGTTGTTCTCGAGAACATCGTCGAATTTCAACTTGTCACCGCTACTCGGATTTCAAACACCGCTTTTAAATTTTACATGTCAAGTTCATATTTTACATAAGACTTTACGCTTCAATGACCTTAGAGGTAGGTGGGGAGGGGTGGGAGGGGATGAGTGGAGTCGCAGGTAACCTAGGTTGAGATCATGCCCTCTCCCTATTAACCATTTATGTCTCTCACGGGAAGAGGGCATGATACATTTCTTTGACGGATCACATGTAAAAATGCCGGATTCTGGACTTTTTTCTGATTGGATAGGAAACAATGCGAATGATTTGCGCCGTTTCGATTGGCCAAAATGCCGCCATCCGTTAGTTGTTTTTAATTGATTTCAGTCTGCATTTTCGCTTGCGTAATGTGGCAGTGAATACACACGCGAGATCGTTATGAAATTTCTGCCGGCTCAGTTTTCTTGAATTTGAAGAATGCTTAAATAGAAATTTCATCCGTTGAAATATTTTCCATCTCATCGTATACTAAAAATTCACCGATCATTTGAATGCAATTTGATACTGGCTACAAGTTACAGAAGCGACAAACGGGTTCACTTTTCAAATAATCAATTCATGAACGGAGTCTTGACCTGGCTTGACTGTAATTCTTCCTTCAGAAACCTTCGAATTATTCTGAGCGATCTTCGCTTTCACACCACCGTGTCAGTTCGTGAAATATGGTGCTTTAGCCTAATTTTTTTTCACTGCTTTCGGTACAGAACGAAGTCAACGAGCTTTAACCAGTAAATTCTTTATTATTTGGAGCTGTTGAATAAAGGTACGGCAGCTCCAGCTAGCAGTATTTCATCACAAAAACAACACATTTAAAATTTCTTTTTTAGGAAGCGCCATCTGAACATGGGCGAACTTAAAAATTTTCTTTTCCCTAAAATTGATTTCAAAAGAGACATTAGGGCCATTTATACGAGAAAAAATAAGACGCGTCTTACATAAGACGCGTCTTAAATAAGACGTGAAATTTCCGTATAAACGGCACATTTCGTCTAAGAGCGCAGAAAGGTTAGCGCCAGAAACGTTCAACTATCACAATAGAGGCGAACAAAAAACACATAAAAAACCTCTCAAACAAAGAACTTACAAATGACCAGATCAATTTACTGGCAAAAGGGCTTAAATTCATTCCAACACCCGTTACAAAACAAACACAAATTAGGCAACAACTCTTGCGTGACTTTGATCAGTTTGCAAGAAGAATGCGTCTAATCAGGGGCACCCAACGAGAATATAGTTCAAAACCACTTAAACATAGCATTGTTAAACATATTTTAGTATTTAAACGGTAGATATAGGCATATTTTTATCCCCTAAAATTTTTTCATCTGTTCGGATTTCCTAGCTGAAAGTCTAGTGATCCGAAAATTATAGGGATCAAAACCTTCCTTTTCGAAAATTTCAGCCACAAAAAAGGCTTCCGAAAATTCTAGGTGACCTTTTTCGGGTAAAAATCCGTTAAAAATAGGCAATTATACCATTTTTTAGATTTTCGAAAATCCTAGGAGAGGCAGGCAAGCAAGAAATTTTACAACAAATGTTCCGAAAAGTATAGATCTCAAATCGTCTTCCGAACAGATATTTTCCGAAAATTGTCGTTGGGTGCCCCTGGTCTAATGTACATATTTCGAGGGGAAAACAACGAACCCCATCCTTTCCATGTCAAATCTGCATGGGAACCACCAATACAACGATCAGTAGCCCTTGAAAGTTATCTAGAAGAGGTTAAGAGCGACCTTGCAGAAATAGAAATAACAAAGCCAAAAAATAATCTGCCTCCGGCCGAACGTGAGGCTCTCAGAGCCCTAAAACGTGACACTGAAATAAACCTTAAAAAGGCCGATAAAGGAACAACAACCGTAGTCATGAACACACAAGACAAAATTAAAGAAGGCCAAACTCTACTAGACAACAAAGACAAAACTACAGGCCTCTTGCATCACCTATGGTCACTGAGACAGACCATAAAGTTAAACAACTTATTACAGACCTCCGCAACGGAGATCACATAGACGACATGACTAAAAAATGGCTTTGTCAAACACCAAATCCGCCTCGAATTCCAGAATTTTACACCCTCACTAAGATACACAAGCCGTCCCCGGTCGGCAGACCAATAGTATCAGGGTGTGATGGCCCAACGGAGAAACTATCATCATTTGTCGACAGACTCCTTCAGCCGATAGCACAACAACAAAAGTCGTATCTTAAAGATACTACCGACTTCGTCAATTTCATAGAAAATACGAAAGTCCCAGCGGACGTCATACTTGTTTCAATGGACGTTACGAGCTTGTATACAAATATACCGCAAGAGGAGGGAATAGACACAGTATGCAGAGCATACGAAATATTCTATAGAAACGAACCTCCTACCCCTACACAACTACTAAAACGAGCGCTCAGGCTAATTCTCCAAGAAAATTCTTTCCAGTTTAATGGAAAAAACTACCTTCAAACACATGGTACGGCCATGGGCACGAAAATGGCAGTCGCCTTTTCTAATATATTCATGAACAAGGTAGAGACGGAAATCCTTAGCCAAAGCCTTTTTAAACCGCTCGTTTGGAAACGTTACATAGACGACATCTTCTCGCTCTGGACTACAAACAGAGACAGAATAGAACATTTCATTGAACAAGCAAACAATCATCACCCCACGATCAAATTTACGGCTGAAATTTCCGATAAGGAAACAATATTCCTGGACGCCTACATCTACAAAGGGGAAAGATTCGAAAGAGACGCAATCCTTGATGTGCGTACTCATTTCAAACCAACTGAGACATTTCAGTATACCCATTATGCTTCCTGTCACCCGCAAGGAGTTAAAAAAGGCTTCATTAAAGGGGAAGCCCTCCGACTCCTCAGAACAAACTCTTCCAAAATAATATTCGAAGAGAAATTTAAAGCGCATCTGCTACAGAGGGGTTACCCAGAGGATCTTATTAAAACAACCCTCTCAGAGGTGAACTTCAAAGACAGGAAACTAGCCCTCCAACAGAAAACAAAGACAAACCAACGAATCTTGCCTTTTGTTACACAATACCAACCATCAGTGCCAAACCTAAAGCAAATTCTCATGAAAAACTGGCATTTAATAGAACAACAACCATTACTGAGCGGAATCTACAAAAAACCGCCCCTCGTATCTTATAAAAGAGGGCGGTCGCTCAAAGACATACTCGTTAGAGCCAAACTATAAAAAGGCTATTTTGAACACGCGCTAGGGAGTCGTGTAGGCCTGTCAACCCCATTTTACTCAGACTATGGTGTACGATGGTGTTAAAATGACAATTCTTGGCAAAGGGTGATTTGATGGCCCGGTTACTTGCGACTCCACTCTTCCCCTCCCACCCCTCCCCACCTACCTCTAAGGTCATTGAAGCGTAAAGTCTTATGTAAAATATGAACTTGACATGTAAAATTTAAAAGCGGTGTTTGAAATCCGAGTAGCTGAGGCCGAGTAGCGGTGACAAGTTGAAATTCGACGATGTTCTCGAGAACAACAAAAGTCTTGTGTTAAATTCAAATGTCGAGTTTGAAATACAAAAGTCTTGTATTAAATTCGAAATGTCGTGTTGTAAATACGAAAGTCTTGTGTTAAATTCAAATGTCGTGTTGTAAATACAAAAGTCTTGTATTAAATTCAAATGTCGAGTTTGAAATACAAAAGTCTTGTATTAAGTTCGAAATGTCGTGTTGTAAATACAAAAGTCTTGTCTTAAATTCAAATGTCGAGTTTGAAATACAAAAGTCTTGTATTAAGTTCGAAATGTCGTGTTGTAAATACAAAAGTCTTGTGTTAAATTGGAAATGTCGAGTTTGAAATACAAAAGTCTTGTATTAAGTTCGAAATGTCGTGTTGTAAATACAAAAGTCTTGTCTTAAATTCAAATGTCGAGTTTGAAATACAAAAGTCTTGTATTAAGTTCGAAATGTCGTGTTGTAAATACAAAAGTCTTGTGTTAAATTGGAAATGTCGAGTTTGAAATACAAAAGTCTTGTATTAAGTTCGAAATGTCGTGTTGTAAATACAAAAGTCTTGTGTTAAATTGGAAATGTTGAGTTCTAAATACAAAAGTCTTGTATTAAATTCAAATGTCGAGTTTGAAATACAAAAGTTTTGTGTTAAATTCAAAATGTTGTGTTGTAAATACAAAACATGAATTTTGGCGGGGATCGTACGCCATACTCCTCGGCCACGTCCAGTGTATCTTAAGGTCCCTAATCATCGTCGAGACGTGGCGGTTGCCGCTGGGTTGCCGTGATCAGAAGAAATCTCTTTCGATTGTGGAGCCAAAGGTCAGTTTTTGACTAAAACATAAATATATTATATCCAATTTGTTTTACAAACAAACACATTATTGTCAGTAAGGCGTGCAAGGAAGTGAAAATGGGGTATAGTTCACAATATTAGAAGGCTAGTCGTTGAGATGCATTGGTCTGTATTCTGTTTATTTCATTGGTACAACACAGCAAAAATCCGGTTTGGTTTGTTTTTCATTGAACGAACAAAATTGCAAAGCCAGCCAATAGGATTGCTCCAAATCTTTATTGATTATTTCTTCTTCCAAGGCGACCAGTGGCATTGCACTAAATCTTGATCGATTTTTAATCGATATGCTTCCTCTGAAGAACGTAGCGCCAAATTTGTCGTTTGTCAGTTTTCCCACTCGGGTTTTAGGATGGTTTGCAAACCAGCGAAATCCTTCGGCTTACTAGCAAGTCAAGGGAGGCGACCTAGGCCAAATTATTTCTTTTTATTTTGTTTTTTTTCCCTTCATGATTCTTTTTTGTTTAGGTAGAGGCAGAGTTTTTTACTTCTTTAATTTTTATGGTTGGAGGGACGTGATTTCGGATATATTTTTCCAGTCGGAGTTCGTCAGTTTTTGCCGAGCAGAGCTAGAGTTCTGTTTTTTCTTTTCTTATCGAAAACACCTTGACGATGGGAGGTTAAATCGCGTAAATTTCAACTCGTACCCTTGACGATTGGCGGTGAAATCGCGAAAATATTGTCTTCGTCGATCGACGACTCACTTTCGACATGGATTGGACTTTTGGATGGGACACGGATCCGGATCTTAGTGAACTTGTTATACCTTGGAATCATGGATAACCATTGGAACTACGTTAACTTTGAGACCTTGGAAACACATTGCAATTAATTTTTAACCGGATCAATAGCATCTTGGAATATTAAACTTTCATCTTGGTTTAAGACATTGGAACTTTATCGAACTTTGTAACCTTGGATAGAGAAGGCGGATGTTTTGTTTTGTTTTATTCCATTAACCTAAAACTGCAATGTTTATTTCTCTTTGAAAAAGTTACCTGTGGCAACTTACTACCAAGATATGACGTATCTTTATACATATAGTTCCTGTTAGGTTAATAAAAGCATTATGTTCTCCATTACTTGTTTCCGTGAACATTCCAACTGTTCAAGTTACACGGGTAAACCTTGTTTTGATGCAAAACTTCTTTTTCTTAACCAAATCGTGCTACGAAAATAACTACATAGCGATAGATCAAAACAAGATAAGCTCCATCCTTGCGACCACTGACAACTATAAATTCAGTCATAAGCACATTAAACCAACCCAACAGGTAACCTACTCATCGATACTCAAAACATGGCACATGTTTCCGATTTCCCTAATTTTTCCAAATTCAGATAGAACGCCATTATGCTTCCACAGCTTCCATAGACCAATGCATCCCTCGGGAACGACTTTAGGCGTCTTGTTTCTGGATAATTACGTATTAATATTTGCCTTTGTTACTGGAAACAGTCACACGAAAAGAAATAAGACTCGAACAAGATACGAACCATTTACACATGAATGTTGTTCGCGTCTTTATATGAGAGGATATGTTCGTACTAATACTAGACTCACTCACTCTCTCACTCATCTGGTCATCTTGTTTTCCTTCGGCACCTTATTTTCTTCTGATTCATTTCTTTCAGTGAAAAATACTTGACAAACGTGGAAACATTTGCACTCTGCAGGAGCAAAAATCAAGGGGAAGACGAAATGCTATGTGGTTGATGCATTATTGCGTACGTCTTACGGTCTCCCGCGGAATCGGGAAAGGCTTTTTCATGTAAATAAATGATAAAACCTGCGAACGCAGACAAGTAACCTGGATTCCAGAGGATATTTTTTTCTTTACGATATTGATAGTTCGCGGCGAAGCTGCGTCAACGAGGCGCCTTATCAAACCGTAAGCACGGTTTATTTCATATTAGGTATTTTGAGAACGGACCTCTGGAGCCAGACAAGAAGCGACTACCGGAAATAAGTTTGCGTTCGCAGGCTCATACTTGAAAACATCCTACCATATCAAAACAGGAAACCCAAACAATAGGAAACTCATTGCTGTGGTTTCTTATAGCAACTGTTTTTTTCTTCGCCAGTGTGTGACTTCCTGTGCTCTCGTTCTGCTTTAACTGTGTTCCCATCTGGTACCCTGATATAGAACTTCCAGATGTCATACACACTTCCTCACAGGTCGCAAGCGGTGCTAAGTTGACTGGGCATAAGTCAAAAACGAATACTTTATGTATGTCGCCTGCCCTTTACCATAGTTAATAAATTGGAACAAAAAAGAATGTTGAGTGGGATGTTTATGAAATCCGGCAGGCTTTTTTGTTAATATGTGTTTACAGGAGAGATGTTTATATCTGAGACTTGAAGGTGCGCAACGTCCACTAAAAATAGCATTCTTATCATTCTGATCGTTTTGGCCAATAAAAACGTGACTACCGCACAGGTTGTCGAAACCTCAGTCACTGTCAACAACAACAGTCCTATTCAGGACTACGTTCACCCGGACGATCATACTCAACCTACTTATGAAATGACCCCTGGGTTCAAACCTTTCACAAAAAACAAAGGATTGTGCACGCACCATTGTTTTTATCTTCGATGTTTGCCGCCTTTCATAACCAGTCTTCTCCTCTCATACGGGGAAGGAAAATATATGGAACGTTCCAATGATACATCGCATGCAAAATCGTACGTACACGGAAACTTTGGATTTTTTCCGCCCTTTGTTAGGGGTTGTACAAAACCTTACTGGGATCTAGCTCAGACAAACCCTTATCCAACCTCTCTCCCATTCTTTTTGATTGCGTATTATCGCGAATTGCGTCACCCAGAAGGAGAGTTTGAAATTTTCTGTTCGTTCCAAATGGCCTCCACATGTTTACTTTTGAAGAGAATCGAAGAACGAAAAGAAGCAAACAAAACTAGACTTCTAGAACCTAAAACATTCGCAGCCATGCAATTCATCCAGTCATGCATATCAGTCGAAGAAGCTTCAGAAGTCTACCTTTAGTACAATGCTGAGAGTGGAAGTTGATGGTTAATAGTCTTTGTGATTAGGACTTCAATGGGTTTCACATATACTGTAAATATTTGTCATACCGTATTTTTTCGATTGAACTCCGCTCTCGAATAAACGCCGCCCTCGATCTAACCTGAGATCAGGTGTTATTTTTTTTTTCTTTTTTTTTTTTGCTTCTTTGACATAAAGGGCTAATAGGGAGAGGGCATGATCTCAGGCTACCCTCGATCAAACGCCGCAGCTTGAAGCAAAATTACCAATAAACGCCGCCCTCGAATAAACGCCGCACCTAATCAGAAGAATGTGGCGTTTACTCGAGGATATTAGAGAGATTAAGATTCACGTTTACGGCGTACGGTAAACGGCAAACGTCAGTTGAAAAATTCTCAGAATAGAAAATAAGCAGATAAAAACAGTCCAGAACGATTCTTGTGGACAAAACTGGCATAAAACTACTTATTTTTGTGTAGAAGCAATAAACAGTAAACGAAAAATAAGGGGAAAACTTGGTCACGTGGTACAAATTCACGTTTGCCGTTTGGCGTAAACGTGAATCTTAATCTCTCTAATAAGAAAAACCTCGGTACAACTTGGACTTTTAGTTACATCATCCACACATTTACGATTCTATCTCAGCAAAATAAGAGAGACATTGGAACCTTTATTACATAATATTTACAAACGATTTACAATTACTGTTGTGAGTGATTTTTAAAAAAAGTGATTTCGAAATAAATGACGCGCTCGAACAAACGCCGCATTGGAAACGCTAAAAATTCACACTTTACGCAACGTTGCGTAACGAACCTAAAACGGCTGCGAAGGAGACTAGAACGGTGGAGGCTTCGTAAGAACTTACGTACGCGTAAATAAATAAAACATGATGCTGTCGAAGTAAACTTAAAACTGGACTATCACTATCTATTTGTCAATTCCGTCATAGCCACAGTTTTCCGCGACACGATCATGAAACAAACACAACGAACAATTATTCTCTCGATTCCAAGCAGGTTGATAGAGAGAGTGAGAGGGCGGCTTGAGTATCAGGGATCTTCCAGAGGCCAAAAGGACAGAAAAGAGAGAACTGAAACGGGGGATTTTAGTGTCTCCGCCCTCCCCTAACCTCGCAGGCAGTGTTTGTGGATCGATGATGGCGTTACTAGTAAGAAAAGGAACCTGCTTGAATGTTGAACGACTATTTCACTACAACCTTAAATCAAAAAAGAAAAAAGAAAGAAAAAGAAACCTCTGAAAGAAATTTTATGATATCGTTTTGAGAAGGAAAAAAAAAAAGACAAGAAACATAAACTAAGAAAAGTGTAGGTCATATCCGAGCTCCCAAAATATTTCGGAAGTTGTCACTTGCGGACCGTAGGTGCTGAAAAAATCACCTTTGAATTAAATACAATCAAGTACAAGGAAAAATGTTATGTTTTCCTTCTAAAAAATCAGCCGCAGACATTTCACAATATATCGTGTGCTGCTGGCAATTATTCTGTCAAAAAAAGGTGTGTGGATTAAAATCGGCCGGCAGGGAGAACAACAGAGGAGACAAACAAGGAATAAAGGAGACAATTTCTTTGAATATCCAATTAGCACTATCTTTTCAGCTGGCAAGAAATGGTTTAACGCTTTTTAAAGTAGTCATAAGATCGTCAGTAATGACCGACTCACATCCTGTCATCACAGGCAGACATGGGTATTAATCAGTATATTTTTTTCTTCAACTCTTAAAATAGAACAAGCAAAGTCGTCTAAGTACAATATGTGTTATTTTAGGAGAGCAACCAAGAAAGCTCATATAAAATTGCCGTCGTCGTGAAAGAGAGCAAGCTTAAGTTCTTAGAGGAAGAAGGAACTTATAGCTAAATCGAGCTACAGAGGAACATTTGCAACAATTAACAATACATGAAGAGGTTCGTTACCACGACTCCGAGGATGACCTTAGGAATCTTCTGCCGAATGATCAGTCTTTTTCAAATGCTTCGGTGATCCTCTTTCAGAAACCGCGACTGGCCTTAAATCGCTGGACTAGAGTATTACGGCAATGAATAGACCAATTTCGATATATTAAAATTCAGACTTGGCTCGGAGGCTTAGGGGAATAAAACGCAAAAGAAATGTATTATTCAAGATAACCTCTTTTGTTTTAACCTCAGAGCCAAGTATGAATTTTAATCAGTTTAATATATCGAAATTGATCTAACACTTAAACTGAAATAACTCTTAAATGAAAAATCAAATTTATTTCGAACTACAGACCATCAAAAGAACTGAACCTCAAAAGAGCAGAGAGGGCTGTCTAGCTAGCCATGAGTATAAAACGGATGGCGCAAATTAACTCGCGGACTAACAATGTTTGGAAACCAGACATCATTATCATGTGCAATGATTTTGTTGACAAACTGAGGGGTTTTTAAAAGAATTTGTGCGGTTTAAATATTTAAAAATCGTAGTTGAAGAAAATAAGCAAAACAACTGATGACTCAGTGAGCCGACACGACTTAATTTTATTAGTTATCGTCTTTTTAATTTCCCCGCTGTACGAGGGAGGGGTGGGTGCAGAGGAGGGGACTTTTTCCTTGTGTTTAGAAATAATATTTTCAAGTCTGCTCGCTAAATCCCCTGACTGAACAAACATCATTAGTTCCGGCTAAACTTTTCACAGGGTGAGGCCGGGTTGAAGGATTCAAAGATACCAAGATGGGAGTTTACCGAGCTTGGTGTTATTTATGAAACTTATTATGCTGTTATTCAAACGGTCAAGCCCTGGAATCGAGTAGCGTGGCTTGTTAAGCAAGCGAGTAGCTTGCTAGCGTGGCTGGAGACCATCTCAACTAATCAACCTCTACCTCTTCAACGAGCAAGGCTGAAACAGTCACGCGTCATGGTGTAACACTGTATGTTGAAACTTCCGTCGTTTTCGGGGCTCTTTGGAGATGGAACCTTCTGGAGTTACCACAATAAATTTTCTTGCAGTAACGACCTACCACGCACGCGTTTTTTAGCATCACCCAGTAATTAGTAGTGAGCTCCCCAAATAGACCAAGTCCGAATTCTAGGGTGGACCGGTAAATTTTCTTTGCTCGATCGAGCATGCACGATACTATCTTCCAACTCCGTCTTGGAAATGGTTTGTCACACACGTAATTCTCTCCTTGAGAAGGCAAGATTGCTAAAGATGCAGTGTGCACACATTCAAAAAATTACTCCTGGCTTTTGCATAAAAAAAGCTAGAGAAAATAACTTGTTCGTATAATTTGTGCAAAAATGTCTTGCGAAGAAGAGAAAGTCTATACAACAACCAGGCAAGACCAGTAACCTCAGCTCATAGTGTAAAATAAATATTTCCAATAGCTACAATGCACTCCCATTACAGCAAACCAATATATTACGGCTAGTCCTCGGTTTTTCGAACGATATTCTTGGCCCCTGTAAGAGTAAAGTGTATGGAAAAGAACCTCGATATTTGCGAAAGCTCGTTTTAGTGATTAATTAACTGAGAAAAATCTTTAAAAGGCGCAGTGTCACACAATTTGGTCCCTTTTAACTTTTACGATAAAAATAAACATTTCATAAATTAATTAAGGATTAAAATAAAGCTCAATTGTGTGAAATTAAAAGGTTTCACATAACCGTGTTCCAGATTGAAAGCTTACTCAAAACCACATGATATTTATCTAAACTACTGTAGTTAAAAACTGAAAGAGTTTGCTTTCATAACGACATAAGTTGTTTTCCGCATGTAGCAATGACCCTAGAGATAACGTCGTGTTGAACTTTTGATTTTACTTTGCTCTTTCGAATGTATAGCTTTTGTGGGTGAGTGAGGGTGCATGAACCCCTTAACTGCGGACCTGACCGTTGATCAACAAAACAATCTAAAAATTCCAAAAACAGCAAAATAACAGTCATACCAAACTGTCGTTACAGGTGATCTTACTTCGTCTAGTTAGCTTTCCTACAGAAATGTCATTTTAATCGTATTACGCGGTGGCCCATGGTGTGCTAGCATAAGTCAGCGAGATTCAGTTCAGTGCATTTTATACTGCCAGAAAATATGGTTTTTACACTGCTCTTTAAAAACGTACGTGAGTTTTTAATAAAAGCCATTACGCTGCGGGTAAGGACTCTGTATATTAGATTTTATCATGCATAAATATATAAGAAAGCTGACTTCCAGGAACACTAAACCTCGAGTTTCCGTCTTACCAACACAAGTGTTATGCGATGCTGACTCAGAGAAAGCTGAAACACATCTTCCAGTATCGGCCGCGAACTACAAACGCATTCAAAGTAATTTAACATACAATAATTTGCTTTATTTCTCTAAAAAGATTTACTCGAGCAATATCGACAAAATACGCAGTCCGCAGTCCATGTACAAACACACACTGTCATCCTGTCACGTGACATTTAACTTCCGCTGTTATAAATATAAAAGTGATCGATTGCGGACAAATGACAAGCAGAGGTTCATATGATCGCCAAAGCGGACGAGGAAAACCGGCGAATGGAGATACATAAGGGTGAGAGAGAAAAGCGAGTCGAGCATGAGTTGGAGAGAACAAATGCATATGTGCTGGTTTTACTAAAGGACAAACGGCGATTGAACACGGAGCTGGAAAACGAGCGAAAGGTATCAAGGAAGTTGAGGCAAGAATGTTATGATTTAAGAAGAAAACTTGGAGCACAACAGAGCGTTGGAAGCGCGTTAGATTCTTTCGCCACTACTGACTGTCTCATTAATATGAGCGAAAACAACACCGAAGAACTGGAGAAAAAAATTCGAAAACTTGAGGAAAGTTTGCACGAATCACGAACCCAGATTAAATCTTTAGAGGAACACAAAACCGTTCTGGAATCAGAGATACTACGGTTAGCGGAAGCGCTCGGTAAAGACAGTTCATCGTCTGATTTGGACCTTATGATAGAACAGCTGAATATTTACGAAACTGATTTTCAGAAAGAGAGGGACGACAGAGAAAAAGCGGAGACTAAAGTTTCCGTCCTGACTGATCAAATCTCTGATTGTCAGGATTTGATATCATCGCTTACGCGTGAGGTAGACGTGTATAAAAATGCTTTCGAGCGGGAGAAAAAGGACAAAGAGATTGCGCTAGGACGCGATCGCGAGAAAGGGGAAGACCTAACAGTAAAATTACAAACTTTCCCTACTGCTGGCTCTTCGCCGAATTTTCCGGGAAGCGAACATGATCAGGAGCTAGCGTCACCAGTTCAACCGCCTCATTTACAAGTCGTTTATCCAGTTGTAGATTCTAGAATACAGCATCAAAATTCAATAAGGAAAAGGGAACTTCATAGGAGAGGGGTTTTGACAAGAGACAGCCCTGAATCTTTGAACTATAACTAGGGTCTAGGATTTGCGAAAAAAAAATTACCAACACAACAAGCTATCTGTCAACTTAAGACTTCCTCATTCCTGGCCACATAAGGTAATTCAAGAGGTACTCAGGATAAATACCTTTCCCGCTAAGACACTCTAATTTTCATTTGCTGTTTAATGAGACCCTATGCATTTTCCTGTATAGTCGTGGACTGAATATATATAATTCGCGGTCAAAATTTTACAATGGAGTGAATTCGCAATTTGTGGTCGCATACATAAATGTATGCACATTTGCATACGCCAAAAGCGGTAATCGCATTTGGGAATATCTGAATATATGCATATAGCAAGAATCTTCCGAGATAATTTTGTTTTACAAGTAAATAGACCAGCTAAATAAAATTGTTTTGGGAAACATGATTTAGCCTAAAACAACAGTCGTTCTCTGCAGGAAATTATGAAGGGGAATTCACTGAAGTGAGGTTTCTGCGTTTAAAACAATATTTAACATGCACGGGTTTACTTTAAAACTTTCAATTTCTTGATTTTCAGTCGAATAACGCAAATTCAGGCTACCTTCAACTTTGACCAGTTTATGAAGTTCGGGGCGGCTATCTTCAATACAACCCACGCAGATTACAACAGTTTGTTCAATACTGTCACCCGAATAGTATAATCTAACGAGGGCCAAAAAAAATATAAATATATTATATATAGAGAGAAGGAAAGGGAAGAAGAAAAACAAACCATAAACGATGTCCTTTTTAATACGCAAACTTGATTATTTTTTATTTCAACAAACGCTCTCAGCCATACGCATGAGTGGAAAATTCTGTAGCGGATGTTTATGGTTTCCAAAGCATTGGAGGTTTTATTTTGTCTTCCGCAGTACGCGAAAAATGATAGAGATTATTGTTGACGAAGATTGAACTGAGACAGGAAGTTGATCTGATCAAATATTTGTGTTCAAGAAACCCAGTATATGAATGTTAGTTTATGGTAACAAAATAGGCCTTTGTGACCACTACTCTTAACAAGGCTCATCAAGGACGTGAAAAGTAGACAAAGTTGTTTTACAGGAAGATAATATCGTACACAGTTCTCCTTCAATGACCTTATACCGAAATACTTAAAAAAATTCACGCTGATCATCTCGAATTTCATCATCTAAAAAACTGGGTACTGACGTAAGCAATGCTAAGAAACGGGACAGCAACATTTTCCCACAAAAACTCATTTTTTGCTAATTTCCTTCAGTGCAATCTTGTGACAACGGCGTAATCATGCAAGAGGACGAAGATAGAAGTAACGTCTATTTATAAAATGGCTAAACTGATTTGACTTCCGTTAACAAAATATCAAAGACTGTTTTAAAAGGGTTATCTGAAGCGTGCAGTCGACAGGCTGGTAGCACGCAACGCTACGCGATTGGAGCACGTAACTTTAATACAAAATTTCGTAAATTCAAACTCAAATTTGGTCGACATATTTGTACAGTATTTGTGATAGCTTGCTGTTTTGGGTTGACATGAAAGGGAGTTACGAAGACGGTTCTTTACGAGCTTGAAAGTAGAAATTTGTAGTGCAAGTTAATTTCCGTCTTCAGGATATCTCGTGACGACAATGGGCCGGTTATTAAAACGGAGTTTAACCAGTGTTTAACAAAACTACGTTCTAAGTCATTTTCGGTTCGCACAACGCTTTTATCTGAACACCATTTGTGGTGAACAGTTTCATTAAAGCATTTTGTGAAGACCACTGGTGCGGATCCAAAATTTAGTGGAGGGGAGTTCGGATGAATGTCCGCCGAAGGCGTACTATCCTAGGGGTCCGGAGCATGTTCCCCCGGAAAAAGTTTGAAATTTAGGTCCTCGAAAGGGTGATTTCGAGCATTTTAAAGGATAATTGTAGGTTGTCGCATGCCTTTGAAACTATCCCCTTTTTAGCTATTTTCAACATGGACTGCTCTTAAAAAATTAAAATAATCGAGACCAATAACGAATATTATTATTCATTCAAAATACTTCCCCGATTCTGATTGGCTAAAAGCACACGTTTAATTCACCATAACCAGTTACTGATGACCAAATTTGGAAGAATTTTGACTTTAACGAGGAAATGACGTCAAAAATGCAGCGTTTTCGCAGGTTAAGGCACCGTTAACCGAGAAGACCTGGGGACGAGGTCGAGTTGTTTTGGTTGTGAACTTGAAAAAATGGCGGACATTTCACTCTTTTCAAGAGTAAGAAATAGGCGAAAAAATAGCTAAAAACATGGCAAGAACAGCAAGAAGACAACTCGAAGGGCGACATCTGTTATTTGGAGAATATTTCCGGAGCTGGACAAACCTAAACGTACACTATCGAAGATGAACTGAATAGCTATGTTTTTAAACTAGGAATTATTTTGAATGACTGATAAAACAGTTATTGAATTCGGCTTTCGTATCATATGAAGAATTATGGAGATCTCGGAGGGTGTTATCTGCCTCGGCCTACGGGCACGACGGATAACACCCTCCTCGATCTCCATAATTCTTCATAAGATACTCAGCCTCATTCATTAACTGTTAAATATAAATATGAAATAACGGTTATAAATTTGGATTTACCATGTGCTCTTGATTTTCATCAAAAATGGAGTCTTTGTGTTGGTTGAATACCCGGAATGAGGAAGACCCTTCGGTCTGGTCTATCAAATAATTTTGTATAAACATAAGGAGGCATGTATCCATACTTTCATCTGTTATTCGAACTTGGTTACCTGGAGACCAACCGCTGACCAACAAACTTGCAGTCTCTTAGCGCTTTCATTAGAACCAATAACCCGGTAAGTACTTCATATATGATCCGATGAAGGCTCTGGGTACAAGATTGCATTAGAAATTGCAGGCCAGACCTTCCCCTCAAACAAAATTCAGCCAAGAGAGAATTAATACCAACTGACAGCAATGGAGCACACCTACCAACTCCGCGGTATGGCCAGTACCTTACGCATGCGCACAACCATATCACCTGGGCAGTGGCAGCCATGGACAGCTGTTTCGCCCTTGTTGGGGCTCATCAGCATGGCATAGCCGTCGGGTCAATGAGCAGGGTTAACCCGCGTATCAGAGACCCTTTACTGCCGAAGCGAGTGCAAGCACTCCTTAAAGGGCCAGCTCCACCGTGAGAATTAGCTCATTCTCTCTTGATCCAGCTCATTGGTAAAAAAAAATCCCCCGTCCAACCAGATTAGATTTCAAAAATGCTGTGCACTGCAGTTTGTTAAGTCGAAGCGTTCATACCAATTAACGAGATTATTGGATCAATATCGAAAAACTACTAAACGAAGTCTCTATTGGACAAGCAAAGAGATGTGCAGCATACTCTCTCAGTGACAGCCACAGACAGCTGTTTCGCCCTTATTGGGGCTCACCAACGTAGCAAAGCCGTTGGGTTAATGAACGGGGAAACCAACGTCCCAAGAATCCCTTACTGCTGAGTTGAGTGCAAAGCAGTCTATCAAGCACCAGCTCCCCACACCACATGTGGTAGCGTTGGCTGGAAACCGCACAGCAGTTCTACCAGGACATGCGCGGGGAAGGTGGATCACGACTTACCAGTAAACTTTAAAGCAAGGGGCACAGATACACCAACCCAAATCCTGGCCATTACCTCCCGCATGCACACAGCCATATCACGCGGGCGGTGGCAGCCATGGACAGCTGTTTCGCCATTACTGGAGCTCATCAACATGGCATAGCCAGTCGGTCAGTGAATGGGGAAACCCGTGTTCCTTTTTTGTATTTTGGCGGTCCGAGGGGCGTAGTGCGATGCCCCAAGGCCATGAAAACAGGGGGAGCGAAACTAATCCGACAAAAAGAGAAAAGCCAAACTAAAACAACAAAAACAAATCCGACAAAAAGGAAAACAAAACAGGGTAACCTACAGCGGTAAGAGACCGCCAAAATGGGAGGGGGCACCTCCATACCGAGCCAGCCCTCCAACTTCGCCAGGGAATCGAAGCCCGCCTCCCAACTGCAATCCTGGACAAATTCCTTTGGACAGTACTGCAATATTCATAATTTTCTGTCATTTCTCGGTTCCCTCTTAAAACAGTGCATCATTTTCGACATTTTCTTGCAGTTCTCCCTTCTTCCGCCCTCTACAAATTTGAAACTCGGAAAAAATTCTGGATACACGCGTTCAACATTTTTTGTGGGGTGAGGGGAGGGGTTGGACATGTGTGAATTGGAAAACGCTCCAGAAACGCGAACGTGTCCCAAGACTTTTGTCCATGATTGTAGTTAAAATACTACTAAAAGACTATTTACAAATCAGACAAGAAAGAACATACACACTCGAGCCAGTACACTCACTCCAACCTTTTCTCAAAAAATAACAGTGCAACCAACAAAGGCGACCGAGGGAAGTAAGGAGAAGGAAGACACGCACACTCAAGCAAAACCAACTCAGAGACAAGAAAACCACAGTACAGCGAGTAAAGGCGACTGAGGGGAGCAAAGAGAAGGAAGACACGCACACTCAAGCAAAACCAACTCAGAGACAAGAAAACCACAGCACAGCGAGCAAAGGCGACTGAGGGGAGGAAAGAGAAGGAAGACACGCACACTCAAGCAAAACCAACTCAGAGACAAGAAAACCACAGTACAGCGAGTAAAGGCGACTGAGGGGAGCAAAGAGAAGGAAGACACGCACACTCAAGCAAAACCAACTCAGAGACAAGAAAACCACAATACAGCGAGCAAAGGCGACTGAGGGGAGCAAAGAGAAGGAAGACACGCACACTCATGCAAAAGCAACTCAGAGCCACGAAAACCGCAGTACAGCCAACAAAGGTGATCGAGGGGGGCAAAGAGGAGGGGACACTCAAGAACAATCCCAAAGAGACCACAGTACAGCCGAAACAAAGGCGACCGAGTAGACCAAGGGAGAGGGAGACACACACGTTCGAACTAGGAAAGACGCAGATGGGAGGAGACACCAAGGACCTTACCGATACAACCATTAGCTCCCCAATGACGTTGGAAGAAAAGGCGCCTGCGCCGAGAACGAAAACGTTTGAAAAGAAAGGGCAAATAAAAAGACAGGCCACCCTCGATACTAGCAATGGGCCCCACGGCACTCGGAGGTTTTGAACGAAAACGATAGTCATTACGTTGACACCAGACGAAAAACTTTAGCAGAGACAGAAGGTAGCAAAAGACACGAGGAACACACACCAGGTGATCTGTGACGTCACTGCGGGGGCCTGGGGAAAGAAATTTTAATGCCGTATCCCATAAACCAAAGCTGACGGGAACAGATTGAATTGAATTGAATTGGTGCGCGCGTTGGTTTATAGGATATGGCATTAAAATTTCTTTCCCCAGGCCCCCGCAGTGACGTCACAGATCACCTGGCAAAGGTTCATCACTACTGAAACCGAAGAGAACATGACGTACAGTAATAGCTGGTGACAGAGGAGAGGACTGGACGAGTAAGGACTGGATCCAATCCAGGCCACTCTGACCCAGGGCAGTACAAGAACAGTATAAGAACAAATGCTCTAGAGTTTCGTCAGAGTGGCGATAGAGACAATCGGGAGGGACATTCAGTCCGAAAGAAACAAGGCGGTGAGCAGTGTACAAAACACCGTGGGCAACTTTCCTATAGAGGTCAATGGGTTTCCTGTCCAAAGGCATGAAAAACGAAGTCTTCCAGGTAGAATCCCAGTCTAGATCACCATAAACAGAGCGAAACTTTACCACACAGTGAGGCCGTGCAGGATTTAAGGACAGGAGAAGCTGATAGCAGGCCTTACAAGTCAAGGAGTCGGCCCTGAATAAAGAGGTGTCACCAGAACCAGCAACTAGGCCGGCCTGTGACCAGGAACCGTAAAGGGCAGTCCAAGCACGCAAAAGTGCACGTTAAAAAACCGGAAGGCCTGCTGCAGTCAAGAGGAAAAGAGACGGAGTAGCAAGCACAAGCAAAGTTTGAGGATCAACCCCTAAGCGATCAAAAAGCCAAAAGTAATCATGTGGGCCCACGCATTGGCAGCCGTAACGTAACGTCGGACCCACTAGGCTAAAAGCACCTGCGCCTTGTATCGGAACGATACAACGCCCAAATCCTCCTTGACAAGTAGAGTGATAGACCACATCTCTGACAACCAGGTCACGTTTGCCACTCGGACGAAACCCAATCAGGCATAGGAATAAGGGACGCTCCATACCAGACTACTCTGGAATTGGCCAGAGCATCAATAACTAGCGCTTTGCCATAGTAGGATAGAGAGCGACCACGCCAGAAATTAACACATTTCTAAACTGAGGTTATTCGAGGCCGCCAGTTTTCTTCCTCCAGATTGCCGTTACCAATATAGACGCCTAAAAGTCTAATCATAGCAGTGGTTCACTTGATGGGGACAGGTGCATCCAAACGGCCCCGCCACGAGCCCAGCCAAACACCCTCACATTTACCAAGATTACGTTTAGAACCGGTATCCTGTTCAAAACGGCCATGAACCGAAAAGATCGCTGTAGTGGCGCGATAAGAGCATGAGACGGCAGACGTGTCGTCAGCATATAAGGACAGCACGGGGAAAGGGGAAGAGAGACCAGGAAGGCGCAAACTAGTAATATCAGGATGACAACGGACATTAGCAGCGAGCAGTTCCATGGAGAGGAAATACGGTAGGAGGGACAAGGGACAGCCCTGACGCACCCCATTGGAAGGTTTGAAAGGGTGAGAGGTTTAACCATTGACAAGAACGGAACTGCGAAAGTCTGTGTAAAAGAGCTTGACCCACCGGATAAAATTGTCTCCGAGGCCCATTTTAGCCAGGATAGCGAACAGGAAAGGCCAGTCGACCCGATCGAAAGCCTTTTCTTGATCAAGAGAAAGGAGGGCGACTGGCAAATTATACTCATAGGCTAAATCGACTAAATAACGTAGAAAGGCAACGTTCTCACCGATATAGCGACCCGGCACACCACAGGTCTGGTCAGGGGCGATAACTGTAGCAATAACTTTTAAAAGACAGCCAGACAGGACACGAGCACAGAGCTTATAATCAACGTTAAGGAGGCTAATGGGGCGCCAGTTCTTATGTTCCAGCCGATCACCCTTCTTGAAAATCAGGGCAATGAGTGCCTCACGCTGAGAAAAATGCAGGAGGCCAGTCTCCAGAGAGGCATTAAAAACGTCCACAAGATCCCCGCCAAGCAAATCCCGGAAAACAACATAAAACTCTCTTGGCAGGCCCTCGGAGCCCGGAGACTTGCCCTTAGCCATGCCAAGGAGAGCTGCATGGGCCTCTTTAGACGAGATTGGATCGTCACAAGAGGCAGCATCATCGACAGAAAGAGATAAAGAGGGACAATTAAGAATAGAGAACTTTAGCATCAGGCAAACCGCAAAGCGCAAACCGCAGTTACGCTTTTGCAGTTTCGCGTTGCCGCGATTTCAAATTTTAGCAAGACGTTCAGTTCAGTTCATTTTTAGTTAGCCAAAATATAATACAATACAAGAATACATATAGGAATTGTAAGTTTGCAAGGGAGCCCAGAAGAAACCAGATGGCTTATGAAGCTTGGGCTCCCCAGTCTCAAAGAAATAAGCAAAATAAAATGAAATTCCTGGAGTGATACGTTAAAAATAGGAACTAAACAGCGACTGAGTTAAGTTATGAATTCAGTAACACGATAGAAAAAAATTTTAACTCTGGATTGGAACAGAATACTTTCTTTGTTAGTACAGCAGAAAGGAATACAAAATCGATTTGAACTACGCGTTCATTGTTTAGGGCCGCCATGTTGTTGTCATCAAGTCGAAGTGCATCACTTTAATCACCCAAAAATCAGCAATAATTCATTGATTGGAGATCAAAAATCCAACAAACACATCGCAAACGGATCTAAAAAGCTAGTTCATACCTTTAAACGTGAGGCTGTACATTTTTTTTGTGGCAAAAAACCTTGCCGTAAATCACTTACCGCTGGAAGCCCTTCCTGTGGTTCAAACGTGAACTGCAAACCGTCATACGTGACCGCAAGGCAGTGGTCGCGTGACATTTTGCGGTTTGCGGTTTGCCGTTTGCCGTTTGCCATGAAAAACCTGATGCCAAAGGTCTCTAATATCTGACTTGACCTCGAAATCAACTGGACAGGCTGTGAAAAGATCTTTGTAAAAAGAAGTCCAAGAATCGCAGATAGTCTCAAAATCTATAACAACTACATTGGAGACACGCATTGCAGAAATCCAACTTTCGGCGAAAGCCGCAAGTTGAGCAAGGACCCGCTCATACACAGGCATGAGAGATACAACCCCATCATCGACTCTACCCTTCAGATGACAGGCAAGGGCAGAGAGAACAGAGCGCGACAGAGACCGTTCGTTTCGAGCATTACTACAATGGCGGACCAAAAGGCTTTTGAGACATTATTTTCCCCCTTCCCACCAATCCTGAAGAGATGGAGAAGAGCGCTTACGCAACCTCCATCTAGGCCAGAAATCACTGACAGCTTTGATAAAAGCAGGATCCTTGAGAATAGAGAAATTCAGTTTCCATTTGCCAGGACCACGAGGAATGGGTTCAGGGATAGAGAAGCCAATAAAAACAGCATCATGATCAGAAAAAGGACTTGCAAGAATAGAACAGGAAGACACAAGATGAAGCCAGATAGAAGAGACGCCAATGAGGTCGATACGGGAGGACAAGGAACCATCGGGTTTCAGCCAGGTGTAAGCACGAAGATCAGGATGGAGATGACGCCAAACATCTGTAACACAAAACTCCCGGAAAGGAGACAAAACTCTCACGGACAGTGATAGCAGGATCATAGCCTCGACGATCTTTGGCTCTGTCAAAAACAGCATTAAAATCGCCACATAATATCGTGGGAAGAGATGGGTCAGCAAAGTCCAGACATGAAGTGAAAAATTCATCGCGCTCAGGTTTCCGCTTAGGTTTCCGTCCTACAGAACTCTGCCATCAGAAAGCGTCCTTCATTTCAACCCAAGAGTTGACAATAGAAAAGTTAGGACGATATAGAAGGATCTGGCCGTGGGAGTGAGCAGTTCCAGGGGCCGTAACAGTCAGAAAACCAGAAGAGGAGAACCACGAAGTGGCCTCAGCAGCATCAGTAACATGGGTCTCTTGGAGACAGACGAAATCTCATGGCAAGTGGCTCAGTCATCGCAATAAACCAGCACGCTTAATGGGATCACGGATCCCATTAACATTGAGTGTCAAAAAATTGAATGCAGCTGTAAGGGAAGAAAACTACAGATAAAGCTCCACAAGGGAAGCACTTCGACGAAGACTTGGTTTGCTTGTAACAACCTGCGGCAGAGCGTGCCTGCCAGACAGAGGCTTCAGAAGCGAAGACTGACGAACACCAGTAGTCCCACGCGAACCTTTAGCTTTAGCGCAAACACTGCACCCCTCATAGCGAGCTCCAACTTGACCAGAAGGAGGGGGAAAGGGAAGGAGGAGAAGACACATCCTGTGAGGGACCGTCGCTTTCATCCATAGCATCAGCGAAGTCAACAGGAGGATCTGTCACAAGCGGTTCAGAGGCATCCTCCGAGAAGAGAGGTAGTGAGTGATGAAGAGGAAAGAAAGTCCTCGAAAGACTCTATTTCATCAGAACTGAGGTCAGCAGCCTCACCCTCATCAATGACCTCAATTAGAGGCCTTCCACCATTAGCTCCATCAGATACACCAACAACGTCCATCTCAGCAACATTTTCATCACCCGCAGCATTAAGCTCTCATTACTTTCATCACCATTAACACTAATATCATTACCTTCATTTCATCTTTCAGTACTACTATTATTAACAACTTCCTTTGCTCTTTCAATGCTATTTGCACTACTATTATTTATCAATAATTACCGTTCATTGGATATATCATTCCTACTATACCCTTACTAATATTATGTACTGCAGTACTTTCATTGTTTCCTTTACTAGTAATACTTAATTCATCAGAATTTGCAACAAGAGAGTTAAACTCTTGGCTGTTGGTAAAACAAATATTGACAGCAGAACTTGGGGCAAAATTACTCTTTTTGGCAGATGAGCCCTTGTCTTTCCGGGTTCTTTTGGAGATTCTTTAAATGGGCCCTTCCTCAACAGAACTACCGCCAGGAACTAAGTCCCGCAGAACTGTCTGACTCTGGACCAGATCAAGTTTGTTATCCTTAAGGAGCTGTGAATCAACAGAGTCATTAGAACAGAAGAGTCATTAGAGCCACCTCCATGGTTCCGCAGCCTAGGCGGATAAGCCAAGGGGCGGAAAATCTCCGGAATCCCGGAAGTACAATTTCGGGCAAAATGCCCGGTTCGCCCACACGTCCTACATTTGTCCTCATTTGGGCAGTTAGCCGACTTGTGCCCCTGAACAGCGCAAAGATTGCAGACAAGGGGCTGACCCCGATACCACAAACGACACAAGTAACCGTCAGCCCTTAGAAAACGGGGCAGCACCCTAGACAGGACAATGTTAATTAGCCCGGTACCATTAAAGACGTTGGGGTTAGACACAAAGGTCTGCTTTTTAACGGACTTAACCGTACCAAAGGTGTCAAAAGCAATCTCCAAGGATATGTCATCCTCTTCAAAAGGGTAATCAAAGACGTGCACGCACGTAACATGGGGTCCGCCCCTCAAGATGGAACACCATAACCCAAAAAGGTGCTTACCCGAATTTACCCGAATAAGATTTGGCTGCCCGGAAATGCTCTGGAGAGGCAAATGTGACACGGACAGCCTAATAGGCGACCTGGATGGCTTTGACTTTCAGGCCGGCGAAAACCCGAAGAACTTCGTTCATAATTTCATCCTTCAATTTATCGGCCAGCTTGCGACCGACCTGCAAGCTAATTGTTTTTGGCAGACGCATAATGACGCAAACGACAGTAGCAAATAAACAGACACGAAAAGCGAAGAAAAAGGAGAAAAAGCGAAACGGGAAAAATAAAAATGCGGAAAGGTGAAAAAGCAAAAACGGCAAGAAGCGCAAAAGCAAAAGGCGAAATGAGGAAAAGCCGAAAATGATAGATTAGCGTCAAAAGACGTTAATCCACACGAAAGTAAAGATATAACAATCGGTGGCAGAAGGACACCAATTGTAAGAAAATAAACAATTAATGTAGAAGAGACCAACTGAAACCACCAAAAACAAAAAAATTAAATTAGAGTCCAAAGGACACCAATCTATAATAAAGGAGCAATTAGTTGCAGGAAGAAACTAATTGCAAGAAAAAATATACAACTGACGTAAAAACGCCAATTGGCAGAGGACCAAGTAATTTGTGTCCAAAAGACGCCAAAAAACTTGCGACACAAAGCAAAAGCTATACACAGCACAGCAAAAACAACTAACAAACTAGAAAAAGTAAGAAGGAGAAAAGGCAATAAAAGGGAAAAACCTACCAAAAATTAAGCCCTCACGGAGGTGGAACCAAAAATGACGAGCGCCCTAATCCACTCAGGACAGAAAACGAATAAGAGCCCAAAACCACTCACCAAGCCTGACCCAGTTGGCCAGACTACCAAGTAAGAGGCAACACAGGAAAAAACGAACAAACAGGAGCCGGTGGCCACACGGAAACACACACGCCTCGAAAGTCGTAGCAATACTCACAACAAGGACGGGAATCTAGTCCCAAAAGGGTAGAATTCCACGCCGCGAGCGTCGGGAAAACCCGAGCGCACGGTAGTCCTCCCACGACATGCACGGGGAAGGCGGATCATGATTTAATTTGTCTTTTGAAAATAGTGAACTAAACTGTTCCACTGCATAAAGAATTTGAAATCCCGACTTTACATAGCAAATTTTTCGAGATGTTGAAGTGCGTGTTTTTGTCCAAAGTTGCGCACAAGTCATTTTGCGTAAAATTTAGTGGTCTTATAAGCAAATTTAAATTCCTCGAAAAGTCATATTAAAGCCCGCGAATATTGAACGTACTTACTTATATTTGGTCTCTTTTTAAAGATAAAAAATATGGTGCGCCAGTGAAGCCTTCCAAATTATTTTGCTTCAAATACACAAAAAATTTCGCGGTGTTATTATTTTTCTTAGCGGTATGCAATAAAAAATTCCAGAGGGCAAATGCGCAGCCATACGCATATGCTGCAAAATGCCAATGCAAATAAGGCGGCATGAACACGGGACTCACAAGCATGCACACCAGGGCGGATAAATTCGCCCTGATGCACACGGCTTGTGGATTCTCTGTTCTGTGTCACGTGTTCGCTCAAAAATAATGCATTCTCTGTTCTACATTACGTCAGAAGTGTTGCCTTGCATTATTCTATGTTACATCGATACGAGATTTTTTTCTGCCCCTTCGCGTCTTCGCGAAGCTGCTCGTTGGCACTTAGTCCATCGCAGCAATTTTGTATAATCTGAGCGTATGCCATTTAAATAGTGCATGCATGTAGCGATTGTTATACTTTGCACCCCATTGACTATGAATTTTACCGTGCTGCCTAAAACGTAAAATTGAAGGCAAGGTTGATCGGACAGCCAAGGTTTACAAATTTATTTGCCCAATATTTCGACTAAACAAAACTAGTCTTCATCAGGGGCTAGAAAAGCTAAGTGAGAATAGAATAAACGGTTACAGTATATAAAAGTGAGGGTAGGGTAGGTTAGGGTAATATAATGCAGCGCCCCCCCCCCCCCCCCAGCAAAGGTAAGTTAGCTCTGACCCCTCTCCTGGTTACTTAAAAATTGTTACCAAGCCTCCTTCCTCGAATAACATTGGCATGTTCTCTTATTATGTTGTCCATTAACGTTTTTCGACGACTGCATCTGGTACATTACCTCAAAACTAGGCAGTGAGAAAGGTAACCATTTCAGAACAGTCCGAGTGCGCATCGTCTTTTGAATCCACCTGTGAATCGACCTCGTTCCCAGGGTTCTCTCCTACCCGCCCTACGCTTCATCAAAAATTAAATGCGACCTGACACTTCCCTAGCCTACTTCAAGGTATTATCCACTTTCCATAAAGAGCAACAATGTTCTTCGACCTCTATTAGCGTCATGTTTGTGATGCGATCGAACAGGGGGAGCATGCCAGTCGTATGTCACTATTAGCAAAATCTTCACGTTTGCTGAGGTCCATCTAGCTCTCCCTTTGCACCGAAAATGTCTTTACGGTTATACACTATTAGAAGGGACACGACGTCTGTTAGTTACGTTTGTTCCATAACGATACACCCCTGTTCTGTTAGGCAAAAATAAGCTAAAAAATCATGTAACCAGAATTATTCATGGCTTTGGCACTACTTATTGCTGGATCTTTGTTATATTTTGATCACATATAAATCATGTTTTACTCATGTCAAATCACCCACAAAATGAAATCAGTATTGTTGGCTTGCCCAGTAAGAAAATTAGATACCACCTCCATTCTTAAAAGAAAAACTTACATTCCTCTCTCCCTCCTTTGGGCTAATGATTTGACATGGTGGTCCCCCTCTGGTTTTACAACCACTCCCCTCCTGGTAATTATTGCACAGTCCCTCAATAAAAGAATTCCAGTAAAAACCCGCGTGAAAGAACTGCGTTTTTTGAAGTCTAGCAAAAGTTAAGAGGTTCTTGTATTTTGGAGTTGTTATTGGAAATGTAGGTTAAGTACGTTCTTAATTAGGTTCTTAATTCCTGTGAGGGAGATAAATAAAATAAATAAAGTTAAGACTATAAACATCAATAACAAAACAATAAAGACAAAAATGGCTTGAGGCTTCCTTGTATTTCGGACGGACAAGACGGACAGGCCGTCCTTCTTACCCGGATTTAATGAAGAATCAAAAAATCGTTACAATTCAAACAGTGTAAGCTTAATTCAAATAGTATAAATGAGTAGCAGTTAAAAGTCCTAAAAAGTTAAAACTCCTTGGTTCATATGTTTATTACTGACATACATACTGTGAAATACTCACCAAAAAGCACGTGGTAAATTTTCCTATCACACAATTTAATTGTAACCCAGATATAAGAACCTGCATTGTCTTGCTTGGCTCCCAGATTCTTATATTTTGGGGTAGGAAAATAGTCTGCCAGGTGGTCAGATTAGCAATTATTGTATTCTTCCCCACCTCATATTAATAGACCAACTTCAAGCAAGGGGCACACATACACCAACCCACAGCCTGGACAGTACGTCACGCATGCGCACAACCATATCACTTGGGCAGTGGCAGCCATGGACAGCTGTTTTGCCCTTGTTGGGGCTCATCAGCATGGCATAGCCGTCTGTTCAGTGTACGGGGAAGATCCTCGTGTACCTTTACTACAGAGGCGAGTGCAAGCACTCCTTTAAGCGACAGCTCCACACAACACATGTGGGAGCTGTTGGCCGGGAAACGCATGGCAGTTCTCCCACGGCATGCGCGGGGAAGGTGGATCAGGAGTTACAGCTGTCCATGGTTGCCACTGCCCGGGTGATATGGCTGTGTGCGTACGTGAGGTACTGGCCAAGCCGTGGGTTGGTGTATGTGCGCCCCTTGCCTTAAGTTGGTCTTAAATTATTAGCTCCGCTAATTGTGGGTAACATAGTCCTAAATAATTTGCAAATTGAATAAACTGTTAAAGTTGTTGTCATTTTTAGGTTCTTATCCACTAGGTTCCCACACGTTCGTTTTTATTGTAGATCATCAAGGCAAACGAGACTGGCCAAAAAATTTTAAAACCTTGCCATTTTACGTTTTCAAATTGGTAAAAGACATGAGAGGAAAATTCAATAGATCTTATTTGTCATAATTTAAATGCGCTAAAATTAACTGCACTTAAACAGAGTTTAATGCAGCGCAGAAGTTTGGCATAATTCACATAATTCTGGTTGAACTGTTAAAGTGCGTTTGGCTCGAAGCCGCAAATTTAATTACATGCATGCATCTCGCCACCGGCCTTGGTCTCTTTTTAGGTGTTTTCTCATACGGAATCTGCCTCCTTCTCCCTCTGTCTGACTTGAAAATGGCGCCGTGCACGTAATTTCTTTCTTTCACCCACTGTTGTGATGGCTTTTTGATTTTGATTGGCTGCTGTTTGATTCTAACTTTTCATTGGCTTCTTTCTAGAGGGCTTATAAATGCCTAGTCTCTCTTGTAGTATAGGTTTTATGAAACAGGAATGATTGACAAAACACCCTCCAACACTCTAAAAAACTACAATTTTCGAAAGATCTTTTAAAACAATCACATGACTTCTAATTATCTAGAGGAACAACTGAGTGAAGAGAGTTAGTAAAAGTTACGAATATGCAATCACAAACTAATGATGGAACTTGGTAGATACAATCAAACTACTAGAGATAATAGGAATTGCCCTGTTTGCAGATCTTTAAGAAATCGACCACAATCTTCCTAGCCTGTGGACAGCCGCCCCTGTCCTCACTCCTTTACGATTTTTTTGAGGACAGGGGCGGCTGTACACAGGCTACAATCTTCCATGGTCTACTTTCTTATGGACCACAAAAATGACGTCATAAAAAGTTCAAAACTCAAGTGGATTCACTGCAAAGTTTTGAACATAATTTAATTTAATTTCTATGGCCTATAAGAGTGTAGGCCATGAAAAATTGTGGTCGATTTGTTTTTTACAATAACATTTATTTTTAGTTTCCTGCGAAGTTTCTCGGAAAATCCGCATGTCACCGAAAGATCAAAAAATCTGGCTGCCATTTTGAAAACTGCTAGCCTTCAATGCTATAATCACCGCGCGGTGATTATAGCGGGATAGAGCGAAGCTCCTACCCAATCACAGCGCTCTATTTTCAATAGTCATCGATGTAATTATACTAAACTCTCATAGACCATAGCTCTCGACCAATCAGCGCGCGAGGATTCGGTCAGTTATTGTAAAAGATCAAATAGAGGACAAAGATCACTTTATTTTTGGTTGTCCTAAATACTCTGTGATTAGGAATAACTTTTACAATTAAGTCAAGACTGATTCCAAATATTATATTAAGGAGTTACGCCACAGGCAGCCCAAGCGCAATATGTGTGGGTTCGGGCTTCAGAGGTCATTTGGTCGGAATATACTAGAATTATTAGTGTATTATCTGAAGCTAAATAAATGCAAAAATCTTACAGATATGAAGTCTTCTTGTTTGTCTGTTTGTACTAGTAGCCTTTATGATAACGAAAGACGATATTTCTTGCATTATTACATGTGATTCGGGCCCTTAATGTTCGAATCTAAAACGCTAAGAAAAAAAATCATGATCACGCGATATATTGATTCAAAAAGTTCCCTCACCTTTATTTCATAGCCACTCTGTCCCACAGCCGGTTTAAACGTCGTTTAGTCGACTTTCTTTCCATCGAGTACTGAACACTGGGAAGATCACGAGTGTACAGAAATATCATCTGATTACTTTATCAATAGGTGCGGTTACACTATAGCTGTTTGGCTGTTGCCCACTGGGAAGCAACTTTTTGTTTGTGACAGATTTCCCCAAGATGTAATTGCCTCGGAAAATTTCCATGGGTACGTCAAAAACAACAAAAGAATTTCCCAAGACATTGATAAGAACCCAAAGCGGCTCAACCAATCACGGGAAAGTGAAATGTACCAAACAGTAGAAATCACGTGTTGTTTACGTGCAGTACATGTATTCGAATTCGTTTAGGTGCCAAATCCTGCGGGAAACTGGACTCAAAGCACTATTGTAAACATAAGTTTCGGCTATTTAATAAATGAAAGTTTTAAAAATCTTCGTGTAATAAAGTTGATTTAAGGTGGCTGAACACAGTTTTGGCAGTTTATGAGTATATGTCATTTTCCAAATTATAGCAAGAGAAGGGTCGCAGCTCACAAGCTGAAACTTGGCATATGAAAAATATACTGATGAAAGATTTTGATTAACAGGTAAAATTTGACATTTTCGTAGTTTCCATGGCAACATGAACGATTGAATACAACCTTAAAATTTCCCTTTTGCTCAGTTTACAGAAAATTCACTCATTATATTTTCCTATAAACTTGCACATAGCTTACTATAATTAATCATTACCATTTGAAACTTATTTGACCAAATTTTAACAGAGGGGTTTTTAGATAATCAATAATATAATTGTACTGTAATTATTAAATGTTTCACAAAAATCGTCTGTTCAACTTCCATTTTAAAGTTCTCATTATCTAAAATACGATAAAATTAAAAATTCCTCCAAATGTCACAAAATTTTAATGAGAAGATTTTGAGAAATCGTCTTCTTTTTACCATTGCTTTTTCGCCGCTGTGTTTGTTTAAAACACTCGCCGTCACACGAGTTACCGCTGACCGCCCGCAAAACTGTGTTCAGCCACCTTAAGTCTTGGTAACTGACCGAGCGCGCTAAGCGCACGGTGTTAATACACCGAGCGCAAAGCGCCCGCACCCCTGGGGGTAGGTTGCTTAAAACCTTCTTAAGATAAGAGGACTCTAAACGTTTGTTCTGGAACAATAACCTATAGTTATAAAATGATAGTTACGAGTTCCCTTAACTGTTCGTAACTGAGTAGGCTCTCCAATCGTCACAGAAATGTCTTAAGATCATTAGGTTTCAGTGTAAAACGAGCGCAGTATTAACTCGCGCTGCGGAAGTGGTTTTTAAAACTGACTGCAGATAGCCTGAATTTCGGCATTGGTAGTATGCGACTCGAGGTGATGGCTAAATTCAGGCCACCGTGAGAACGAAAGTTTTTATTTTGAGACTTAAATTGAAGACTTAGTTTATTCGCAGAAAGGATTAGTACTAAACGGTCTACTGATTTCTATGAAGTTCCACAATAAACTACCGTAAATCCTCTATTAAGCCCCCCCTCTCTAATAAGCCCCCCCTTTCAGAGGAGGAAAGTTAATAAGCCCCCCCTCTCTATTAAGTCCCCCCTCCCCCTCCCCCAATCCTTATTCTTCGCAAAAAAATTAACGATTAACGTGGACTGATCAATTATGATTTATTCAGGCTGGAAGTTCATATTGTTTTTGGTCTTCGGCGGCATGACCTCCAACTTCTTATGCTTAACTTTCTCAATTTTGCGCTCTAGCTCTCTGTACAACGCGTAAGTCTACTCTGTCTCATACCACGGTATTTTTGCTACAGGTGATGCATTTTGCTAAATTAAATAAGCCCCCCCCCTCTCTTTTACGCCCCCCCGTCTCTATTGTTACGTACCGGAATAACCAAGAGATGCCCGCGAACAAGGCATAAGTAAAAAGAATTCCCGAGTACGATATAAGGCACGCAACAAAAGTGTGACAACGAGCAGTTACCATTTTAAACTATTGCTTATTTAATTATACACTGTTATATATAGTTACTAGAGTTAAAGATTAAGTTAAGCAGTTCGTAAAGGAGACAGGCTTACTGTCTTTCATGGCCATACAGGAACAACTGTCAACTCCACTGACTTGAGACATCAATGCTTGACTTTCTTGAATTTCACTGGATCCTTTCCACTCATTGGCTTTTCTGTGTTTACAAACTCGTCCGGGAAACTTCATCATGAACTCTTTTATCTTCTCTTTTCTGCTATCGTCTCTTTCTTTTCTCTTGATATAGCAATGTCCAAGGTTATAGCTCCTCCATAGTTATAGCAGTTGATTATAGCTTTCTCACAGTATAGCATCCATAGCTGATAAGCTCAATCACAACTAGCCACGAGGGAAAACCCTCGGGCACACAACAGCAACACCTTGATACTTGGAAGCCTAGTTTTATACTTTTTCTTAAACATCTAGAACGTTCCATTACTATTTATAGTGTATTACATCATCTACTATTTGATACCTTGATACTTGGAAGCCTAGTTTTATACTTTTTCTTTAAACATCTAGAACGTTCCATTACTATTTATAGTGTATTACATCATCTACTATTTGCGGAAACTGCTAAGTCACATTACAGATATTTCTGGAATATTACAGATTATAAGATAATTCTAGAAAAGTCTGGAATTGCTTGACGGATAAACTAAAAATAATTCTGATCCTCATAACACTGATTAGGCAGAAATTATGTCGTCATTAAATATTACAGATTAGAGCACAAGAGTAGATCATTGTCTTTTGAGCGCAAACAAAAAATTCTTCAAATGCATTTCAAATTCGATCGCATATTTCTATTTCGTTCTTATTCATTTACAACTGAAAACGATAAATTTTTGTCAGGCTCTTGATTCAGAAACCTCCACCAAGAATTCCTATCTTATACCCAGTCCGCAGCCTGCAGTCCGCGTTTTATACCTAGTCCGTGTTTTATACCCAGTCCGTATTTTCCAGTCCGCGTTTTATACCTAGTCCGTATTTTATACCCAGTCCGCAGTCCGTGGTCCGCAGTCCGCAGTCCATGTTTTATACTGACCGGTTTACTTACATGTACTTTGGTTTTCTAAAAACTTTGGGTAAGCTTAAAACCTCAAAGATAAATCTTAAAATTTAAGATGCATGCACAGGTATGCTATTGATTGATTCCTTTTTGTTTACTGCAGAAATAACTGTACTCTTTGTTGCGCATCGTCTAATGGAATAATCTTAAGTAGCCAGATCTTGAGCTGTGCGGGCAAACATTTCTTATAACATAGCGCGCGTGCTTGCCCTATATAAGTCCTATTGAGCCGCTATGAACATTACGCACGGGCGTGCGTAAATAAAGATTTTGTTCATAGATGACGTAAGCATTTGTTTTTTTAACCTGGCTACAAAGTTGTCGTCTTTTGGTCAGCACTCGTTAACATCCGTCGAAAGGCCCTCTTATCTTCGGTCGGATTTCGTAAACGTATGACGTCACGCTCGCCCCGTGGTTCCTCCTGTGAGTCATGTAAGCTTCGCTTCGATCGTCCACTCTGATTTTTCAGATGATTTGATGTTTGTTTCTAGGTCTTGTTTTGCTTTTTCGATCATCCCTCGATTGATTCAACCAAGAAGATGCCATTGCATCTGTTTGGAAAGGATGTTTTAATGTTTCGCCTCGATCAAGCCTCTTAGCGCATCAACAAGGTCCTTTCAGCGGATGTTACTGAATAACATCCCTTGAATGGCCGCGGATTGAATGGCATTCATGAAGAATTACACGAACAAGCAAATAAAACTCAAATGAACCGCTGCCCCATTTAACAACTTTTTCAAATATTGGCGGGAACATAAGATAATTATAGAGAATCATCCATGTGTGTAATGTCTATAATGAATGCTTGCAGCAACAACAACAACAACAACAACAACAACTTTATCTGTACCCAGCTGTACCCTACATTGATTTGCAAGATATAAAAAAATTTGATAAATATATAGAGAGAGTACAGGCTGCCCATAATAACCATTGAGGGCTAAAAAGATAGAGCAGCCTCACTTAGGTTATTAATAAATGATTATTTTAAAGGGTCAGGTACCACACACCACACACAGCTACACAAAACATTCACAGAAAAAAAACGAGCAGAAAAAGAAAGACAGCTAAAGAAAGCTAACAGTATTAAACAACGGAAAGCCATTCTTGCACTAAGTTGTACGTCTGATAATTTATATTCTGTTTCATGCGCTGAAGAAGCACAAAGCTAATCGAAGATTTTGAGGCTCGAAATACCGTAAAATTTTCCCTCTACAAGAACCACAAGGCAAGAAAAGGCTTTGGAGGCACAGGTGAGTAGTAGCTATATTATACAGTGGCAGATGCAGACCTTCAGATAAGGGGAGGGGGGAGGGGCACCTGGTCATCCAGACCCTGAGATAAGGGGGGGAGGGCTGTCTCCCCCAAAAATTTTTCAGCCCTTTGGGCGTGGCCTCAGTTTGGTCTAAAAATAAGAGGGGGGCCTGGGCTTCCCAGCTCCTCCCGTAGATCCACCACTGTTATATACAAAGTGGCCCGTTGACCATAGCCCTACTCCAATTTCCCAAAATGTCATTTGCTTAGTTCGTTGGAACTAGCAAATCTCTTTGAGATCTTAACAGTGTCCATAGAATCCGCAATCGACAGTTGGCTGGGTATGTATAAGTAGGCAGTTGTTCACATAAAGGCTAAAACAATCCTTCTTCAACGTACTTCTTGAGTCGTCGGAGGGTAGAAAACGTGCACCCTGGATGTTACAATGACCAATTTTGGGTTGAGAAATGGTGGTAGGGAAGGGGGGTGGAGACAATCCCCCCCTGCTATTTACATTAAAGGCAATTCCCTTTCAAGCAAACAGCTATGACTGTGCATGGCTGAGTTTGTTTGCATCGTCAGCATATTTTGCATAGTATTGCCACAATTTGTAATAGCAATGACTAGAATATTTTACAGTGAAACCTCTATTAAGCGGACCCCCAATTAAGTGGACACCCTCTCTTAAGCGGACGCTAAGCCGGGTCCCAAGACGGACATCTAATATTTCCCTTTATAATAAACCCCTATTCAGTGGACACCTCTATTAAGCGCATGCGGACATTAAAATAAGTTGTATTTGGCTACTTTGTATTGTTAAAAACCTCTATTAAGCACACACCAGACTGAATTGACAATAGTAGTATTGGATTACGTCCTTGAAATACGTACTGAAGTCAGTTAATGTTCATTTACAAGCAAATTAAAGTTGGTAATGAAAGGTAATGAACTTGAACTCTGGATAGCTTCTTTAACAACTTGCAACTTTTTCATAGTACAGAGTAAACGTTTAATGTTGATCATTTACGAACATTGCACAATTTTTAAAACCTCTAATAAGTGAACAACCTCTATTAAGTGGCCACTTGAGAAGGTCCCGAAGGTGCCCGCTTAATAGAGGTTTCACTGTAATTGATAAAATAATAATGTAATAGTAATGATTATAATTACCGTATTTATTCGACTATAAGCCGAGCGATTTTTACACAAATTAAAACTGAAGTCAATTAAAATTTGGGCTCTAGAGGGGTCTCGGCTTATAGCCGACAGTTTTTGAAAAAAAATTTTTTCCAGCGCATGGAAACTCCACTAAATCGGGATGTATTTACTTATAAGCCGAGCTAAAGTAAAGAAACACAATATGCAATCGTTGCTGAATTCGAAAGTGCGACTGGATGGTAGTTCGAACCGCATCGGTGTCTCGTCCATGTTAAAGATTCTTGATAGGGAATAACCGTGACGCTGACGGGATGTGATTACAAATCGATGGAACGTGAGTTTTTGCTGCTCCAAATCTTCTGTTTTGATGCGAAGGCTGACGGAATGGCGGCGCTTCCATTTCTTGTACCCACCGAGGGACGCTTTAAACTCAGGATCATCGCTGAAGTCTTTTGCCTTTAGACGTAGCATCAATCCACTAACAGCTATCCCTATGCGAAACGAAGCGAGAACCTTACTAAACGATCAAAAGGATAAAAATTTGATGATGTGATGAATTTGTCTTGACGCTTGTGAAAACTGGCCAATGACAATCTTTCATACACAATATGTTGTCACATGATACACGATAGTATTGAGAGTCACACATTCAACTCACATTCGCTCTGCAATCAGCTGATTGATTTGATCGTGTTTCTGTTGTTCGACAGAAAACTTACCTTGGCTTCTCTGCTCTGTAAACCATTCCAGTATTCTTTGATCGAGCTCCGGATACTTCGGCATGAAGCATCCCATCGTCTTCCGTTTCGCTGACAATTTAATCTCGCCGTTAAAAAGGTTCGCTTGATCTTTCCTCCAGCGACGGACCATGGACTCACTGATGCCATATTCTCTGGCGATTTCAGAGTTATTTTCAACAGCTCCTCAGTGCTTTGGCGACTATTTTAAGTTTCAACGCGAGGTTGTACGACGTGCGACGAGCCTTGGCCATGATGACAACTTGACTTGAAATAAACGATTGCGAACACGAGATTGTTTGGTATCGATTTGTAGACTGGTGAGGCCGCTTACCGTAACAACACAGTTAGTTTTAAGCCTCATTTATGACAATCAGTGTGATTTTTTTCGAAAATGGTAGGTTTTCCCGTAGTTAACAATTCAGTCTTGTAATAATGAATGGGTCTCGGCTTATAGCCGGGTGTTTTCGATTTATTTTTGGTTCTCGTTATGCCGAGTCTACACGTTCAAAGTTTGGGGTCTCGGCTTATAGCCGAATAAATACGGTATTATAATTTACAGTTTTGCAGTTAGACAAAGAAATATTTTTAAACTTTCGGTATTCTGAACATCACTCATGTTCTTAAACTACCGGTTTTAAATGGTAGCATTAACATGTATGACATTTAGTTTGCACAGAACTTGAGCAAGGAAAAAAATCCCAATTTCCATCAGGTACTGTACAGAACCTCTAGATCTGTGACAGTCAAACCAGGTCAAGCGCCGGGGGGGGGGGGGCGGGGGGGTAGGGGTAGGTTAGAGTTAGGTTGAAGCTCCTGATTTAGAATGGGGTATCCATTTCAGAGGCATTTTCTAGAATGGGGTATCTATTTTAGGGGAATTTTTTTTTAGAACGGGGTGCCAATTTGGAGTCCCAGGCGGCACATACCCACCCAAAAAATACCTAAGTGCCCCCCCGGTCAAGCCTACCCCCCAAGAATCCGTTAATGAATTTGTTATTCAAAAGTTGAATCCGTTGCTATTTAGATTGATCCTTACATTCTTGCATGTGTAATGAGCTGTGAATTCACACGAGAGGCAGTTATCAAATTTCTACCAGCTCTGTTTTCCTGAATCTGATGTAAATGTCTTCTAAGAAACGCAACCCATTCAAAGATTTTCAATCTGACCAAATACAGAGAAGTTCTCGTAAAAGATTCACTGCTCATTACGCATGCAGAAATGCCGCATTGAATTGGACACCAGTTACGGGAATGACTAACGGATTCATTTTTCAAATAATCAATTAATTAATAGAATCTTGGGGGGTACGCTTGACCTGCTATGACTGTAACCAACACCTCCTATAAGCGTACATGCACCTCTTACTAACAGACACTAATCTGGGTTCACAGCAATTAATTTCTACCGTAAATCCTCTATTAAGCCCCCTCTCTCAAATAAGCCCCCTCCCTCTAATAAGCCCCCCCTTTTCAGGGGAAGAAAGTTAATAAGCCCCCCCTCTCTATTAAGCCCCCCCTCCCCACCCCCAATTATTCTTCACTAATAAATGATAGGCTGTATTAATCAATCACGATCGCAAAACTTCGTGTGGACTGATCCAGGATGGTTTATTACCAACTGGAAGTTCGGATTTCATTCTGATCCTCGGCTGCATGACTTAAAACTTCTTGTACTTGAGCTTTTCCATTTTGTATTCTAGTTCTTTATGGAGAACTGATACCATCGTCGTTTCTAAATTAAATAAGCCCCCCCTCTCAAATAAGCCCCCCGTCTCTATTAAGCCCCCCCTCAAATGGGCTTGAAATAAATAAGCCCCCCAGGGGGCTTAATAGAGGATTTACGGTATGTTAAAAATCTGCATTAATCCAAACTACCGGTATTGTAAGTAAAGAGTCTTTTCTTGGTAACAAACATCCACATAGAGAATAGTTGCCCACATGATAGATCATAGCTATAGCAAATACTCCTCTCTCTATGGCAGTGGCGGATCTAGGGGAGGTGCCCGGGGGGCCTGGGTCCCCCTTATTTTAAGACCAAACTTGTCTAAAAATCTCAGGGGTCTGGATGACCCCTCCCCCCCCCCCCCCCCCTTATTTGAAGGTCTGGATCTGCCACTGTATGGCTGGGCAGTTTGGTTGAACAGATGCCTTTGACAAGCAGTATAATTCCGGAGTAATTTGGTCAACACTTTGATACTGAATAAGAAAACAAATTTACATATAGAGGGAGAAAGGAGGATCCAGAGCGCACCAAAAATCGATCCACCAGTCAAATTACACTGTCAATAATGCAGAAGAAAACTGAAGGGAAGTTTAATGATGATCAAACAAGGAAAAACAATCTTACCGTTGAATAATTACTTTTCCATGTTTGTTTTTGCTTCATGAAATTAAATAGCATCTGCTCTACTTGATCGAATGACAGAGCATTTTATTTTTTTCTAGAATGACATGCCTTTACTGTGAAAGAAGTTGAAGGAACAATTACAGCAGAAGAGGCTTTACGGTACACTTATAAACTAATATTCAAGCAAGACCCCAAAGAAAAGAGGGAGTGAGATTATTTACAGAGAGGGAAGGGCTAATGCAGATGGGAAGATACCATTTCCAAATTCTTTGGACCCTCCCCTTTCAGTTTTTACAGGACATATTTTTGACGAAACAACAAGAAGCCAAGTCAAAACTCTGAGGGATTACTTAAGTTGAATTAAAAATATTGATTCCACCATTCATTCATTGATGTACTGTTAAAGAAACATATTTAAAACAATCTTGAACAAACCCATTGATCTGACAGGCAACCTTTCCCAAGAAATAGCTTGCAAATATCATGTAGATGAAGACTTCATGGTATCAATGGCTTCAAACCAAAATGCACAGTTTAAGCACATTTTCATTTGCAACCTTAATTACAAAGCATAAAATAAGTAAGCCTAAATAAATAAATAAATCTGACAAAATTTATGCAAACATGGCTTCAGTGAGTGTCTACAGGTCCTATGCTAAGTGTGTCCTTGATACCAAGACTTTGATCCTCCCCACCCAGGACAATGGGTGACTGTCTGTGCCTCCCACTGAGCTCTGCAATTATCAACAACAACAACAACAACAACAACAAAACTTTATTAATAAACAAATAAACTTAAAGAAGTATTGGCCACAGCTAGCAAGGCTATTCGAAGCAGCACAATGCGTGCAAAATATAAAAATAGAGACAAAGGCTATTAATCTCAGCAGAGGCCCGATTCAGCTCAGTGGCTAGGGCAAATTAAGAACAAGTTACTTGCCAGTCAAAGCCTCTTGTGAACACTGCTGCTTACTGAACGGGTTGTGTCAAAACGGTCCTCCCCCCCCTACCCCACTAATTTTGGCCCCAGGTCTGATCCACCCACCCACTGTTAGGGCAGTCTCTTGGCTATCCAGCTAAACCAACCAAGACAGCAAGCCCCCTACCATTTTGGATGCTGGACTGGCCTGGTGCTGGGCTGTGCCCGGCGCCAGGCGAAAACCTAGTGACCAGTCATTTTAACGAAATCAGACAGAAATATTATTAAATAATATTATTATTACAACCTCATATTTTGCGCATTCCCTTGACCTTATAATTATGGTGAATGACATGACAGTGGAATAATAAATAACAATATTGATCCTTCTCCTCAAGTGTGAAATATAAGTGTGGCGATTTTTACACTGTACATGTATTCAATAAGGAAAGTGATAATTAAATGTATAATTGTCACCTACATAGCCTGGTTATCTGGGGCCATTCAAAGGATGTTATTCAGTAACATCCACTGAAAGGTCCTTTTCCCCGCGGAGTAAGAAGAGGCTTGAAACATCAAAACATCCTTTAAACGGAGGCAGTGGCATCTTCTTGTTTGAATTGATAGGAATCAATCGAGGAATGATCGAAAAAGTGGGACAAAATCTCTCACCAAAATTCAAACAAGTCGGATATGGACGATCGAAGTGCAGATGAATCACCTTATTTACTTCGAGGCGAGCGTGACGTCATACGTTTACGAAATCCGACCGAAGATAAGAGGGCCCTTCGACGGATGTTAACGAGTGCTGACCTCGTCTTTTAAGCTGCAGTGCAGTTTTCCTTTTCTTTAAAATATGGAAGAAACCACCGAAGAACTGCCTAATTTTTCAATCGGCATTGTCCTTTTACGTCCTGATCCAAGAGCGGCTGCAAAAATAAAGCCGAATTAAAAAAAACTCGCAAGTTGTGCATTTCGCAAATTTGTCGCAAGACCATCTGCAGCAAATTTTGGCCGAGAGACATTCACTGGGAACAGAAAAGACAGCAATTGGTCATTAACAACAATTAAAGGTAAAATTTACGTTTTTATTGTTGTTTTAAAATTTGTTATGCACTTTTGTTATCGCCGAACAATCCGACTAAATCAGAAAAATTTCTCTTGCAATAACAAGACAAATTACAAGAGAAGACATAGTAATTTTTTTGCTCATAAAAACAACTGCTGGCAGGTCTTCTCAAGTAGCCGTAATGACCAGCCATTGTCGTAAATGAATGTTAAGTAGAATGACAGTCGTCTTCGCCAAAAATACAAGTTTTCTGGATTTCGCCGAGCAAAACATAAACATCCTCTCAGCGCCGGATCCAAACCATGCTCCACGACGTCTTACGAACATATGAGTATTTTAACTTTACGTGGACTTTAAGACACATTCATCTTTGTTTCTGCTTAGTTTCAATTGACCGTTAAAGAATAAATAGGCAAATTTTCTTTCTCAGTTTTCAAGAGAAAGAATTTTCTTTCAAACTAGGCGATTGTGGCGTGTTTGTAACCAGCCAGTAGAAGCGTTTGTTTTTCTGTGGCGCGCGTTACGAGAATTTTGCGGTTAATCACAAAGCAAGCATTTTTGTCAGCTATGTTATAAAAGAATTTGCTCATGCTTTTAGCTTTGCGTATATCGAGTTATGGATGCACTTGGGAAGTTTGGAGAGCACTCAAGAAGCTAGAGTTGCACTCGGCTATCGCCTCGTGCAACTCTTACGCATCTTTCATGTTCTCCAAACTTCCTGCGTGCATCCATAACTCGATATACGCACGCTAAGCATGAACAAATTCTTAATTTTACACCAATATAAGTCGGTGATGTGACCTTTGCATGTCCATAATTCAGTAGTTTGGCTTGTTGTACAGCTGAGTTAATGTGTTAGATCTTTTGGGTTACTGTACTTTTCAGGTGACAGCACTTGACAAAGCAGTGGTCACTATAATTTATTACTTAATATTCTACCACATTTCAAATGACAAATGATTTTCCTTTTGACATTTTTACAGTCAAAAACTCTTGTTTTACATCTATACATAATTAAGGTTCAGTGATATTGTGAAATCTTAATTTTGGTTCATTTTGCAAGTGACGGCACAAGTTTGCCAGATCTTGAAGCATATCTGTCATTCTGAGTGACCACTGTATTATTGCATGTACCACATTTAAATGACAAATGATTCTTATTTCATAAATGTTTCTGTCAAAACTCTTATGGTTTATACATATGATTCAGTGATATTGTGAGATCTTAATTTGGCTCATTTTATGAGTGACGGCACTTGCCAGATCTTGAAGCCTATGTGTCATTCTGAGTGACCACTGTATTATTGTTCCACATTTAAATGACAAGTGATTCTTCTTTCATAAATTGTACCATCCAAAACTCTTATGGTTTATACATATGGTTCAGTGATATTGTGAGATCTTAATTTTGGTTCATTTTGCGAGTGACGGCACTTGCCAGATCTTGAAGCATAAGTGTCATTCTGAGTGACCAATGTATTATTGTTCCACATTTTAAATGACAACACCTCATTATTTATACCTTTGGCACAGCTCAACATAACATAACATAACATAAACTTTATTTATACTCGAATTTTAGAGTAGCTAACTAGCTAATATCTTCGAGCTAACACTACATGAAAATAATATAGAAATACATATATAAATTCATTTCATTAAATGCATTCATCTAAGTAATAATAATAAAATGATATTAATAATAATATGTACATAAAAGAAAAGAAAAGAAAATGATGTTGAGGGATCTTTGTCAGTTCATTTTGCATCTAATTGCTTTTGCTTTATCATGCCAAATAACCACAATTAATTAATTATTGTTCTAAGCAACATGTGGGTTACCTTAATAAAGTTTCTCAGGTTCTGACCGGTTTTACAGTTTATGTGTACAGTTGAGTCATGGCTGTGATCTATTAGAGCCTGGTGTTCTGTGGGACACTATCAGTTCTGCTCTTGAATGACAGGGGAATTAATTTATTTCAGTTTTTATCTACACTTAAAAGAGTCTTAATGAAACAAAATGCAGATTCAACAGAAAGAGGCATTTCTGTTTTCTACTTTAGCACCTGTCCCGAAAAAAATATTATATATTTAATGCAAAAGTTAGTAGGAATAAAATTAATGCAGGGAGAAATTTGCAACACAAATATCCTCAAACTGTTCCTTTGTTCTGCAACCCAATCATTTACATTCAGTATGAGCAGTACATGCTTGTTTACCAACTGTGGGCTACTTGTTGGTTGCTAAATCATGGCTCTTCATTTTTCTTTCAGAAAAAAATTAAAGGGCCAATATGCTCTGAGGGAGTCAACTAGCATCAGTTAGTCAGACAAGGACAAGTAGCTTGCATGTATGTCGGCTGTGTATAAAAGTGGGACGGGGACAAGGGGACGGGGACGTGGGGACACGTGTGTGGGGACTTGGGACATGGGGTTGCGAGACGAGGGACTTGAGGACATCAAGTATGGGACGCGGGGACATGTGGGGCGGGGACGTGGGGACTTCAAACACGGGGACGCAGGGACGACAATGATTATTGAAAAAGTCGGAGGTAAATGCGGATATCAGTCACTTTCCTCGTGAATATGTTTTGGTGAAGGCAACCCACCTTGCCCTCCTTAGAGTTCCTCCATGCCTGTTTACGAAGCGAAGACTCGGCGAAGATTCCGTGCATTGAAGAAAGTTAAACGGTTTCCTGGTCTTCTTGCTGATGGAATATTGGAACCCAAAGCAGGGAGGGGGGGGTGCGTGTGGTCGCCAAAATTTATGTAGAATAACAGCATTCGATTCAAAAAAGATAAAAAATTATGTGGCCCGATAAGCAAACTTCGAATCCCGAAGTGCCAGCTCCAAAATTCATCGCCTGTACCACTAAACTACGGGGGATTCAACTATTGTAGCAATATTTATTTTGTTTAACATATTTTAAGTGGCAAACCTAACAGTAAATGCTTGCTAACAGTACTTAAAGGTTGATTTCCACTGATGCGTTTTTGGCTATGCACGTTAACGAAAGTAAATTTTAATCACGTAAAGAAGATAGAGGCAAGATGTAGATTGTTGAGATTAAACGTGAAGTTGAGTGAGATCCTTCTTTTACGCTTACGTGTGACCTTTCATATATAATTACCTCTATTCAGTTATTTGCGAACGTAAATTTTGCACACGTATGCATGGAAGAATTACGCGATAGTGGTAATCAACCCTAACCCTAATCACGATAGTCAGTGCGCTTACTCCGATTATAAAGAAATATTTTGTGTAAACATCAATAAGGTGTCCAAGCTGGTTTTGGAAGATGGAATCTAATGTTGACCATAAATAACACATTTTCACGAAGAAAGAGATATCGCATTTACCTCGGACTTTTGCGATAATCATTCACATCCCGCATCCCCTGCGTCCCTGTTTTTGACGTCCCCGCGTCCCATACTTGATGTCCTCAAGTCCCTCGTCTGGCGTCTCCAAGTCCCAAGTCCCCACACACGCGTCCCCACGTCCCCGTCCCCGTCCCCTTGTCCCCGTCCCACTTTTATACACAGTCATGTATGTCCATTGTATATATGTCCTCAGAGGAGTCTTTGTCTGAAACAGCTGTATCAGAATGGAATGAAGGTAATTCTTCAGGTTCAGATGAGGACCTCCCAAACAGGGAAAATCTCTGTGTAAGGCCACTTTCCTGGCAGGGCATTGAGGTTAATGGTTTAATGGCCCTTTTGGACCACAAAGTTGCATGGTGTCAAAGTCAGTGAAGTGAAAATAATGGTAATAGAGCACACAGTGAACTTGATCATAAGCATAACACAGATAATTATTTGAAGAACATTCAGAAAAGAAGAGGGCATTCTAGATATGTACAAAATATTAATAACACTCAAGTTGAAGTTGACATGCATCATGATTCAGTTCCTTTCTTAGTTAAGTTCCTCTAACCATATTTACTCAGTAGACAATAATTGCACAATTGTTGGAGTTTTGATGAAGACCTACAATGTAGTAAGTGAATATCCTTTGACACCCATGGGAAGGAGCCACATTAAAAAAATTAAGATTGAAAAAAAATTTTAAAATTTAAAAGAATTAAAAATATAAAATTACCAAATCTCAAAATGATTTGTCACAATCCAATGAAGATATTGCCTGTGTTGTAGACACACTAAACCTTCTGTATAGAGCATGCCGTCTGAGAATTAGTGCACAATATCATGTTTGAATCCCACAGAGTCACAAAGACACGTGTATGTCAGCGTTTTGTGATTGGCTAGTTTCTTACGCTGTTTGTAATGCGTCCGATTTGAAATAAAGTGTTGACACAAAGTCACATAATCTCAATGACCTTTGTATGGTATGGTGGAGCCACAAACTTGCCCTTACCAGACAAATTTCTGCAAAATTTGCCATCTTTGCAGAGCTGTCTTTGTTAGTTTCCACCGAATCACTCTGTAACTTGGCAACTTTACTGAATTTTAAAAACCTTCTTTCTAGTAGCCTGTAAATGCAGCTGTATTTTCAGTCTTTGTGTCCATTCACCCAACATATGTAATTGGAGATACATCTGCATCCACTTTCCACAGTGATGTCAGATTCTAGGGCTACCCTAAGCACTGCCGTAAAAAGTGCCACTCCGAGGACTAAATCTAGCCAATACACCCCGTGGTAGAGTAATTACCAGACTCCAAATGCTGTGATCCTATTTTGTTCTTGGCATATTTTATGAAAAAAGAGTTAAATTGCAGTTATGTTTTATGCAAAAAAATACCGTGTGTGATAACAGTTTTTTGATAAGCATGGCTTAAATTGTAATCACCTGCGTGCCAATAATAATAATGATGAATTAAAGAAGTTCTACAGAACTTTCATAGTGTATAGATTGTGTTTGGATAATTTGGATATTTAATCAGTACAATATGCAAGCAAAACAGCTGATCATGTGAATCAGAAAAAAATTGCTCAAATTTTTGGCAAATAATTTGATTTTAGTAAATAAAATAAATGTAATACAATTTATATTATTTATGGTCATATGATAATACAAGAATTTCACCAAATCATATTATTTACAGTGATATAATAATAATGATAATAATACAAGTATTTAACCAAATCAGTGGATAGCATGCAGATCTGCTTCTATAACTTGAAAAGCTTTTGGCTACCTATAGGATGAGAGTAAAATTGGGCTGTCATTTCATGCTAGTTTTAGAAGTTAAACAGTAAATGAAGCAGCTGTAAAATAAAATACATGTACATACTAAAAAGGTGACAAAATTAACCTTGAAATGAAGGTATGATCGTCGCAGTGAAACGCAATTTAAGCAATTGCGTAAAGAAGCCTGAAAAAAAAATTCAGGACTTCAACGGGGTTTGAACCCGTGACCTCGCGATACCGGTGCGATGCTCTACCAACTGAGCTATGAAGCCACTGACGTTGGGAGCAGGTCAATTATGGGTTCATATGTTCCCGTGAAAGAAATGAGTGTTAATGATATATGAAATGAATCATATATGAACTGCGGAAATGAAATGAAATGAAGGTATGATCGTCGCAGTGAAACGCAATTTAAGCAATTGCGTAAAGAAGCCTGAAAAAAATTCAGGACTTCAACGGGGTTTGAACCCGTGACCTCGCGATACCGGTGCGATGCTCTACCAACTGAGCTATGAAGCCACTGACGTTGGGAGCAGGTCAATTATGGGTTCATATGTTCCCGTGAAAGAAATGAGTGTTAATGATATATGAAATGAATCATATATGAACTGCGGAAATGAAATGAAATGAAGGTATGATCGTCGCAGTGAAACGCAATTTAAGCAATTGCGTAAAGAAGCCTGAAAAAAATTCAGGACTTCAACGGGGTTTGAACCCGTGACCTCGCGATACCGGTGCGATGCTCTACCAACTGAGCTATGAAGCCACTGACGTTGGGAGCAGGTCAATTATGGGTTCATATGTTCCCGTGAAAGAAATGAGTGTTAATGATATATGAAATGAATCATATATGAACTGCGGAAATGAAATGAAATGAAGGTATGATCGTCGCAGTGAAACGCAATTTAAGCAATTGCGTAAAGAAGCCTGAAAAAAATTCAGGACTTCAACGGGGTTTGAACCCGTGACCTCGCGATACCGGTGCGATGCTCTACCAACTGAGCTATGAAGCCACTGACGTTGGGAGCAGGTCAATTATGGGTTCATATGTTCCCGTGAAAGAAATGAGTGTTAATGATATATGAAATGAATCATATATGAACTGCGGAAATGAAATGAAATGAAGGTATGATCGTCGCAGTGAAACGCAATTTAAGCAATTGCGTAAAGAAGCCTGAAAAAAATTCAGGACTTCAACGGGGTTTGAACCCGTGACCTCGCGATACCGGTGCGATGCTCTACCAACTGAGCTATGAAGCCACTGACGTTGGGAGCAGGTCAATTATGGGTTCATATGTTCCCGTGAAAGAAATGAGTGTTAATGATATATGAAATGAATCATATATGAACTGCGGAAATGAAATGAAATGAAGGTATGATCGTCGCAGTGAAACGCAATTTAAGCAATTGCGTAAAGAAGCCTGAAAAAAAATTCAGGACTTCAACGGGGTTTGAACCCGTGACCTCGCGATACCGGTGCGATGCTCTACCAACTGAGCTATGAAGCCACTGACGTTGGGAGCAGGTCAATTATGGGTTCATATGTTCCCGTGAAAGAAATGAGTGTTAATGATATATGAAATGAATCATATATGAACTGCGGAAATGAAATGAAATGAAGGTATGATCGTCGCAGTGAAACGCAATTTAAGCAATTGCGTAAAGAAGCCTGAAAAAAATTCAGGACTTCAACGGGGTTTGAACCCGTGACCTCGCGATACCGGTGCGATGCTCTACCAACTGAGCTATGAAGCCACTGACGTTGGGAGCAGGTCAATTATGGGTTCATATGTTCCCGTGAAAGAAATGAGTGTTAATGATATATGAAATGAATCATATATGAACTGCGGAAATGAAATGAAATGAAGGTATGATCGTCGCAGTGAAACGCAATTTAAGCAATTGCGTAAAGAAGCCTGAAAAAAAAAAAAAATTCAGGACTTCAACGGGGTTTGAACCCGTGACCTCGCGATACCGGTGCGATGCTCTACCAACTGAGCTATGAAGCCACTGACGTTGGGAGCAGGTCAATTATGGGTTCATATGTTCCCGTGAAAGAAATGAGTGTTAATGATATATGAAATGAATCATATATGAACTGCGGAAATGAAATGAAATGAAGGTATGATCGTCGCAGTGAAACGCAATTTAAGCAATTGCGTAAAGAAGCCTGAAAAAAATTCAGGACTTCAACGGCTATGAACCCATAATTGACCTGCTCCCAACGTCAGTGGCTTCATAGCTCAGTTGGTAGAGCATCGCACCGGTATCGCGAGGTCACGGGTTCAAACCCCGTTGAAGTCCTGAATTTTTTTCAGGCTTCTTTACGCAATTGCTTAAATTGCGTTTCACTGCGACGATCATACCTTCATTTCATTTCATTTCCGCAGTTCATATATGATTCATTTCATATATCATTAACACTCATTTCTTTCACGGGAACATATGAACCCATAATTGACCTGCTCCCAACGTCAGTGGCTTCATAGCTCAGTTGGTAGAGCATCGCACCGGTATCGCGAGGTCACGGGTTCAAACCCCGTTGAAGTCCTGAATTTTTTTCAGGCTTCTTTACGCAATTGCTTAAATTGCGTTTCACTGCGACGATCATACCTTCATTTCATTTCATTTCCGCAGTTCATATATGATTCATTTCATATATCATTAACACTCATTTCTTTCACGGGAACATATGAACCCATAATTGACCTGCTCCCAACGTCAGTGGCTTCATAGCTCAGTTGGTAGAGCATCGCACCGGTATCGCGAGGTCACGGGTTCAAACCCCGTTGAAGTCCTGAATTTTTTTCAGGCTTCTTTACGCAATTGCTTAAATTGCGTTTCACTGCGACGATCATACCTTCATTTCATTTCATTTCCGCAGTTCATATATGATTCATTTCATATATCATTAACACTCATTTCTTTCACGGGAACATATGAACCCATAATTGACCTGCTCCCAACGTCAGTGGCTTCATAGCTCAGTTGGTAGAGCATCGCACCGGTATCGCGAGGTCACGGGTTCAAACCCCGTTGAAGTCCTGAATTTTTTTCAGGCTTCTTTACGCAATTGCTTAAATTGCGTTTCACTGCGACGATCATACCTTCATTTCATTTCATTTCCGCAGTTCATATATGATTCATTTCATATATCATTAACACTCATTTCTTTCACGGGAACATATGAACCCATAATTGACCTGCTCCCAACGTCAGTGGCTTCATAGCTCAGTTGGTAGAGCATCGCACCGGTATCGCGAGGTCACGGGTTCAAACCCCGTTGAAGTCCTGAATTTTTTTCAGGCTTCTTTACGCAATTGCTTAAATTGCGTTTCACTGCGACGATCATACCTTCATTTCATTTCATTTCCGCAGTTCATATATGATTCATTTCATATATCATTAACACTCATTTCTTTCACGGGAACATATGAACCCATAATTGACCTGCTCCCAACGTCAGTGGCTTCATAGCTCAGTTGGTAGAGCATCGCACCGGTATCGCGAGGTCACGGGTTCAAACCCCGTTGAAGTCCTGAATTTTTTTTTTCAGGCTTCTTTACGCAATTGCTTAAATTGCGTTTCACTGCGACGATCATACCTTCATTTCATTTCATTTCCGCAGTTCATATATGATTCATTTCATATATCATTAACACTCATTTCTTTCACGGGAACATATGAACCCATAATTGACCTGCTCCCAACGTCAGTGGCTTCATAGCTCAGTTGGTAGAGCATCGCACCGGTATCGCGAGGTCACGGGTTCAAACCCCGTTGAAGTCCTGAATTTTTTTCAGGCTTCTTTACGCAATTGCTTAAATTGCGTTTCACTGCGACGATCATACCTTCATTTCATTTCATTTCCGCAGTTCATATATGATTCATTTCATATATCATTAACACTCATTTCTTTCACGGGAACATATGAACCCATAATTGACCTGCTCCCAACGTCAGTGGCTTCATAGCTCAGTTGGTAGAGCATCGCACCGGTATCGCGAGGTCACGGGTTCAAACCCCGTTGAAGTCCTGAATTTTTTTCAGGCTTCTTTACGCAATTGCTTAAATTGCGTTTCACTGCGACGATCATACCTTCATTTCATTTCATTTCCGCAGTTCATATATGATTCATTTCATATATCATTAACACTCATTTCTTTCACGGGAACATATGAACCCATAATTGACCTGCTCCCAACGTCAGTGGCTTCATAGCTCAGTTGGTAGAGCATCGCACCGGTATCGCGAGGTCACGGGTTCAAACCCCGTTGAAGTCCTGAATTTTTTTTTTTTTCAGGCTTCTTTACGCAATTGCTTAAATTGCGTTTCACTGCGACGATCATACCTTCATTTCATTTCATTTCCGCAGTTCATATATGATTCATTTCATATATCATTAACAAAATTAACCTTATAAGTGTTTACTGCTGGGTAAAAATATGTCGAAGTTGTACCCAAATCATAGAAATGCACAGAGCTTTCGCATAGTTAACACATTTTATTTACAAGAAATATTTTTATAGAACTGATTTGGTTAAAAATGAATCATACAGATGTATCTCCCCTTGGGGTCAGTGAATAGCACTAGATACACTATATAAATAAATTATTGTGAGGTGCAAATATATATTCGCTGTCTATTTTGGGTAGTGAACAATATTTATCAGATGAAAACAAGTTCTAATAAATAATTATTAGAGGAATATCACTTATCATAATAATTTGAAGCTAATGTTATTTCGATCCTGTGGTTGATGTTCTGTCCATTAGTAAGGATGTCACACCTACATCGGGAGTGATGTGTATGTGTCGTTATCATACGACAATTTGCCAATAGTATCATTTGAATCTATAGAAAGAGTATATTTGAAGTATACCACTCAAATGGAGTTACGTTTTACCTGTAGCAACCTTAGCTAATTATGAACCAGCTAGTGTTGACTTGTACTTTCAAACCCAATGTATATTCTTATACACGTATGAATTTAGTTAGTTTCACATTGTATGTGCTTTTTATTTAAAGGCATATCTTTTGTGGAACATGCAGTGCCCTGCAGAGGCCAATGAAACTTTCTTTTTAATTTATCTTACTTTTTATTGTACAGTGTATATTAAAGATAATAAAGTCATTTTATTCTTGAAATTTTGGTTGGTGTCTAAATTGTTTGTCAGTCATTTATGGCACCAAATAAAAATAAGAAACATGTGGATAATGATGTTTATATAGATCAAATTTGCTATCTTGTGTGAAAGTGTAAAAAAGGGATATTTTAATCAACTTTGTTTACCTGACTTAAAGTATGGAAAACTGCTATCATGGCAATATTTGCCTTTCTGAGCAAAGATACAGAAGAACTGATAATTTGATCAACTTTGCTACAATAGGGAAAAGTATGGGAAACTACTGTTTTGATCATATCTGCCATCCTGAGCAAAATTGAGAATAAAGTGGTATTTGGCCAAATTTGCTACCCTGAGCAAAACAGTGGCAAACGACTATTTTGATCATATTTGCCACACTGAGCAAAGATACGGAAGAAGTGATAATTTGACCTGGGCGAAACACAAATAAGATAAATTTTTGCTCAGATTTACTATCCTGGGCAAAACTGTTAAAAAATGAGTTTTGGTCACTTTTGCTACATTGAGCAAAAATGTGGGAAATTACTACTTTGACCGAATTTGCTATAGAGAGCAAAAGTGTTCAAAAATTCATCTTCGATCGCTTTTGCCCATTTGGGTAAAAACCTGGCAAATCTCAGTTTTGCTATCAAGTTTGACACCCCTGCAAATGCCTTGATAAAGCAAAGATTATCCTTGTTTTTACACACGGGGCAAATCTGAGGCAAATGTGGCATTTACCACCCTTGCCATCAATGCAAAATTATGGCAAATTTGGTCGTACGTCATGAGGCAAAATTGAGCAAAATTAAGCAAATGTGGCATTTGCAGATGGTTTGCTCCAAATTTGCTATAGGGGTAAATCCGTGTTTTCGTCCAGTGTTGGAAGCCTAGTTTTATACTTTTTCTTTAAACATCTAGAACGTTCCATTACTATTTATAGTGCATGACAACATCTACTATTTGTGGAAACTGCTGAGTCACATTACAGATATTTCTGGAATATTACAGATTATAAGATAATTCTAGAAAAGTCTGGAATTGCATGACGGATAAACTAAGAATAATTCTCATCCTCATAACACTATTAAGCCCCCCCCCCCCCCCTCAAAAGTTCTTGAAAAAAATAAGCCCCCCCGGGGGGCTTAATAGAGGATTTACGGTAATACAGTTTTGCAACCTAAACCTCATAGTGACACTGATTTACCCCTGGGGGGACTCCTAAATAAAAGTGACAGGGAGGCTCTTACTGGGTGTTTGGATGAAAAGCCACTATAATTCCCAGGAACCGATTACCGCTAATCGGCTCCTGATTTGCCCATACAGCTGGTATCGCTTAGGGTTGTGCAGAAAAAAAATACAGATAATGTGACACTGACCACACAGTAATCACACAGAAATCTAACGTTTGAAAAAGAACTAGACATCCCTGTTTTAAGCTAAGGTTCAGCCACAGGCTTAGGGGTTCATTTTAATTTTCTGACGAGCATCCAAGTCACTTTTATATGGGAGTCTCCCCCCGCCCCCTCGATTTACAAATGAAGTTTTAAATCTCCATGGATCATTATTCTAAACTCCGCGAAGGATAGCACAGTACCCCGTCTTTATTATGCACGGGAATTTTGAATGACGGTTTATAACAACAACAACAATAATAACAACAACAACAATTTATTGTACCCTTGTTAACTAAAAAAGATAAGGTTAATTTACGAGGAATAAACTTAAGAGGGCGCGGATTTCCTAAAATAACTAATAAACTAAAATGAAATGCCTGGGTGAGATAAACTGGTCATCGATCAAATTCAAGATCTTTGACTAGAAATCTAATATTAAATATGACTGTCCCAGTTACGCTGAAGTCACATTATTAAACTGTAGTAAAAAAAGGCATCAAAAACCTGAGGTAAAACACTTTTAGAATCTAGTAAAGAAACATTGACGTATGACGTGTCACCACATAATGCGAGGCGAAAATACATCGTAGCTATTCCTGTACACTAGATTCTAAATCATTTATGACTGACAAAATCTCTGAAACAGCCTCTCTCCGAGCCACTTTTACATTTTCGAGTCCATCTGTATCGATTAAATCCAAGCTTAGAACGCATCGAGTCAAGTGTTCATCTAAATACAAAAACTCCTTGTCATGTCGCGAACCTTCGAAAGCTTTAACCTTTGGTGTCAGTTCCCTTGCTTTCGTTAACTGAATCTTGATTTCATTTAACTTCTCTTCCTCTACAGCCGAATGCTTTCCGGATTCCACTAGTACCGATTCCTTCGCACTTTCAACTTCATTGTCAGTTCCATGGCTCATTTCCAAATTTTCTGCTTCGTCAGCCGACTGGTCCACTGCGTCGGGTTTTTCCACTGCATCATTGTCGATAAATGTATCGCGAGAACTTTGCTCGCTGTTTCTACTTGTAGTTTTATCTTCTTCGGGCGGCAGAAATTCGACTGGAATATCAACAGCGTCTTGAGGTAAATTTGGCTCCAATACCTTTATATTATTTGTCTTCTCTTTCAGTTTCTTGTCAAGCTCTCTCTTCCAGGGTTTTCCCCTGGTATGATAACACCCTGGAATCTCCGTTCTGTCGTCCACTGATCTGGCTTTTTTCCGGTGGAAAACCTTTCGTCGCTTGTCACATGGAAAATAAACAGGATTTTCCCACAGGGGATGTGCTCTTTCTGCATAAAATCCACCAAAACCAGTGAATGGACTATGAGAAGTCTGAAATCTGCTGGACCATGGATCACTGAATATTTCGTCCCACATATTAAACACTCTCTTCTTATTTGAAGTCTGTTTCTCCGAATACTGAAACGTTTAACTGACTTACTGAGAGTGTTGCAGCTCCTTTTATAGAACGTTAACAACACACAAAAGCCATCACTGCTAATTTTAAGACGATCCCTCCAGAAACCTCTAGAACCTTCGGGAAAACCCCAGAAAGTGCTCGAAAAAAGCTTTATTCCAGGGAGGGGTAGAGAGAATCAATTTTGTTGCGGTTAACAACTGTCGTTCATTTTCGCACACTTCGTTTAACTTTCATTTCCTACATTGAATGATATAATTTTAGTAAACATACGCTGGAGCTTTTTGTTTTATAGAACAAAGTTATTGCAAAAAGCTTCTAAGAGAAAAGTACCCTCTCCTCCCTTGTGAGTATAAGTTTTTTGACGTTTCTGGAAGATTCTGGACACGTGGTTCTTTGTATGAAATGGCATCTTCGAAGCGAGAGTTTAGTTAAAGACAAAGTTTTTCCGCGTCGATTGTGTATCAACTTAAACATGGGAAAAGACTACTACAAGATTCTAGGCGTCCCTAAGACAGCCAAAGACAACGAGATAAAGAAGGCTTACCGAAAACTCGCCTTACAGTGGCACCCGGACAAGAACAAGGCTCCAGGAGCAGAGGAGAAATTCAAGGAGATCTCTGAAGCTTACGATGTCCTCAGTGATAAAGGAAAAAGAGAAATCTTTGACAAATATGGTGAAGACGGCCTTAAAGGGTCTCCAGGAGGGGGAAACAACTCGAACATGCATTTTCAAAGACCAGGATTTGCAAGAACTTTCGTATTTACTAGTGGGGATGCACGCGACACTTTTGCAAGAGCTTTCGGTAATGACGATGAATTTGCAGATCTTATTGGCGGCTTAGGAGGGTTTAGCTTCTTCAACGACCTCAGAAGAAAAACGTCGGGCTCAAGAACAAGCACCAATGATAGTTTTATGTTCGACTTTGATAGCTTCCCGCCGCCGCGAACGAAGAAGCAAAAAGTTCAAGATCCGACGATCGAGAAGGATCTTCTTGTTAGCGTCGAAGAGCTCGTGAACGGCTGTACGAAAAAGATGAAAATATCTCGAAAAGTCTACGACGAGCGTGGAAGTTTCACGAACGAAGAGAAAATCCTGACGGTAAATGTAAAACCAGGGTGGAAAGCAGGGACAAAGATTACTTTCCCGAAGGAAGGAGATAGAAAACCTGGAGTCGTTCCTGCTGACGTTGTGTTTCATGTGAAGGACAAACGTCACTCTCATTATTCACGAGATAGCAACAACAATCTTCTTTACACCGCAAAGATTTCTTTACGGGATTCCTTGACCGGTGGACAGGTAGAAATTCCTACAATCGATGGACGTAAAATAAAGCTACGTTTGAATAGTATTGTGCAACCAGACTCTACTAGAAGGATCCATAGAGAGGGGCTGCCACTACCAAAAAATCCCTCCAAGAGGGGTGATCTGATTGTCAAATTTGACATTCAGTTTCCTGATGAACTTACACCAGTTCAAAGAGATATTTTATTAGACACGCTACCAATTTAAAAAAAACTTTTTTTCCTGTCGCGTGAATCTTTTAGAACAAGAACAACATCTATTAACGAGTTACTATGCCATCAAAAAGTACTAAATATTGTATTTGCATGGTGAACTGATCTTGTGGTATACTAAAATTTACGATAGGAAATTTGGCCTTTTTCAGAGGAAAGTGCGAGATCACATTTAAAATATATGTATTTATCCCAAAATATTTTTTTCAGTGCATAATAATCTAATATAAAGCATACGTAGATATTGAGCTTTTCTCCTATGAAAAATGTTTTTTGGGATGTTATTTCAGAATTTATCCATTTTAATAATTATTGTTCATTGTGCATATAATTTATTAAAAATAAAAAATAAATCTGATCACTGCGTACAGTTCTGTAAGAGTAAAATGTTGGTAAATTATTAAGTGAATGTGTATATGGTTTGGGGAGAGATAAAGGAAGGAGGGTGATTTCTGCATTGAGTAGCCTCCCACAAAGACGTTCTTAGGGGTGCATCCAGGCTCCTGCCCCACAAATGTCAACTTTCCCATTGTTTGCAAATATCAGCTGGAGCTCACATACTGACTATCAAAGAACCAATCGGTGCTGTTGAAGCCAAAGTGTTGACAAGCCAAATACGATTTACAAGCTCGGTGGAGTGTGATACGTGACCAAAGAGTTTTGCTTTCTGTATGAAGGCGTTTGAGTTAAAAGTGTAAGGTCTTCACCTTTCATGAAACCTTTCTGATCTTTTCTTGCGCAGAATTTCTCAAGGTCTAAAGTGCACTTCTCAGATCAGCAAGTGTGCTGTGATTGATCTTTTGATTTTCCCAGTCTTGTTTCAGCAGACGTTTGTGGGGCAGAAGCACGTGACGAACCCTAAGAACATCTATGTGGGAGGTTATGCATTGAGTGGCCCTCTACAATTTTACATTTTATTTGTCTTGTGATTGTCACATTTGCAAAACAAAAATTATGTGGTCTTTTTTGATTATGAGGCTACGTTCACACTCCACTGGGCAAATTTTTTGACTGGTTGAGTGTTTAGGTGTTCCTCTCGCCAGGAACCACCTTAACCGTATGAAAATTAAGATGCTTAGCTGCATATTCAAAGTTCCATGTGAACTGAGAGTCTCATGTGAACAAAGTGTCCTGTCAAATTTTGTCCTGTGCTGTGTGAAGGTAACCTGAATTATCTACCATTTTTACATTAATTTTCTTTGAGGCAGTCTTGTTGAAAATGTATGAGCTAATCTAGCAATGGTTCTGGGAAATCCACCCCTGTAGTCTCATTTCAAGTGGTGGAGACTAACAATATTATTAAGCAGTTCCTGTCTCAGACTTTGCCAACCAAATAATAGTCAGTTATACAGCCAGACCATTATACTGTAAAAAGTGTTTATGTGTTGATGCACTTCATCTCTAAAGAAGGATCTGGATCTGCCACTGCTTATAGCAGTGTGATTGATTAAAATCAAATGAAAAAATAATAAAATAAAGATGTATGAATTTGCAAAAAAAAGTGGTGTAAGTGCAACTTCATTAGGCCAGTGGCAGTATAAACTCCCGGGGAGGGGGGGGGGGGGGTTACTTGGGTTAATTTTTGCTGGGTATGTGCTGCTGGCCTCTCAGAGCCCCTGCCTCATTTTAGTATTATTACATTGATGATTATTGAAAATAGAGTGCTGTGATTGACTAGGAGCTTCGCTTTATCCCACTATAATCACTGCGCGGTGATTATAAGCCTTGAAGGCTAGCAGTTTTCAAAATGGCAGCCAGATTTTTTGATGTTTCGGGGTCAGAAATTGATCAATAATTTTATTTTCTCAAATAATCATCAATGTAATTATGCTAAAACAATTAGTCACCTCGGGCAGCGTGAATATTGCGAATAGTCACCTCGACTTCATCTCGGTGACTATTCGACAATATTCACGTTGCCTTCTGTGACTAATTGTTAAATAGTCTATTCTGTGGCCAATTATAGACCCCATCTTGGGTCCCCATCATGTACTTTTGGGCAAAGTATGTAATTTTCACGATCCCAACTTTCTATTTTATGAATTGACTCATTTTTTAGATTGAATGATGAATACTTTACTTTTCATCTGCAGAACAAACATTCTGGTACGTTTGCTAACCATAAATATGAAGAAGTGTCTTACCCCAAAAAATCCGAAAATCTGTGACCCCATTCTGGTAACCATCCAAACACCCAGTAAGAGCATCCCTGTCACTTTAATTTAGGAGTCCCCCAGGGGTAAATCAGTGTCACTATGAGGTTTAGGTTGCAAAACTGTATTACCGTAAATCCTCTATTAAGCCTCCCCGGGGGAGCTTATTTTTTTCGAGCACTTTTGAGAGGGGGGGGGGGGGGGGGGAGGGCTTAATAGTGTTATGAGGATGAGAATTATTTTTAGTTTAACCGTCATGCAATTCCAGACTTTTCTAGAATTATCTTATAATCTGTAATATTTCAGAAATATCTGTAATGTGACTCAGCAGTTTCCACAAATAGTAGATGTTGTAATGCACTATAAATAGTAATGGAACGTTCTAGATGTTTAAAGAAAAAGTATATGTTATGAGGATGAGAATTATTTTTAGTTTATCCGTCATGCAATTCCAGACTTTTCTAGAATTATCTTATAATCTGTAATATTCCAAAAATATCTGTAATGTGACTCAGCAGTTTCCACAAATAGTAGATGTTGTAATGCACTATAAATAGTAATAATTCCCAGGAACCGATTACCACTAATCGGCTCCTGATTTGCCCATACAGCTGGTATCGCTTAGGGTTGTGCAGAAAAAAAATACAGATAATGTGACACTGACCACACAGTAATCACACAGAAATCTAACTGAACGGGCAAGGGCCAATTCCAAAACACAACACGAACACGATGTCTCAGCAAATGTTTTACTATTAACGAACCATAAAAGTAAATTCCTGTAAAGAGCGAAAATAATAGTTACAATACAGAAAAGAAACTACTTAAAGCGACTACAAAATGAAATTAATGGAAAATTATGAAAACGAAACTGCTTACCAAATGCTGAGGACAACAGGGGTTGGTGGTTAAGGAAACCGAGCAAAAGTCTACTGCAAGAACACTGTTACACTGATAAAAACTGGCAAAGGCGCGAGATAACAAAACTATAACGAATTTGCATACAGCACGTAACAGGAGCGTAATTAACAAAATACCGGAGAGCGAAAGGAAAAATAATACATGATAACTAGTAAGTGTGAAAACAAGTAAGTGTGAAAACCAAAGGAAAAAATTTGCCCCAACACTAACGTTTGAAAAAGAACTGGACATCCCTGTTTTAAGCTAAGGTTCAGCCACAGGCTTAGGGGTTCATTTTAATTTTCTGACGAGCATCCAAGTCACTTTTATATGGGAGTCTCCCCCCGCCCCCTCGATTTACAAATGAAGTTTTAAATCTGCATGGATCATTATTCTAAACTCCGCGAAGGATAGCACAGTATCCCGTCTTTATTATGCACGGGAATTTTGAATGACGGTTAATAACAACAACAACAATAAAAACAACAACAACAACAATTTATTGTACCCTTGTTAACTAAAAAAGATAAGGTTAATTTACGAGGAATAAACTTAAGAGGGCGCGGATTTTCTAAAATAACTAATAAACTAAAATGAAATGCCTGGGTGAGATAAACTGGTCATCGATCAAATTCAAGATCTTTAACTAGAAATCTAATATTAAGTATGACCGTCCCAGTTACGCTGAAGTCACATTATTAAACTGTAGTAAAAAAAGGCATCAAAAACCTAAGGTAAAACACTTTTAGAATCTAGTAAAGAAACATTGACGTATGACGTGTCACCACATAATGTTCAATTTTAAGTGCTGCGAGGCGAAAATACATCGTAGCTATTCCTGTACACTAGATTCTAAATCATTTATGACTGACAAAATCTCTGAAACAGCCCCTCTCCGAGCCACTTTTACATTTTCGAGTCCATCTGTATCGATTAAATCCAAGCTTAGAATGCATCGAGTCAAGTGTTCATCTAAATACAAAAACTCCTTGTCATGTCGCGAACCTTCGAAAGCTTTAACCTTTGGTGTCAGTTCCCTTGCTTTCGTTAACTGAATCTTGATTTCATTTAACTTCTCTTCCTCTACAGCCGAGTGCTTTCCGGATTCCACTGGTACCGATTCCTTCGCACTTTCAACTTCATTGTCAGTTCCATGGCTCATTTCCAAATTTTCTGCTTCGTCAGCCGACTGGTCTACTGCGTCGGGTTTTTCCACTGCATCATTGTCGATAAATGTATCGCGAGAACTTTGCTCGCTGTTTCTACTTGTAGTTTTATCTTCTTCGGGCGGCAGAAATTCGACTGGAATATCAACAGCGTCTTGAGGTAAATTTGGCTCCAATACCTTTATATTATTTGCCTTCTCTTTCAGTTTCTTGTCATGATAACACCCTGGAATCTCCGTTCTGTCGTCCACTGATCTGGCTTTTTCCCGGTGGAAAACCTTTCGTCGCTTGTCACATGGAAAATAAACAGGATTTTCCCACAGGGGATGTGCTCTTTCTGCATAAAATCCACCAAAACTAGTGAATGGACTATGAGAAGTCTGAAATCTGCTGGACCATGGATCACTGAATATTTCGTCCCACATATTAAACACTCTTTTCTTATTTGAAGTCTGTTTCTCCGAATACTGAAACGTTTAACTGACTTACTGTGAGTGTTGCAGCTCCTTTTATAGAACGTTAACAACACAAAAAAGCCATCACTGCTAATTTTAAGACGATCCCTCCAGAAACCTCTAGAACCTTCGGGAAAACCCCAGAAAGTGCTCGAAAAAAGCTTTATTCCAGGGAGGGGTAGAGAGAATCAATTTTGTTGCGGCTAACAACCGTCGTTCATTTTCGCACACTTCGTTTAACTTTCATTTCCTATATTGAATGATATAATTTTAGTAAACATACGCTGGAGCTTTTTGTTTTATAGAACAAAGTTATTGCAAAAAGCTTCTAAGAGAAAAGTACCCTCTCCTCCCTTGTGAGTATAAGTTTTTTGACGTTTCTGGAAGATTCTGGACACGTGGTTCTTTGTATAAAATGGCATCTTCGAAGCGAGAGTTTAGTTAAAGACAAAGTTTTTCCGCGTCGATTGTGTATCAACTTAAACATGGGAAAAGACTACTACAAGATTCTAGGCGTCCCTAAGACAGCCAAAGACAACGAGATAAAGAAGGCTTACCGAAAACTCGCCTTACAGTGGCACCCGGACAAGAACAAGGCTCCAGGAGCAGAGGAGAAATTCAAGGAGATCTCTGAAGCTTACGATGTCCTCAGTGATAAAGGAAAAAGAGAAATCTTTGACAAATATGGTGAAGACGGCCTTAAAGGGTCTCCAGGAGGGGGAAACAACTCGAACATGCATTTTCAAGGACCAGGATTTGCAAGAACTTTCGTATTTACTAGTGGGGATGCACGCAACACTTTTGCAAGAGCTTTCGGTAATGACGATGAATTTGCAGATCTTATTGGCGGCTTAGGAGGGTTTAGCTTCTTCAACGACCTCAGAAGAAAAACGTCGGGCTCAAGAACAAGCACCAATGATAGTTTTATGTTCGACTTTGATAGCTCCCCGCCGCCGCGAACGAAGAAGCAAAAAGTTCAAGATCCGACGATCGAGAAGGATCTTCTTGTTAACCTCGAAGAGCTCGTGAGCGGCTGTACGAAAAAGATGAAAATATCTCGAAAAGTCTACGACGAGCGTGGAAGTTTCACGAACGAAGAGAAAATCCTGACGGTAAATGTAAAACCAGGGTGGAAAGCAGGGACAAAGATTACTTTCCCGAAGGAAGGAGATAGAAAACCTGGAGTCGTTCCTGCTGACGTTGTGTTTCATGTGAAGGACAAACGTCACTCTCATTTTTCACGAGATAGCAACAACAATCTTCTTTACACCGCAAAGATTTCTTTACGGGATTCCTTGACCGGTGGACAGGTAGAAATTCCTACAATCGATGGACGTAAAATAAAGCTACGTTTGAATAGTATTGTGCAACCAGACTCTACTAGAAGGATCCATAGAGAGGGGCTGCCACTACCAAAAAATCCCTCCAACAGAGGTGATCTGATTGTCAAATGTGACATTCAGTTTCCTGATGAACTTACACCAGTTCAAAGAGATATTTTATTAGACACGCTACCAATTTAAAAAAAACTTTTTTTCCTATCGCGTGAATCTTTTAGAACAAGAACAACATCTATAACGAGTTACTATGCCATCAAAAAGTACTAAATATTGTATTTGCATGGCGAACTGATCTTGTGGTATACTAAAAATAAATTGACGATAGTAAATTTGGCCTTTTTCAGAGGAAAGTGCGAGATCACATTTAAAATATATGTATTTATCCCAAAATATTTTTTTCAGTGCATAATAATCTAATATAAAGCATATTATGTAGATATTGAGCTTTTCTCATATGAAAAATGTTTTTTGGGATGTTATTTCAGAATTTATCCATTTTAATTGTTTATTGTGCATATAATTTATTAAAAATAAAAATAAATCTGATCACTGCGTACAGTTCTGTAAGAGTAAAATGTTGGTAAATTATTAAGTGAATGTGTATGTGGTTTGGGGAGAGATAAAGGAAGGAGGGTGATTTCTGCATTGAGTAGCCTCCCACAAAGACGTTCTTAGGGGTTCATCCAGGTTCCCGCCCCACAAATGTCAACTTTCCCATTGTTTGCAAATATCAGCTGGAGCTCACATGCTGACTATCGAAGAACCAATCGGTGCTGTTGAAGCCAAAGTGTTGACAAGCCAAATACGATGTACAAGCTGGGTGGAGTGTGATACGTGACCAAAGAGTTTTGTTTTCTGTATGAAGGCGTGTGAGTTAAAAGTGTAAGGTCTTCGCCTTTCATGAAACCTTTCTGATCTTTTCTCGCGCGGAATTTCTCAAGGTCTAAAGTGCACTTCCCAGATCAGCAAGTGTGCTGTGATTGATCTTTTGATTTTCCCAGTCTTGTTTCAGCAGACGTTTGTGGGGCAGAAGCACGTGACGAACCCTAAGAACATCTATGTGGGAGGTTATGCATTGAGTGGCCCTCTACAATTTTACATTTTATTTGTCTTGTGATTGTCACATTTGCAAAACAAAAATTATGTGGTCTTGATTATGAGGCTACGTTCACACTCCACTGGACAAATTTTTTGACTGGTTGAGTGTTTAGGTGTTCCTCTCGCCAGGAACCACCTTAACCGTATGAAAATTAAGATGCTTAGCTGCATGTTCAAAGTTCCATGTGAACTGAGAGTCTCATGTGAACAAAGTATCCAGTCAAATTTTGTCCTGTGCTGTGTGAAGGTAACCTGAATTATCTACCTTTTTTACATTAATTTTCTTTGAGGCAGTCTTGTTGAAAATGTATGAGCTAATCTAGCAATGGTTCTGGGAAATCCACCCCTGTAGTCTCATTTCAAGTGGTGGAGACTAACAATTAAGCAGTTCCTGTCTCAGACTTTGCCAACCAAATCGAAAGTAATTACCATCTAGAAAAATTATGTAATTGTTAAACTCTATTTAGAAGCTGCTTAAGATGCTATTAAAGAATAATAGTCAGTTATACAGCCAGACCATTATACTGTAAGAAGTGTTTATGTGTTGATGCACTTCATCTCTAAAGAAGGAATTAGAAAAAGAGAGATAATTCCTTCTTTATGTAATAATGAACTTAATGTAACTTATCAGTGGTGAATCCAGGGGAGGGCTCCAGGGAGCCCAGGCCCCCTGGACCCCCTTTTGAGACCGGCCCCTCGCCTTATGCACCTATCAATCTTAAGCCCCAGGGTGGGGGGGGCGAGGGCTACCCACGGGAAATTGACTGAGCGTGCTTTCCCCTGGGTAGGGATTTTGACATTTAAGTATATATGAACCATCACTTCTTTCATTGTATGATCGAATGTTTATAAATAGAAGAGTCTTCGTTCCTTCTGTTTCTGTTTCTATGTGAGGTTGTAAAAGACATATCTGTTCCAACCTGTCAATTAGTAAGTCCTGACTGTTAGAAAAAGTTACCCAAGAGGCGGGAAATTGACATTTAGTAGGTGCCTGGGGGTGGGGAATTTGACTCTGGCTGCCATGAAAATGTCAAATTCCCCTGGGTCTGCCCGCCCCCCCCCCCCCCCACCCTGCGGCTTAACATTGATAGGTGCATTATCTCAGGGTCTGGATGACTGGGCTCCCCCTTTATCTGAAGGTCTGGATCTGCCACTGCTTATAGCAGTGTGATTGATTAAAATCAAATGAAAAAATAATAAAATAAAGATGTATGAAATTGCAAAAAAAAGTGGTGTAAGTGCAACTTCACTTGGCCAGTGGCAGTATAAACTGCCAGGGAGTGGGGGGTGGGGGAGGTAACTTGGGTTAATTTTTGCTGGGTATGTGCTGCTGGCCTCTCAGAGCCCCTACCCCATTTTAGTATAATTACATTGATGATTATTGAAAATAAAGTGCTGTGATTGGCTAGGAGCTTCGCTTTATCCCGTTATAATCACCACGCGGTGATTATAAGCCTTGAAGGCTGGCAGTTTTCATAATAACAGCCAGATTTTTTGATGTTTCGTGGTCGGAAATTGATCAATAATTTTATTTTCTCAAATAATCATCAATGTAATTATACTAAAACACTCAGGCGGCGTGAATATTGCAAATAGTCACCTCGACTTCGTCTCAGTGACTATTCGCCGATATTCACGTCGCCTTAAGCTTTGGCGACTAATTGTTAAATAGTCTATTCTGTGGCCAATTATAGACCCCATCTTGGGTCCCCATTATGTACTTTTGGGCAAATATGTAATTTTCCCGATCCCAACTTTCTATTTTTATGAATTGACCCATTGTTTAGATTGAATGACGAATACTTTACTTTTCATCTGCAGAACAAACATTCTGGTACGTTTGCTAACCATAAATATGAAGAACTGTCTTACCCCCAAAAATCCGAAAATGTGTGACCCCATTCTGGTAACACTATTAAAAATGGGTCCCCATTATAGTCAATCCAGTTGTGAAAATGCAACCCCATCCAGCGGTACCTCCCCATTAGCCTCTTATAAGCAAGTACCCTCCTGGGTATAAACTATTAAAGGAAAGAATGCATCCCAGCCCTCTCCAAGGAATGGGGTGCTTCTTCTTCTTGCTTTTTCCCTTCCAATCTGAAGGGAAGATTAGGCTTGATCTCCGCTCTCTCACAGGTCTGGTGTTTGATCCCGATGGCAGCTGGTAATTGAGCCTAAAGGGAAGAAGGAATTTAGAAGTGTAGCAATCTAAACTTGTTGAATTGAACTTAAGGTGAGGAAATTATTGAAGGCTGAATTTTACACAATTTTCATCTAATCACAGGAACAGCATATAGTTAGTATAATGCAAACCTGTCCAGGATTAATGCCATGGACAAGAGGGCCTGCTTTATCACTAAGAGCCTGTTTACATGAAGGTGGGGGACCCTGGGTAGGTGAGGTAACATGTGGTGGGTTACCCACCTAACATATAAACGTGACCACATTAAAATGGGAGATTATTTGGACAGGCAGGTTACCCCAACTAAGTGGGTTAATACCTCGCCTACCTGGGGTCCCCCACGTGCACCTCCATGTAAACAGGCCCTTAAACAGAATTGGAAAATGTTCCAATGTGGATATATCTCAGAAGGAATGGGCTTTGAATTGAAATGTAAGCACACTCTGCATGCCAGGGAAAGGGGGCACTATAACTGCTAGCTGTAGTCTCATTCCCAGGGTCTTTAATTGAAAAGATGAGAGACTCTGGGAATGGTGATCTGGGGGTACTGGCTTCTACCTTAAAATTATAGTATCCTTTACTCCAGCTACATTTTTAAAAGGCCTGTTTCAAACATCAAGCTCTATGGGCCAAGAACAAGGACATTGGTGCTGCTTTGCAGACATTAGGGTTAGATTTAACGTCTGTGATACAGCCGGGTACTTAAAGGAAGTAATTTGTCAACTACTTGTTCCAAATTTTCAAGGGACTGCCAACATTTGTTTGCTTTGAAGAGGTTTTGTTATATTGAGGTTTGGAGTAAAACCGTTTGTTACAACTAGGACTTCATTACATAGAGGTTCATTATATTGAGGTTTGAATATTACATATTCAAGTTTTTTAATACTATGTTGTAATGACTGACGTTATAAGAGTGGGCTAAAAATTACCAAGTTAACCCCTCTCCCCCTCCCAACTAAAGCAGGTGTGTTTGGTGGGCTACACAATAGCAATCACCTGATACAAATGTAACTTTTTAGCATAAGTTTTTGTATTTACAGCAGACTTCCACATAGATAAAAACTTCCATATTGATAAATGGTGTGGGTCAATACTAGATTACGCCCTGGGTAGATGTTTCCTACATGCATGGTGCTGTGCGTTAAGTACCCCTCCCACCACTTGAGTTTAACATCCCACAATCCTTAAAGCCAAGTACCTGCTCTAACTGTAGCTGTGAGACACTGATAATGATCAGCCTGGTCAGGGTCTATTCCTAAAAAGCTAGCAAAAGCTTGTCAGGCTGTCTTAGACCCTCACATGGCAAGTCTGCCAGTAGTACTGATGATAAAATTCCCATCCACTGAAGACTGTTAATGCCGCTCTCCCCTCATTAATCCCTTCAAAATTCAGTGGCTTGGGCTGGAGAGCCGGTCTTTTCATGGCTAACTACTAGATGAGCAGTAAATATCTAAAATTTCCTCAGAACAAAATAAACAATTTATTGCCTCATTCTACAAAACAATCTATATGCCATATTTTGTTTGTGCAAGTGCAAGATCATACACATGCTTCCAGAAGGATACTACAACAACTAAGAGGCTAGGGAGAGAAAACAGACAATAGTACCTCTTAGAACTTAAGAAACGTTCTTTTAGAGAAGGAGTAAAGAAAAAAAATGAAAAAACCCAATCACACTCTTTTTACAATATTACTGTGTTTAAAACACTATTGAGATTTACTGGTAAATTCTTATCAGTTTATCAACACTGGAATAATATATATATACACCGTCCACTTCTCATAGTTGAAATTTTCTCCTATATTGTATAAGTTGACATGATAAATACATGAATATATTATTTCTATACAGTGGTAAACTGCCACATTAGATCATGGCAGTCTGCATTACAGCTTGCCAAATTGCCCTGTGAACTTGCAAAAGCTTATGCCTTTTATTTTTACCAAGAACAAATTCTTCAAGACTCAATAAGGTGACGAACAAGCAACATAAATATTAAACATTTCTTAGCAGTGGACAATACTAAACACTCACAATTTCCATTTAAAGCACCTTCATCAAATTTTATAAAAAGCTGATTAAGGTATTTTCATTGAATACAAAAGAAGCATTTTAATGTCATGATCACTTTGCCACTAGGAAAATATCATCTGTTTTTTGTTTAAACTCACTTTCACTTCTACATTTTGGGTCACAGAATAACTACCTGGCTGTTGATGAAAAGCTTTCTGATGAAGGTGGCTGTTGCGTGCTTCCCGTACTCTAGGGCGCATAATATCCACAACACTTAAAGAACTGACGAAAAATTATTCCTTCACAAAAATAAAAGGCATTTACAAAGGCTTTAGCTGTTTGTCAAAAACACCATGTATTCTATTACTTAACTTGATCAAACCTTCATTATTTGGAAACAATTTATTATCAAAATCCACTCACTAACAATTTAGTTTAATCTTTGTGTGTTTAAAACACATTCATTACAAGTGTTTTGAGTGATATGGGTGGTTTATGAAGTTAAAAGAAATTCTATACATGCAATTAATTTTATAAAAGAATTCACTACCAAAGAAATGCACTCAAATTATTATTAAAAAGAAAAGGAAAAATGAGAAAATGAGAAAAAATATTTTTTTTATGATGTAAGCAAATAGGGCCACGCTAATTAAGCATAGTACCCCCAAAATAGTTTCTCTTCGAAAATATATGACAAATCTGGATAATTTTTCTGTACACCAAAAATTCTTTTCTTAACTGAAATAGCTTTCTTCATGACACTAACATCCATAAAGTCACGAACTATGGGTGTCATCTCAGACAAACTCTTAGCTTAGTTACCAAGCGCAAGGCAGGCAACCTCCTCTTTAATAGGCCACACAGCCACGACCAAGCTGACACTTGTGTCTTCACTCAACTGACGGTCACAGAAATTTTCTAATTCCTCTTTCCAATAAAATCGTTTCATGGTACCATACTAGCTAGTTCATGTTTCTGCTGCATAGACAAGTTTGTTGGAAATTCAACATTGAAAGTCACTATCATATCTCCTCTCTGTCCAGGTGATTTTGGGAGGGGTAGACCTTCTCCTGGAATTCTCTTCTGTGTTCCTGGTTGAATCACTTCATTTGATTGTATCCTTAACACTCTTCCATCAATAGTTGGAATCTGTAGTTGACATCCAACAAGGGCATCACGTAGACTAACTTTTGTTGTATACAGAAGATTGTTATCGGCATCTCTCTTGAAGAACTGGTGCGGTTTGTCTGCAATAACAAATATAATGTCTGCAGGAATTATTCCTGGTTTCTGGTCTCCATGTTGAGCAAAAGTTATTTTTGTTCCAGCTTTCCAACCTGGTTTAATGTCTATTGAAAGAATTTTTTCTTCTCGCGATGCTCCTCCACTGTGCGATAACACCTGACGACATATTTTAAGTTTTCGCGTACATCCTGTTGCAAGTTCTTCCAAGCTCACTTGGATTGGCGTCTCAATTGGAGGATCTTGTACCCCATGTTTCTGAAAGGGATCTGGCCCTGGGAAATCAAATCCATCATTACAGAAGGTTTTAAAGCCACCAGAAAAAGAGGATGATGAAGATGATGAAAACATTCGTGGAAAAGAGGAATTGAATCCGTCAAAGATATCTGTTAAACAAAAATTTTAAATCAACACAAGCATTTTATTTTTAACAAATTATCCAATATTGTTATATTCTTGCAGAGAGTACAAGTTGATCAGTTGCCAACAATTTTACCACTGGGTATAATACATTCTTAAAACTCACACATCATCAATAAAAGGCACGTCACTCTGGGTTTAATTTAGCTTAACTCTTCTTTATAGGGGCCATGTAACTAAAAATGCTCCACCATCTCCAGGAGAGATCTTTCATCTGTCTCCCAAATATACCAAACCACACACTCCTACTAACAGATGGTGGTGTGCAGAGCGCTTTTAAAAATATACATGTATTGGCACGTACCTCTGTTCATAAAAATTTACAAGAGTAGAATTATTTGATTTGCAAAATAATAAAACTCACTACGATGAGGAAAGGACATTGAAAATTGTCTCTCTAAAGCTAAACGTGCTCTGACCCGAGTAAAAGAATATTCTAGAACAAGGAAGTCAAACACGTAAACAATGATAAAACTAATAATTACATATTCAGCCTATTTTCACTTCTTTCATTTAAACAGGAATTAAATTAAAACTCGCCGAAACTTGGAGACAGAAATATTCACAATTTGAATTAGAAGACATTAAGTTTGGTAATCAGTTCACTGTAAATAAGTTCTTTCCATGACAACGAAACTCAAAACGATTCGCTCGAACCCGCAGTTTAAGATTTGATCTCAAGATAAATGCTTATGAGGATGGGTCGGACAATTGAAGTAAGAACAAATAATGGTGTTTTCAAAGTAAAATCTTTCGAACGAAAATCGGCACGGTGCTTGATGGACAAAATTTGAAGAAATTTGTTTCGACACGACAAATAAAACGAAATATTTAAAATATCATTTGCCAATCTATGGAAGATTCTAGACATAATTGATAAGCATGAAAAACGCTAAACATGACACTAGTTCAGGAAGAAAAATTCATGACAGAAGACATAACAGATGAGAAAGACCATTTGATAACTCAATTTTACTGGTAAACCATAATTTAAAGCGAGCATTCTTTTAAGAACTGGAGCAGTTAAGATTTGAAATTAAAAATGACCGCAGGCTGTCTTTCCACTCCAGCGACTTTTTACAATAATTTCTTTTGTCATATTTGAACAGGACGTTCGTCATTCACTTTGACAAGGAAAGAAGAAAGGGCGACCCGCGAACTGCGTCAGGAATGACTAACTGAAACGTATTATTACAACAAAGCCCACTCAAGCAAAACGCGAAGTAACCTGTATCCAGGAAACATAACCTTCCATGTGAGAACGGTTGTCCAAATTAAAACTACTTTTTGTGTTTTTACCCTGAAAATTTCAACACGAATAAAGCAAATTGAGAGAATGGACAGAAAAAAATGCTAATAAAGAGGGTGCAGGACCGAAATCGAATTCCTACTGGGTCGCCTTTGTGAATCGTGCAATACAAACGGGATTAAAAATAGAAATTTCGCGAAAGAAGGCACACTTCATGTTGTCTTAAAATTGTCACGACGAGGCCTTTCGTCTTTAAATGAGAGTAAATCCAGTCATTCTCACTAATCACACAACCCATGCGACCTTTTCTGACTCGTGACTCGCAAACTCTCGTTAAGCTTCGGTACAATGTATCAACTTGTAAAATACAAGGCATATCTTCTCAATTTAGCGTTAGTTACTACTCGACATCTGTACCCTCGCTCGATGAAACCCCAAAACCTTGTGGCTCGAAAACTGGTACCTTTGAACGATTCTTGATACTAAACGAAAAAGCTGGAAGTAAACCAACAAAATTAAAAACAAACCTTGGAAGGGGCAATCGGGATCATCACCAAATACGTCGCGGAAAATGCTCACGGGGTCGGGGAAGACACCGAAACCAAATCCACCACATTCGTTCTTCAATCCTTCCTCGCCGTACGTGTCAAATATTCGGCGTTTGTTGGCGTCTGTTAAGACTGAGTACGCCTCAGATATTTTCTTAAACTGTTCCTCTGCTCCTTGGTTTTTGTTTTTGTCTGGATGAAAAAGCAAGGCTTGTCTTTTGTAAGCCTTTTTGATATCCTCGGCCGAGGCATTTCGTGGAACCCCAAGAACGGAATAATAATCCTGCCCCATATACGCCAACAATTTGTTGCAAGCAAACACCTCCTGACTTCAATAGGCTTTTTCCTTTAAAATATAGATGAAAATTCAACAAAAGCGGTACCACTGGCACGACGTGTCAACAATGAATCTTTCGAAATCCTTTTGCCAACTAACACAATCGCCTTCATTTCTCGAGTTGATCGAAAGTTCTGGAAACAGTAATGCTGGGTAGCCACGCCTGAAAGAAACTATTTTTCAACCAAACGGGCTCCCCACAGGTTTGACTTTAAAATATGCACCGAAACCCTCCATTATTTTAACTTTTTCCCCTTTCTTTCGGAGTTCTACAAGTCTGAAAATTAATATTTTAAAAACTAAGGGGAAAAAATCGAAATATATTACACGGGCAAAAGCATTTCAGCCTGACTAACAATCTTTGCTTATCCCCTCCCTGCTTTTTTTTTTTTTCTGACAAGTCGATTATTCAAAAGAACACAGTGGGGGTACAATACACGCACCACGAGCAGTTGTCACGAAAGATTGAACGTTCTCGAAGCAGAATTTGCAACGTTTGGGGTGTGAAAGTATCTCTGTTTCCCTTTTGTTTTTTTTTTAATTTTTTTTTTCGGGAATTCGAAGTTATTTTGCCCGAGGCCAGCTGCACACCGACAACTCATGAAGCGATAAGGTCACCTGATTCAAGAAATATGGCGTCTGGCGGCGATGGCGAACAAGACAGGTTTCCTCAATTTACTCCTTCAAACTATGAAATCCCGTCCTGGCAAATCGAATGGAATAAGCCCTGGTACCAGCAGTTTGAAGAAAAACGAAATATTCAAAGCAAATACAATTCTAGGGGGCATGTTGTGGATTGCAGATGTTCATTATGCGAAGAGGATATGGAAAGTGCATTTAGCCCGCAACCGAGTGATATACCGCACGTTTTTAACATTTCTACAGAAAACTCTGGAAAAGAAGCATTTCCTTACCCACCTCAAGTGAAGAAGGAAAAGCCACAAAACCAAACCAGCGAACGTGTAATTTTATTTTCCGATCTACCGGAAGTTACTCCGGCTTCATCGAAACAAACTGAGGAAGAACGAAATACGTCAGCGAGAAATATTTCAGAGAACAGAACTTCGCGAGATACGGAAGGGATTTCTGGCCTTAACAGCGACGCATTATTCAATAGCATTACCACTCTATCTTCAATCCAATCTATTTCAGGTCGCGTTACAGACATTCAAACTCGTGTCAATAATTTTTCTGGTGCAAAAGACAGTCGAGAGTTTATCGTTCTCAGGGGACTGCTAGTTTCCACTTTAGCGGAACTAAATCGAATCAACGCCTCTCAAATAGCGTGGCTCCAACAGGCAAAGCATATCGCAATGCAGTCGATCCACGATTTGCTTACGCAGTTGAAAAGTAAAATTAGCGACGATGACGACTTTTAAGGGACTCCAATCAGTCGGTCAATCTCGTGATCGATTTCTCACATGGTTCCGATTTCGTTCATGGTGTGATAATTTATCATTTTTTCAACATCCGGCTCATTTACGTATACAACATAAATAAACAACTCTCGAGAACTTTCCCCGCTGCTAACACAACTCCATAAATGGATGCTTCAATCAATTACAGATTTGGTTGACCAGACATTCAAAACAGACGATCGCAACTACAGCTGCTGAACACGCCAGCGGGGAGTAACAAGTCTAGAAATATCTAAACATTTGTACAGAGAGCGCTACGTAACATATTCGCTTTACCGGTCTTGCCACAAACAAATACACAAAAGCACATATGTAGTTACTTAAGAATATTCGCTTTCTGTTTCCATTGAATTACATTCTAGAAAATTTCTTTTTATTTGTAGAAGTTTTAATAGACTAAATATATGTAGTGACTATATTGTCACAGGTATAATTGCTGTCATTTCTTATGGGGTCAACATGTATGTGAACAAGTACGTCAAAGGATGACCGGTTGGTCTCAGAGATTACTATATAAATTCAAATCAACATATTTCTCCAGTGTTTGTTATCTTTGGAACAGTTCTTGTCATAGAAACAAAAACTCATTCACATTTAGGGACATTTCCCATACACTTGAAATTTGAAAGGATTTGACTAGAATGTTGAAATTGAATCTACCGCACTGATTGAAGGCTATTTGGGTTAAATTTATTATGTTCAAGTCAAATCCTTTTGAATTCTTTTCATGGAAGAAGTCTAGGTTATTTCTTACCGTTTCCTTTGTAGTGAGCTCATTGTGTCATATAAAAGTACACGTTTTTTTCCCCATACTTCATCCATTCATGTCCTTGTAGTATAAGTAGTTTATTTCGAATTTTTTCAGAAGATTAGCTTGTTAAAAGCTTTTTCCAAAAATTACTTCCTTCACTGACTTTCTTGTCTAAAAAGTGCCTTCCATGACTTCTATTTTCACATATGCTTTCATTTATATTTAACTCTCGATCTGTCCCTTAGCTCGATCATCTGTTTTTTTTTCAGTAGAAGGTCCTAGAACTAAATGAGCCAGCAATAACAATGATCAACAATAACTATTGAATTAACTAGAATTTGAACTATGTTCAGCTGTATGTTCTGCACAAGGTTCAAAAAGATTTGAAAGATGCAAGATTTATCCACAAGAATGTCTCTTTTTCACATTTTGTGCTTTTTTTTCCAGTAATTTTATTTTCATACATACCTGCCAAATTTAACAAGCGAGTCAGTGCGCGTCTCTTTAATTATCTGCCCTTAGCTTGACGTCCTTGATTGATGTTAACCGAAGGTCCTAGAAAGTCGATAAAATGAGATAACGAAGCACGACAATGCTGACTAATTATCAGTTCAGTCAATTTTGTGCTTTGTTTAGTACAAGCAAGAGAGTATCGGACTCTCTTGGTTGTCTTTTCTCCCATCCCTTTTTGTTTCATATTTCTTAAATGCTGTCAAGTGTTTCTTTTATTTTCATCTGTATCATATGTAAGTCAACTGAACAAATGAGTATTAAATTTGATGTTTTAATCATTTCCTGAGTTTCATCACATTACTCATGGGCATTCTAGTGTTAACTTAACAGAAAGCTCTAGAATTATCCACTTGGAATTTGTACTCAGCGTGAGTTTCAAAGGTGTACGCACACGGTAAGAAAAGTTAGAGTATCGAAGGCGCTCCAAACTAGGCTGGTCTGAGGACATGCTCCCGTAGAAAATTTTTAAATTTATGGTCTCGGAAATGTCATTTCCTACTTTACTTTTTCCGCGGAACATTTTCATTAAAAAAAAGAGGAAATTGCAGTAGTTAGTTCTTTATACCTGCTCTCGTGTTATCGGTAAGGTAAAATGTTTACAGAAGAAGAGGTAAAACAGTGACGCCATCAAAGGGTTTACAAGCAAAGGGCGAGACGTCCACCCTTCAGACAACTCCGTTGTAACTCCGTTACAAAGCCATCATGATCAATATCAGCGTTCTTATGCTTGTGTATAGGCTTGTTTCAAACATCGTGCTACTGCCGTGCTAAGCTGGCTTGACTGCCGAGCTCGACTGCAGCACGACACTAGCACGACTTGGTTTCAGACGCCCAATTTAATTCATTCGAATAGACTCAGCTGTTGTCGAAAACAAAACACAAAACTAAAGAAACGGTTTAGTAAACTTTTAAATGTATTGTAACGTATTTATAATTTACGAATTGAGTTCGGCACGGCAGTAGCGCGACGTTTGAAACCAAGTCGAGCAAATGCCGCGCGTACTGCACGGCAAAGCTTGGCGGGCTAGCACGACTTGGTTTCAAACGTCGAGTTACTGCTGTGCTAAAGTCAAATTTAATTCCATCAATTTAGTTGGGCAGGGCATTAGCACGACGTTTGAAACTGTCCATAAAAACTGATATGTCTCGAAGAGCAGAATTGCAATTAAGTTCAATCTCTCGTCTTTCATCCCACTACAGTAAACACCCGCTAAAACCCAAACATATAAAAACCTAACAGGTCCTTAAATGTGGGTTACAAGTAAATTAAGATAAACATTTTAACCAAGGAGTTTGACTTCGAGATTGCCAGTTGAGTATTGCAAGAAGATACTGCACCAAACTGTAATTACAAATAGAGGTAGTACTGTAATTCCTACAAAAAAAAAAAGGTTTTTTAAACGTACAGATTGTAATAATTGTCTTCATGGACCTTGCATAAAGGAAGTTTGCAATGTATAGTTGTGAATAAATACTGTTATATTTAAGGACCAAACTCAAGTTTCCTTTTGGTCAACAACTATATCCCCTTCATAGAAATTAAGAACCTAATTAAGAACCTACTTAGCCTAAATTGCCAGTAACTACCCCAAAGTAATACTTATGTGCAGGTTTGTACGCAGCTGCAAAAATTGCGATTTTTCGTGCGCTTGCGAAAAATCGCAAAAAATCGCAAGTCCGTCTATTTTTCGTGTTATTTGCGATTTTTCGCAGTTCTTTGTCTTATTAAAGATCACACTAAAGTCCAGACCGAGTTGCGGATTCGACAAAATTTGCGACAAAAAATTTTGTTTCGCGTTCATTGCGAGTTTCCGCAGTCCTTTGTCATGATGATCACTTCTTAAGTCTCCGATTTTACCAAATTTACAATAATTAAGTCCGACAACTTCCCGCTTTACTTGTCATTTTGGCATATCCCTGTCGCGCAATTAAAGCATATCTTCACATAAAAGTCAACACAGCTCTTTAAATAAAGGTTATGTTATTTGAAGGTTTGAGCTATATAAATATTGTATTTTCAAGTTTCATGTTATGCCTTGTTTAATTTAAACTAAGAGTTTTTGAACAAGGAACCAAGCATCATTAACGTGAAGTATTTGTCAGCTGGTCAATTTCTTTCTTATTATTATTTACTAACTGAGAAATACTCACCGAAAAGCTATGTCGTAACTTTTTATATTGCATCTTAAATACAGCATCATTCACTTCAACGTAGCAATTGTTTTCTCTACTCAATCTGACGAAATTCTGCGAAGTCTCCAATTTTTCGCAATTTTTGCTGCGGCGTGCAAACTTGGACATATCAAAGTAAAAGAACCTTAGCGAGTGTTTACTGTATAACGTTTCTTGCAGTGAAAAATGAAGGAAATACTGACACAAAGAAACCAATATAATCCGAACAATTTATCAGTCATCATGATTTAAAAATCAAAATGCTTCCAGGAAATAAAAATTATGATTTTCCCAGATTTCAGCGGAGTACGCACGGGTGTATGTGCTTATATGGACGCTACGCTCCTCGCACTATGTTGAAGAACAAGGAAAGATAAAGATGTGCAAACAACAGACGGACTGTGCCACGAAAGGAACGACTGTTTTGGTATAATTAATAAACGTTTCTGGCTGATCATGAAGTTCCCAGTATCCGAGGAACTGTAGTTAAGCCAACATGATGCTTGCTACTGTTATCTGTTTGGATAATCCTAGCTTGACCAAGTTTGGTGTCAAACATTTCGTCATCAAACATGAATCAGAATAATCATGTTGAGGTACTGCGATTGGCCAATTTCAGGGATGACTTGAAAATTCTACATAAGACCCAAGAATGTAGGAAAGAAATATAAAAAAAGGGCCATCGTAGTTTAATAAAAAATAAGACACAGACATCAGAGTTGATATAAACATTGTGAGCTTGCGCTTTTTATATCAGCTTAACGTTTCGTACGCTGGTCTACATACATTGTCAAAAGTGATGCCTTGGGCGCCTGAGGCTTTTCAGGAGCGGGTTCCGTCTGCCTGCGGCCGACAAGCTCCTCGTATCCTGAGAGAAAAAGCCTCAGGTACCCAGGGTAAAAGTGACAAGACTATTTTTACAAAAATGATAAGGGTTAGCCTGTGCCCGTCACGTTTCTATCGCGCCCAAAATGCCCTTTCCCTTCACGAAACGCCCGCCATGCTGGCTAATAAGGGGTCTGGAACTGAGATTAAGAAAAATTTTTAACAGTGAATGTGCAGAGCAACATGTGGCCCCAGTTGTTTAAAAGGTGGATAAAGCGCTATCCCGGCCGGCACCGGATGATAAATCTCTATCCAGTCACGGATAGTGCAATTGGTTTCCCTAATACTAGTTTTGCAAATTTTCGTCGAGCCTCACGTCAGTTTTTTTAAGATTTTAAATAACTAGGGCTCCAACGGACTCATTTTTTCAACATTTATTCTGGTTCCCAACACTTTTTCGAACAGGACGTAAAGTTATTTTTCTAAAACGTCGAGAGTGTAATGACCTGTTGGCAATTTTCCTGATTTTGACTCTTTGTTGGCTCCATTATCAATCAATGCAACTATCCCTGGGTTTTTCAAATTATTCTAAGAATTGTAGAGAGACTGAAAGAAAGAAGCCACCCATCGAACCCCATTCACACGGAAACAATGAAAGAACAAAAATTAAAGGAGCCGCCTACCACCACAACTCCCACTTCCACGAGCCACGAAACAAACAAGGCGCTGCTCGTTGTGGGAGCAGTCCTTTTTACTTGGCAGGTCTGTTTATTTGGAAGCGTTAATGGTTGCGCCTGATCAAACAGGCGACCACGGCAAGATATCATTATCCAGGTGTGTTCCGCACAAAATTAGATGGCCTGTCCTGCCACCTTGAAAATGAAACTCACGATCGAGACGATGACGCTGTTTTTTTGTTAATCTCTTGCAGACCGTTCCCTTACGCCTTTGCCAAGTGAGTTCAGAGAGTTTGTTATCGCCCCTATAACAGCGCCAATGTCAGTCCCAGCGGCAAGGACAATAGCAGTAACAGTGAGCCCATATTTTTTGAATATTTCTTCTACTCTTTCGAAAAGCTGCATGCTATTTTCGCTCTCCTCAATCTCTATTCTGAGCCGAGCAAGCTCCCCTTCACGTTCAGCTACTCTGGCTTCTGCCACTTCTTTGTCAGAAGGTGAAGCGTTTTTGTCATTGATTACTGCTTAAAGGTCGGATTCTTGTTCCTAAGGTCGTCGAGTGGTTTCGTGCTGCTGAGTCTTTCTTCAAGTGCGTTTCTTTCCTTTTCTTTGGAAGCAATGGTTCTGCTTTGCTTATGGACTTCTTTTCTGGGTTTCTCTTTTTGTTGCTGTTGCATATCGTAAAGCTCTTTTTTTTAACCCTTTCAAATTTGTCTTGAAAATGTTTTGTCAATTGCTTCAGTCTTTACAGTTCGCTTTCATTTCCACGTTCTTCCTGAAAAGCATCAATCTTGTCTTAGGTTTGTTCGATTTTGTTTCTCAGAGTTTGTTCTCTCTTATCATGGGCTCGTTGGCGAACGGCGGCCGTGAATTCTTTCCTTCTCTTTCAATAGTTCTCAAGCATGTTAAGGCATGGCTTGAGGCTAATTTGCATAAAATCTAATAATGATCATAACTTTGTCAAAATTTATCAGAACCTTCCAAAATTTGGCAACCTCAGAAAAATCGGTAACCTTAATTTTTCTTAAGAAATCAGATATGTGTCACGTGACCACTTATGGTCGAGTCCAGGAAAGAAAAGAAAACTAAAAATGGGGTGGCGAGATGCCCCACAGTATATATTAAATACAGTAATAATGTTATTGTATCATCATTCCTCGCTTGAATCTGGCCGGAATGGTTGACTCACGTTTTTATTTAATTAGTAATTAAGCAAAATAGGACACGTGAAACTTTTCCCCTGTTAATATCTTTTTAAAAAATAAAAAAAGCTACAGCATCTCGCCAGGTATTTAGGCTAATAGGTCTATTTGTGTTGTGTCGCTTAAGGGCAATGGTGAAGTATCTAGAAGTGATTGGTATGAAACGGAACCTTGGGCGGCTGAAATGAGGTACAAACAGCGCATGAAACGAAATAACGGTGAATAGCTAAAACAGGGCAAAGGGGTGAGTTATGAATGCTAGGAAGGGGAATGATGTGGACACCCTCCTTAGTTTATGTTATTTCTCTGCTACACGATTAGCTATAAAGATAAGGCCATTTTTTTCCATTTTTCAGTATTTTTCCCATGTCACCCTATAAATTGCTACGTTACGCAATATTAGTAGATAAATTTTAAAAGTTCTTAACATGCCCTTACACAATGAGTTTGGGATGCTAAGGAATATGGGACAGGTCATAATTATCGTCCAATGTAAGCGAACTTAAGACAGTCTTCGATTCCAGATTCCTTGCGTGACGAACCCGTAAGAACGTTTGCGTGGGAGGATAGATTCCCGGGGGGGGGGGGGGTACTCCCGCGAATTTTGGATAGGGGTGTGCCGCGAAGGTTCATGAACCCTAACCCTATTTAAGGACTAAGAAAGCAAATACTGATACCCTTTTTAAGGCCCAAAGCCGAAAAATGACACCCTATTCAAGGGAAAAACAAAATTATTAATAGCATGAAAAGGAAAATTTAATTTCTTCTCTGTAACATTGGATGTATAGCATCAAGCATAAAATACTAGAATAAGCCTAGTTTACTAATATGCAATCATAACCAGCGAGCGTTTTCACACTCCAGTATTAGATAATACAATTAAGCTACCCTATCTAAGGACCACACCAGGGACACAGAAACAAAAGGGTCAAACAAGATACCCTATTTAAGGACCGAGAACCACAAAAACCATACCCTATTCCGCGGCACGTACCTATAGAGCCCATATATGGGACTACCCCCCCGGGGCTAGATTCCACACTGTGGAATGGATTAATCGCCCGATTTGTCACTGGAAACAAAAATGTAGAAGAATATGAAACGGCAAACTGATCCTTACGGCAAGGCGATGAAGAAGTAAACAAAAGGATAAAACAAAACAACATATATTTAAACAAATTGCCCAATTTTGGCATAGGAGACCAGGTGGTATAATATATCAGTGAGCTTCGACCACCTGATCTCCTATACCAGTTAGAATCCATTATTATTTGTAACGAACTTTTATTTTTATTTCCATTTTTTCAGCCCCTGAAGAAGGTTTGTCTTCAAACCGAAATATTGGGCAATATCATGCTCCTGCATGAGGCAATATCACAGGGTTTGAAAGCTGGTTTACAACTCGCGGGACCAGATGTCGTCCAAATCAATAGAAATAGGGCTAAAACGCAGATAAATGATAAAGCCTACGACATCGAAGGATGATAAGTTGGGTAGCCTGTGCTCCAAAGGTGAGAAATTCTCTCAGATTACTCTGCTGCAGTAAATACTGTACAGCGGTATCACGTGACGTGCTTTGATTAAAAACTTTGGCATGTGAACCTAGTCCAACCTACTTCATGAATCAATTTCATTCAACGTATGAACGATGACTTGATTGTTGTCGCTTTCATTTCCCCACCCTGGTACCGAACGACCATTTGCGGGCGCTGCATCTCATTGTCAGAGGAATAACGATCATCCCTAATCGCTACAAATCATACAGACAATGCAGAGATTGAAATTTCTCATACTATTGTTCAGTGTAATTATCTTAGCGTCAGCTCTGTATTTTGTGTTATACCAAGTTAAACTTCGAGTCCCTCTGATCAAAGAGGTTACAGGCACCGAAGAAAAGTATTTTTATCAAATACACAGCTGGCAAGGTAAGTCTGCACAATTTGATGGGAATTTGCGTTTTTCAAATGTATAACGTTACGTCAGGGTTAGAGTGGAGTTAATTTAATAGAGGCTGATACACGCGCACTCCGGCTGTAGTATGAACGAGAAATTCAAAGATTGCAAGATACGTAGTCGGTTGCAGTATGAAGGATTTTAACTTTATTCTACAGCCCACAAAGGAGTATATTTGTTGGTAAATCAAGAACAAGAAGTCTAAATTTCACTCGTCACGCACCCATACAGGCTAGAAGAAGTTGCATTTCCGGTTAATTTGATATTTTATTTTGTTGTCCTGCTGTGCGCTCTTAAACTGAGAACTCTCTTCTTATCTTTTAGCTGTAGCACGTTCCTATCAGTTCCTCAGTTTTGTCTCTCTCAATCTCTTATGTTGACTGGGGCCAAAGCCCGGTTATTCTGCAGAAAACGGTGGTTAGATTACAGATAACCTGACCACTTAATCTGTCGCCTTAAATATTCTCGACTTTTTTGCACGAAACAAAGGACGTAGTAGAATGACAAAAATTTTCTAATAGTGGGCCACCACTATTTGATCTTTCAAAGAGGACAAATAATTCTTGACGCAATGCTTTTGCTAACTACAAACAAAAATCCTATTTGAAAATTGATTAATTTGAACCTGTATTTCGGATTCCACAGAGCCGGCCGAAATCTTCATTACTGACTACAGTCTTATACTTGTCTGCGAATACCGCAAGTCCTCTCTCCTCGCTCCTCCATCACCTCTTGGGAAATTTCGAGGGACATAAAGAGATTGAGAGTGTCTCTTCGCGAAAGCACTTGGCGGCGAAGAGCGGAGCGAGGAGAGACGGGCGGCTGTATTCGCAGGTTAGTCTCATACCCGACTCATGCGATTGGCTTTGTATAATTTCAGATGGGTGGGGAGAATTTCAGTTTATCTCTACGTCAAAGACCTTTTCTGACTCAAAACTGAAAATCCTACGACAGGCTTGATAATATATATTCTTCCTTTTATTTCTGTTTTTGGGTTTTGATCGTGGAAACCATATGATAACTAAACAGCTTTGTCCTGAAATAGTAAAGTTTAATTAACATTTAAATTTCCAATATTTGTATTTCATAAATTTGTGCCTCAATTGCTAAGTTAGCCGCTAGTCGTGAAAACTGAAAAAGTTTTGACCGTCAGTCTGACCGTAACAAAATTAATGTTTCTAGCTACAGTTTGGCATTTTGATAGTGCTCTTTTTGCATCCTCTCGGTAAATCCTATTGCAAGTTTTAAACGTTTTTAAAGCTATGGACATCATGTTTTACATTTAAAAAATTAAAATTAATTTTAAGATCTGAGTTTACTCTCACAGAGTGAAAATTAACCGTTAATCATGAAGTTGGGAAACGTCATAAATCAGGCGGTCGCCAGGTAATTTTTATCGAAAAGCGGAGTTAGTTTGTTCAGTTATTACGACTATTATTCTCTTGTTTATAACTGAAGAGAAATTAATTTAAAATACATCCCTTAGTAGTTTTTCGTTGCCTTGTTAAATTAATTGATTTGTTGCTCAGGCAAAGTACGAGCGTTGAGTAAATACAGCCGGATAATTTTCTTAATGGGATGCACTTTTCGAATTGAAAACCCTCTCTAGCCTTGTCAAGGGGTTTTCTGCGACGCGCATTTCTCCCAGACTTCCTTTTTTCCCTTTAAAATTTTTTAAGTATACTATGGTTCATAACACAATCGTCAAGAAGTGGAAAACATCAAGGATGAAAATAACGCCGCGTGTGAGTTGTTGAGTTGCGAGTCGCAAGTTGTGATTAGATGTTGCGTTGCTCTCACCACTACTTTCTTTTGTTTTGTAATCGGAATGGTGATGAGATACAGTCGGTCTATTTTAGATTAAGTAATTCAAGAGCTATAAAAGAAAAGGTGAACGCCGTTATTTATGTTAGTAACTCGGGCAGTTTCTTAGTGTTGCAGATGGGTGTAATCACCAAATCAAGTTGTTCAAAAGATTGAAAAGGCACTGAACAATACTCACACTACAGCATAACAGTCATCATTTGAATGACTACGTGTAAGGCCGACGGTGCGCTCATTTAACCCTCTCTGTCCATCAGTGCTTCGTTTTACGCGTATTTGAAGCTATTAAACTATGGAGCTAGTCCTACTTTCCATTTTATTTTGAGTGTGAATTCGCAGATGGCACTTATTAAATATGTTTCAGTTAAAGCAGAGTTGGAAGACGACCGAGATTCTATTTGTCAGATTCCGCGGTTGCAGTTGAACAAGTTAACTTTACTTTTCAAAATTATGTCGGTAATTTTTGTTTGTGACACTTAAGAGCTTTATTACAGGCAGTAAATGGGAAACGTTGTTTGAAACTGCTCAGCTTATTTTTTCTTCACTTATTTTCCCCTTCAGATTCGACTATGTACCTGTCACTGACACCCGATCTCTATTTATGAACTAGGCTCGATTTCCGCCGTCTCCGATCCGAGTTCGGTCTTTGATTGTTCGAGGATAGTTCAGGCTGGGTAAAACGGACAACAAAAAAGTGCAACTGCGTGTTATGCAACATCGCTACAAAACGATTTGAATTGCGATATTACGCGTTTTACCGCCCAAGTTCAAACCTGTTCAACCTGTTTTGTTGTAAGACAGGTTATCTGTGGGTGGTAAAACGCACAATATCGCTATTCAACTCGTTCTGCAGCAATGTTGCAAGATAAGTTGCATTGTTTTTGTTGCCCTTTTTACCGTACCTTCATGCACTGGCTTGTCGCAACTCGTAACTCGAAACTCACAACTCCCTTGCAACTCAATCTTTTGGGCAGTGAGTCAAAGTGATAGGAATGCTATTGGATGACTTGAATGTTGTGCCCGGTCAAATCTAAAAAGGCTAACAAAAGAATCTAACAAAGACTTGGACTTCATAATCAGTCTCCTCTACAAACTATATGACTATAACAGATTATGCATCTGCTAAGGAAACAAAGCAGTTTTTAAAATTCTTATGGGACAAGCAATCTTCTTTTATTGTGATTGTTCCTTTTTTGTTGAACAGCGGTAGAGTGGAAGTCAATTTGCGCTGTCGTTATTAAAGAGTAGGGAGTTAAAGCTACTACAACGGAGGAGATAGCGAAAACGTAAAAAGTGTTTTCGCGCTATTTCCAACTTCATCTCTATCATCCCACCTCGTTTAATTTGTCAAATTTTGGCTGTTTTTTTTTCGCAAATGAAGTTCTCAGGACGTTGTATTTACGTTCAGCGAAAAACAGTTTTGTTTTGTATGTCATATATGTCCATAAGGGGAACGTGAAATTAGGAATTTTTTTACGCAGAAGACGGCAAAAAAGTACCCACCCAATATTAAAAGGAATTTTGCCTAGAAAGAAACCTATTGTTGTTTGACCTTCTCGTTATCCTCGCCAAACCCAGATACTCCCTGGTTACTTTGACTAGGCTAAACGCCTAACAATTCTATATTCTCATCGAAAAAAGCCAGGGTCAATCATTTTTTTTTTGCATCTCTATGTAAGTTTACTTAAAGTAATCAAAAAGTGGTCTGTTTGCTGTCTTAAGCGTTTACTCAGCTTAACCTATTTGCCGAAAATCTTCGTACTATAAAACTAGCTGAAAAAACGGTTTCAAATTAGTAGACGGACGAGGAAAGTAATGGCGTTAATTATTTTTTTTTCACTGTTTTGGCACTGCTACATTATGTCTATTAGTAATTGTGTCGATACTACATTTATGTGCTTCAATGTAACATTTAGTTTGGCCTAACAACATTTATTTACATCTTTGGTAAAAGCGTTTACCAATTGCACTCGTGGGGTGTATTTTAACCGTCATGAAGGTAAATAAAATGACAATAATGAAAAGATTCTGATGGACACTTTAAGGCTACTTTAAAGCTCTGTCTAAGTATGAATGTACCATCTGTCTGACCTATAACTGAAATCTCTAAGCCGGGGGGCGGCGACTGGCATATTCAGTGAACAAAAAAAAAAACAAACAATTAAAATGGTAATAAACGTTAACTTAAGTAATGCACCTTCACAATGTTAAGATTGATAAACAGTCCGAAACAGTTTGTTGGGCAAGTTGTCAATAATAACCTGAACGAACTTCTGTCACCCAGTCGTTTTCCATACAAAGGAAAAACAAGGAAACATAAGCGTGTATTTCTGAAGTCTTTGCATAGCTTTAATTTTGTTCATCAATCCGCCGTCAGCGCGATCAATAGGGAGTTTTAAGATTCCACGACGTCGACGGCCACGAAAACATGGCTTAAAAATGAACTTGCGTTCTTTCAATCTTTTGTCAAATGCAAGCGAACTCTTCTTGAGCCGAATTCCTAAGAATCATATTGAAGTTCAGAAAGTGAAAGAAAATTTAGCCCGGCGTCGCTTGTTTACGGTAAAGAAATGTACAAAAAGGCGAGATGCATGCACAGAGTTGCTGTTTTGCTTATTCAACCAATAGCTTTTTGACGTCGGTTCTCCTTGTTGTCGCCTTCGTGGCATCTTAAAGTCCCTAGTGCCGGCTGAACTTGGTCGATGTTTGTTATAAATCCACTAAAAACGCTGCACTTCTTAAAAGTAGGTAAAATTATCACTAACACATACCTCCGCTCTGCGACCATTAACTGGGCTAAACGAAACATTTCAGGAGTAAATATTAGATTCTTTTTTAAAGTTGCGATCTATTTTCGTCAAGGCGGGCCGCCGTGTAATTTTTCATCATACATTTATACTGACCTGTTCTGGCGCCATCTCGCTGAAAAATTAACTTATGAATCGTCTTACTGTGAATTTACTGGAAAATTCACTTTATCTAACTCAACCTATTAAAAGACAGAGAAACGAAACGAAGCACCTCGTATTCATATTTATTATATAAACACCAATGAAATACCAGGTGAGCTTTTTGCGCGAAAACTTGATATCTTCACATGTGAAAATGTCACCTTTGCTACGGCTACATAATAAATCGCGCCTTTCATACCAGAAAACTATTAAAGTGAAATGGTTTGGTATTTCATTGGTGTTTATATAATAAAAAGAATATTACATGGCCGCTTAGAGATACGAAATTTCTCTTCTCGTGTTGAAAAAATATTTCACTCGTTCGCTGCGCTCACTCGTGAAATATTTTTCAACACTCGAAGAGAAATTTCGTATCTCCGCGCGGCCATGTAATATCCTCCATGTAACTTAGTAGTGGAGACTAAGGGAATACACTATTCTACTAAAAAAAAACAAAATAAATTGGCAAGTCCCGAAACTTTATCTCTGTTACAAGCAAGACTGTAGCCTGCGAATGGCAGACGTATTTCCGGTCGTCTCTTCCCTCCTTCGAGAGAAGAGACGACCGGAAATACGTCTGCCGTTCGCAGGCTAGGAAGACTGATGAATTTATGGGAATATGTCTGATATATATTTTTAGATTTTGTGCCGGTGACCTCAACGGTGAAATTGGTATGTACTTAGTTTGACAAATATCAGTTGACATCAGTACATTTTATTACTATACAGTTTTTTTTTTAATTTTGTAAATACAATTTTTCATTTCTTTCTTTTATTGCACAGAAAAGGATAATTTACAATCGGGTTGGAAAATGTGGGAGTCGCACAATGATACAGTTAATGGTAACCTTAGCAAAACAAAATAAATTTAAAGTTATTGGTTCAACGAAGAATCAGCTTCTCCGAATCGGCCTTCGAGATCAGGTAACTAGACCATTATAGCTCAGCGTTTTAAAACGTTTTCACTTAATCATGTTAGCTTGTTAGCAGAGGTTTCTTTCCGCCATGGTTTTTATTATTTACAAGTCATTTTCGTCGCGGACATTTGCTTACCGTGACTTTCATCTTTTGTCATGGAACGTCTGCAGGAAAACGCCCTTGAAAGCTGGTTGAGCCGTATAAAACATTAATTTCATAGATGAATATGAGAATAATAAACAAGGTCAGGAGCTACAATCTTGAACAAAATAAATGGAAACCTTAACCCCCCTCCCCCCCGAATCAAAGGTGGGAAAATGGCGTGTTTTGGCTTTTGCGCGACTTCATCCTTGATTTGGGGGGGATGGGGGTTTGCTGTTCCATTTTATTTTGTCCAAGATTGCAATCTTGGACAAAATAAATGGAAAACCTTAGCCCCCCTCCCCCCCCAAATCAAAGATGGGAAAATGGCGTGTTTTGGCTTTTGCGCGACTTCATCCTTGATTTGGGGGGGATGGGGGTTTGCTGTTCCATTTTATTTTGTCCAAGATTGCAATCTTGGACAAAATAAATGGAAAACCTTAGCCCCCCTCCCCCCCCAAATCAAAGATGGGAAAATGGCGTGTTTTGGCTTTTGCGCGACTTCATCCTTGATTTGGGGGGGATGGGGGTTTGCTGTTCCATTTTATTTCGTCCAAGATTGTAGGTTTGGCTGTAGCCTCCCCGTAGACGTCCTGTGGGGTTTGTTTTTGTTCGCTACGCTTCAGGTTTGGCTGTAGAAAGCCTAAACTTAACTTAAACGTATTTCATTAAATTGTCAAATTAGTTTCTACTAAAATGAAAGTATTTTACATTATTCATATTCAGGTAGAATTTGTGGACTTCATAGATCAACTACAAGCACCATTCATATACCATCACCATTTACATTATGTCGATTTTAAAAGGTAAAACAAGTTTCTTGTGGTCTTTAGTTTTCTTAGGATCCTCTCTTTTATTTATAGAGTCTCCGACCAAAAATTATATTAAAATGATTTTTAAAGAAAATCGCACATTTCCAATACTTTTCTGAGGATATGGAGAGTATTATCCAAGTGATGAACGCCCTGGAAAGTACCAAAAAATTCTAAAATCATAAAACCTCCCGTTTCTAAGCCCCTTCGAATATCTGTCCCCCAAATTCGAGGCTGCACTGTAGGTTGTTTCAGGCGCGGACCCAGGATAAATACTGACCGATTTCCTAAACAAGCGCCGAAGGCGCAAATTGCTAGGTGGGATCCAGGGACTGGTCCCCCGGGAGCACCTTTGAGGGGGTTTTTAAGTGAGAAAACTCGCACCGGCGCGAGTTTCATACCGACATGACTTTTGATTTCGTATCGCGTTTACATGATGACTGGGTTATTTCACATCTCGTTATTTGAAGGTACACTTCATGTTGATAAAATGCGCCTATGATTCAAAATCGCGAACATTACGCATGCGCTACCCGTTCCAGTCTACCGGCAGTCCGATTTCACACCGAAACTGGTGGTCGTTTCGTGTTTACATGATACCGTTGCCAGATTTCGTACCGGAGTGAAATTCTCGCCCCGGTACAAGAACCGGGGTGAACTCGCGCCTGGGTGACTCGCGCCAGCATGAAATTTGTGGTGGTATCATGTAAACAAATATAGAGCCATGAGAGGGAAGCGGAGTGAACTCGCTCCGAGGCGAAAGTCGCCCCGGTGTCATGTAAACACCCCCTGAGTCTATTTCACAGAAACTGTGCCGAGAGAATTTTCTTAATTTTTTTAAAAGTTTCTTTTTAAAACCAATTCCTGTTTGTTTCTGGTTGCAGATTTGGCTCTCTCCAGCCTATCTACATCAATCTTATACGCGATCCCCTCGCACGGCTCGTTTCTGGATATTACTTCCGTAGATTCGGAGATTATAGGGAAGGCCATAGGACATGGAATTTCAAAGGAACAGAAAAAGAAAAAAATCAGGTAGGGCTTGTTTGGCATATATGCAAGCTATATCTCATTACGTTACACAACGAGTGGTTGTATCAAAAAGTCTTGCAGCGTGTGTACTGTGGCGGTTTTTTCGCCCAGAAGCATAGGCTGATTTTTGTATTGATCTTAGGGGCAACCCCGCCTTGTCTTCCTAAGAATTCTGAGTAAAATAAATACAGTCTAACCTCCTCGTGCGATCACCTTTATTAAGCGACCACCCCAAATATGCGACCAAAATTATCCCAGTCAAACTGAATCCACCAGAGTTAAAACCTATTGTAAACGACCACTTCTCGTAAGCTACCGTGACCACTTTTTTGGATGACGGTTTTTATGCTTCTTTCTGTTAGCTGTATTTACTATACTGGTCTGCTTAGACGCATCGTTTGCTAGAAATTGCATGGAATGAATTCTCTTCCAATGTAGATTTGTTCGCGTGGTTCTCGCAAGCGACCACTTAATCCTCCCATTTTGAGTGGTCGCTTACCACAAGTACTCGTCTGTCTGGAGGTTCGACTGTAGTATCAATATATCTGGCAGGTGTCTCGTTCCACCCCCTACCCTTTTTCTGAATTTTCTTGATCCCCCCAGAGAGGACCGGGAGAGCTGTTTCAAAAAGAGCAGGTCTAATATGTAAGAACAACATGTCCATCAGCTAGGATGACTTATCTCTGGGAAGACTTTTTTTGTCCACAACATCACTTACCTCAGATTAGAGCGCTGTTTCGTATTTCATAGCTCTTATTCCAACTCTTCTAGTTTGTCATAGGTTGGTGATTTTTTCAGGAGTTGAATTGTAAAGGACTATATCTAACTTCACAAAAAGAGAAAGGAAAATCGTTGTCTTGTCTTCCCGTCCTCCACAAAACGTGCAGTTAGGAAGTTTCACGTCGTAGACGTGCAATGTCGTCAAAGAAATATACAAGAAAACGTGTTGCACGTGCAAAGTTGTTGCTTGCCGTCCTCGTTGCCGTCGCCGTCGTCGTTGCTTAAGCTTCCTATGAGGGACCTTACGATTCGACGACGGCGACGTCCATGAAAACGTCGCTTAAGAATAGACTTCACATCCTTTGAAACTTTTCCGCGTTTATCCCAATTCGCCCTGTTACTTAAAAGAAGGGAATTTTGGTTGGAGCTGAAGAGAGGGGACCGCGCCCGAATTCAGACAGGGATGGTAGAATTTATTGCCTTGCCGTTCCTGTTCTCAAGTAAACTTAAAATTTGGTCATTTCACGTCGTAGTTGTGCAGGGACAGCAAAGAAATGTCCAAAAAGGCGTGATGCACATCCAGAATTGTTGTTTTGCTCATTAAACCTGTTGTTTCTTGGACGTTCTCCTTCCCTTTCGCCATCGTGGTTTCGTAAGGTCCATGAATAAATGACGCCGACGGTGGCAAACGACATTAACAACATCTTTACTCTTTTTTTTATGGTCTCAATTCCAAGGTCAGAGTACAGGTAACTGCGGAAGAGATCAATAAACCGAGGGAGTCACTTAGCCCTGTGCTGATCACTGTCCAAAATGTAGTTTTAGATCCAGGAAATACTGTTTAACTTAATGTAATACCTATCGATATAACAATGACCTGTCAGAAGAATGAAAGAGACGTGCACCACACAATTTGGCACTTTTTTCCTGGGAGTTCGTACAAACGTGTCCGTGAGTTCCGGATTACTTTGGGAGTATTTGTTTTTGTGAAAAAGGGGAAAACCGGTCGGAGTGCCCGGATAAAAACCTCTCGGAGCAACTGAGTGAACTAACAACAAATTTAACCCACAAATGGCGTCGTCATGTAGCTCAAGTGGCCGGAAAGTTTCATACCAGACGAAAAACTATTTTTACCAGAATGCACACTTTGTACGAATTGGACTTCCTGGCAATTTGACATTGTATGGAATGATCGTAAAGCTTGATCCAAAATGGCTGCTCTGTATTCCGAAGTTGTTTTTTACTTAAAACTTTCCAGGCCTGGGTTTTTCAAACGCTTGATAGCGCTATCCACCACACACAGATTTATGTGGTGGATAGCGTTGTCCACCTTTCGAATAACTGGGCACTTATGTCCAGGATTGATCTTGTTAGATCGATCCTGGACATATCTCTAACTGGGCCCAGAATTTTTGTTTTCGTTTAACTTTTTGGTGTTGTTGCCTTGTTATAGACATTTGATGAATGCGTTCTAAATAATATGCCAGAATGCGTGGATCCTGCGAGAATATTCTATATTGTTCCATTTTTCTGTGGACAGGAATCTTACTGCCGGTAAGGATACAAATTGGTTATTTACGCTATGAAACATTTTAGAAATAAGTTTTGAATTGTGAAAGTTATAATTTTGTGATTAGGCTTGGATAACGTCTGCTTGACAAATGGCTTATTCTGCCTGCAGGCGATGCTTCTAAAAATCAGGGTGTGTTACAAGATATGCAAAATAGCAAGGTGCACATTAAAACCCGCGAGTGTAACCTGCTTTTTCCCAATTTACATAAATGGTAACAAGCCCAAATTTAGGCTATTTAGGTTCTTAGTAAATAGATAAATGGGTTCTTATTTTCTGGAGGAAAAAATACATTGTACCTAAGAGTATTTAGTTGTCTTCAGCTTATTCCTTTTATATAAAATTTGCATACCAATACATTGCAGACTTGCAGTTGGGGTGATAAGATATCTTTGTCTCCAAAGAGTATCCTGACTGTTGACTTTGCCCAATTTTTAAAAGAAAAAGGTTCTTGTATAGAGGGGCTTAACTGGTAAATTATAGCCTAACAGGTTCTTACTTGCGGATTTTTATTGTATTATTGGCTATGCAAAAGAGTACTTCTCAGTACCTCCCTCTGGGACCTTTCTCTCCCGAAGCCCGCCCCCCTTTTTTTCCTCTCTCGACCACTTCCGGTTTCGCCAGGATCATGCTGTCGGCGTTCCAAGCATTTATGTTTCTTCCTTTTCAGGAATCCTTCAGAATTAGCTGTGAGACAAGCCAAAATAAATGTCATTAGAAATTATCTGCTTGTTGGAGTCACAGAGGAGTTAGAAGATTTTCTAATTGCCCTTGAGGCACTTCTTCCAGAGTTTTTCAAAGGTGTTTTGAACGTCTACAAAGCTCCAGGTTAGATGTGTGTGTGTGTTTTTTCAATTTGTATGGCCAACGTTCCCTACCCCTTTACACAAGAGCCAGCTGTATCACATAACCTCGCTTCAAATTGGAATTTTTGAAAATACGCTTCAGATTAACAAGGACTGATTTAAATTATTTTATCGATAGCCGACATAAATATTATTTGATGTTTTTGAAGGAGTCACGCCACTGTTTCTGACTTGAAAAATTTAGCCTTAATTTGTAACCAGGTTACAATCTTTTTCATCATAAACTATCCTTTCTCATCATTTGTAGTTTCTATCTCCTCTTTGACGCTGTTCCATTCTACAAAACATATTTCCAGATTTCCTGCAATTTCAAAATTATTTCACACGTTGAAAACTAATGGAAAAACTCTTTTATTAAAATATTCGTTTTCTTAGAGTATTTTTTTTCTCCTTTTTTGCAGGGGAGGCGCTTAAAGATAAAATAACAACAACAAAAACACTGAATAAGAAAGGACCTTCTGCAAAAGTAGAGAAAATTATGATGAAAAAACTTGAATTAGAGTACGACTTTTACAACTTTGTAAAGGCTAGATTTCACAACATAAAAGCTGAGCTTAAATCAGCTTCCTCTTAATGATGTCCCGGCGCATTGGTAGAGATTTTCTCAATTTCATTCTACTGACATCTTCTAAGCTCATCTAGTATGAATTTTGTTTTAAATGTATCTCGCTGTTAAATAGGTCGTCATTATGCCAAATTGAATTTGCGCCCTCTTTCTTGCGAAAACTTTCATTCATCGTGTGATTTCTATTTGTATTTAGCCGGACTATCAGAGTCGTACGAACTTGAATTTGAGTGATTTTAAGAAAAAAAAATCACAGCGGCCGTGTTTTCCTTTGGCTTTCTGTGTTTAGACTGATCGGCTTTCTGGGTTCCAGTAAACAAATCACGATTTTTAAAAAAGTTGACTAGGTTGTCAATGTGCAAGATATGTTTCGCTAGTTATAACAACAAAAACCTGTTGAACTTCTAACAAAATGTGATCACAGGTGTACCGTTTTTTCGGGGAGCGCGAACTTCGGCGGACATGCGAAGAGGATAGGCCGAGGGGCGAAGGACCCACTGATCGAAGGTTAATGGCACGCTTAGCATGCTAATCGCGTAACCAGTTGTAAGTAACAAACTGAACGTTGTCGAATCAGTAGAATTTATCGATCCAGGATTCAGTTTTTTCAGAAGTTTATTTACCTCAACCTATCAACCAGTATGGACAGGCAGGACAGGATGTATTCCACCGAAATCGATTGCTCATAACCTTGTCATAATCGATCATAAATTCAATAGTTGCAAAGTTGCAACTTTGAAGACGGAGATGTGGGTCATATAAAACCAACATGATTGCTATTTGACAATTCTACGACGTTTCTTAAAAGTTACGAAATTTCACTCTAAAGGACACCTTCAGACTTTTTGTTTGAGAAATTAAAGTTCTGTCTTTTTCTAAACTAAACCTGGCTTTCAAAGAGATGATGGTAGTAAATAAGTTATTAAATTTATTTGAAATCTATACTGTATTTATTAAAACAGGCGGAAGTCAATTTTTGACTTTGAAATTGATGATGGCCTGTTATTCATTGATAGAAGAGGTGTATAAAAATCCACTAAATTCTGGTAAGGACTTGGAAAGGAACTTTGGGCTAAATGATGGTCAAAACTGGAAGACTTGCTACAGAAGCGGTAACGGTGGTTGGGGAGATTTTGCTTCCTTGTGGCCTGTACTTATCTTTCCTTTTTTTAATTCAATAGCCTGGGTTGCAGCCGGCCCACGTATTCGTAAATATAGCTCTATACAGAAGGTTGAGAGCGTCTGCGACGCAGGCAATAATTGAACTGCTGCAAGTGTTTTTCGAACTTAATTTCTACCCACTTTTCGTCATAAACTGGACTTTTACATGTTTAGATGCCTCAGTTAACTATGGTTAGACCGTAACCGAGACTCCGTCACAACCCTGGATCCGCCACAGATTTTTCGTCGAATGATCTCCACTTCCAGTGTTTACTGATATAACATACACAGTATAACGCAGAAAAACTGTCATATAATCACTTGTCACATTTTTATTTATTGCCGAATATGGAATACCAAGTGAAACAATGCTACATTTGTCAATAAAACTGATTTATCAATCCTTAAAGGTTGTTGTTAGTTTTGTTTAGCAACATTGCTGTAAACATTTTTTGAATATTCCTTTCCGACAAACTAAAGCCAACTGAAGCGAGCTTGTTTTAGATTTTTCAAGGCGGTTCAGATGCGCAAAATACACCATCTAATGGAAATGCTCTGCATGCGCAAGGATGGTATTCTTGCCTGAAAAAAAAATGTAACGCTCCAACTGCTATGCATCTCTTTGTATAAATGCGTTATTGATCAAACTATGGGTCAAGATTGCTTAATATTTGCCAATTTCTTTTTTGCGTTTTTATGGACCGAGACGAAGCCGAGGTTCGATGAAAGAGCAGAAAAAAAGGAGCGGGAACGATGAACCCATCTTGCCTGCTCGGGGAGCCAATCAGAGCACAGGATTTCGTTTTATCTCGCCGCTTGCGAATACAGCCATATAATAAGCATCTTTTACTTTAATTTGGTCCCACGATCAGTGATGGTTTCCAATGTTGGCCAACCTCATTCCTAAGGCATCTCTTTAGAAACAGGAAGGGGGACTGGGAGGGATAAAAGCCAGGGAACGAGGTCGAAACTGAGCGTGCCCTTTCCATTTCACTCAAGTTTTTTTCTTTTTTCTCTCCGACGCCGAGATAAGAAGATTCACAAATGTTGAGTCTAAAAGCGCTCCTGTCAGTGACATACAGACATCTTAAATTGCATTTAAATTCATGTAAATTTATAACGTGATTTTTACGGTTTTATTTTGGCTGATAAATAGCCCTACTTAGGTTCACAGGAAACTCATACTTTATGTAGTTATGCATCAAACCTCGAGTTATTGTCATCAAGGGAGGTTAATCATGGAATGACAAAAAATTTCTCCGTTTTTACTTTGCCAGTCGTTCCACAACAAAGTGTGTTTAATTCAAAATCGAACTGAATTCTTTAAAACGGTACCGGTCATAAATTTTCCTATACTGGTGTTATGGTGGTGTGAAAAGGGGAAAAACTAAGTATGGGATTCCATGTATACCTAGCACATCTTTATTGGTTGTACCGCTAAAATAGCTGAGTAAATTAAGAAATATACAATTCAAGATTGTTTTTTGTTTTTCATGCAGCCACATTCTTCTTTTTCACTCCCTTTTTCACTCAAGGGTAGACGAAAACAAAATTTATCTAAAGTTATGTTTCTAGGGTGTAGAACTTACAAAATTAATTGGAAACACCTTGAACAAAAGATATTGCATTACTGCAGTAGATTTGCTTTTACTCGCTATGAATCAGTGTTTGTCGACTGGAGATGCAAACTCTATAACCGCTCGTGCTGCGTATTTGTGCAACATATTAGGATCTTAATGTGCTCGGTCGCCTTATGTTAATGTATTCAATTTTTTTGCAAACCAGACGCGATCAGTTTTCTTCAGCGAAATTAGCAACGGACTAAGAGTGCCAAGATTTCAGTGCTAAAACTTGACAGAGGCCAGAATAATTGTGTATAACTGTGGTAACATGTTTTACTAACGTTCAGTAAGAGCAAGAAGCTCAATGCTGGTCGTAACATTTCTTCTTCACAATTAGCAATTAGTAATAACTACATATATCAATATGGTTTACTCTTTATTCTGAATACATGCAAAGATAAACATTGTAACAAGGAACCTGTTCTAACCATCGTGTCTTCAGTAAAATAAAATACTTTTTATATTCATTTAAATGCATATTGGATATTGTAAACATGTTAAATGATATATAACTGTTTTCGAGTCTGTTAACAGACGCCTTCTTCCTCGCATTATGCAAAGCCTCGTAGAAAATAACGTTTTTTTGAACTGCCTGCTTGTATTAAAAGAAACGTCACCAAAATTACTATGCTCGAAAAGTTCCTCGTAATTTTGCCAAAAAAATTGAACCACAATCGACTGACTAAAATAACTCCGGCCAACATTTTTATTTTACGCGGATAAGGTATATTCACAAGTTAATAACTTTTTTGGTTGTATGTTACAATTTTCTTTTTTAAATTGTATAATATGGTACTACTCAATTTTTCACCTATCTCTCTCTTAACTGAAAATTCAGACCGCTTTGCTCAGTCAGTTAATTCCAAGCTTCTAATGAAGTATTTCAGAGTCAGTTGGCCATTCAATCATTTTTACAGGTTAAGAATCCGTGAATACTAAGCGATGTCTTGACCCTTTTCTCCCTCTGGCGTCTGTTACAGAACCAAACCCTAACAACTTCTCTATCAAGACGTAATCCTTCAGCGATGCGGATAATTTCTTGTGAAGATGGCTTGGGCTGTTTCAGAAAATGATCTTCAAGATGTTCCTTTGCAGTGAGCCCAATAGTCGTCCGTCTTTTTCTGCGTCGTTCAGCGTTAAACTTATCTCCACACGCCCCGCCGGAGCATTCTGCCTCCTCAAGCCAACGCGCTAGAATCGGCTTCAGTTTGCACGCATTTTTGAAACTCAACTGCAGATTCTCAAAACGGCAAATAGTCGTTTGACTAAAATCTGTTCCGTGCACTGAGGCTAACGCTGCTCCGACGTTTGTTTGCGTGAAACCTAGTTTGATGCGCCGAAGTTTAAACTGCGTTGCAAACTCTTCCAGTTCACGCAGTTTAGACGTATCAATGTGAAAACCCAAGCCATGTGTAGCAGCTAGCCCAGGTTCGGTTTCAAAGGTTGCTATAGGGTTAAGAATGAATGGAGATGCTACATGAATGTTGGCTCGAGGGTCCATTTTGCTGCAGTGCGACACAGGCGGTAATGGGGTTGGATGAGACGGCATCATCGTTATGGGGGTCTCTCGAAGCATTGGCTGGTAAGGCGCGTAGGAAACTTCTGTGGGATAAGGTGGACACGCCATGATTGCTGATCACGTTAGCCTTTGATTGCCTCGCGGTTGGAGTGAAGATCTAGAGTCCGCAATCACTGAGCCGTCATTTAAAGCAAACTCCTCACGCTGCAGGCAATAATTCGAGATAACAAAACTCAACGCGAGCTCCTTATGAACGGAAGACAGAAAGTCGGAAACACTGCAAAGTGCCGATGTTTTAGGTTTCAAAGTGCTATGCTATCGCTGTTCAATAAAGATGAGATAAAGGGTATTTTATGATATGGCGCTTGCTAAAAGCTACAATAACTCTTGTTTCAACCTAAAGAGTTCATAGTGTTCAGAAGAAAAGATAACAGAGTTTTTCAAGGTGGAAAAATATTATTAAACTCACGCTATTCTTAATGGGACTGAAATTCCTCACGACTTCTTAAAATTTCTTTATAAAATTTTCCCAATGTTTTTCTTGTCGGATACATCTCCTTACTGAAATTCTAAGTAGAAAAGATGGTGAACGCATAACCCATTCAATTAATTCGTTTTGTTTTATTTCACGTAAACCACAGAAATGAAGGAACGTTTATCCATTATCGCACATCATGACACATAATGACCCAAATGATAGCGGCGCGTTCGCTAAAAGTGCGATTATACTTTAGCTTACTGCTTATTCTTCTCCACGGTTAATTATAACCCCCAATCGGAAGTTAAACAACATTAAAACTGAGTTAAAAAATCATAACTCGAGGTGGTGTAAACTGTTGTTAGCTATAAGCAGTTAGGTTCCGCGAATTGAATATCGGATTTACTCGCCACAAAAGTGCTAAGCGCTTGAATCGGTCATTTCCTCAGATTTGATTTTGAAACAATGATCCCTTTGTAGAAATGAGTTGATTTGATCAAATATCCTTGAAAAAAAATCAAGTTTTCTGTCCCACTGACTCTCAACAAAGAAAACTCTTCATGTTTTTCCTTTTTCACTGATCGAAAAGACGATTTTAAAGACAATGAAATCTTTAGTGCTCCGTCAAACGATAACTTTAAAACCAAAGACACAAGTGTTTGCATATTAATGCTTCCCAAAGGAAGATGTTTAAAGATAAACGGCTGAACTTATTAAATGCGGAGAAATCATAATGGACCGAATACATTAACGTGAACTGAAGATCGGAGGCAGCGCAAATGTCAGGCAAGCTGGCTTTTGAATTATTCACTCTCTGCTGTTGTTTCTAGCCCTTTAAATGCTTTTTAGACTTCGTGCTGTTGAATGTTTACTATGTTATTGTAAGAAAGTCCTTGAAACATTTTAAAATGTTGTAATTTGTGTTTTGACGTGTGACTTACATGAAAATTAACGAAGCCCGAAATACCATCTGGCTGTAATCTTTAGTCACACTTAATTCTATGTCTCAACTCAATTAACTAGTTCTTTTGTCGGACTTTCAAGTATCACGAGATATTTTGCTAGTGCAGATCAGAAAAATGAAATGTATCAGTTTAAGAATAGTCACGCGAGCGCGTATAGTTTTCTTTCGCGGTAGATGAATGTATCTGAAAACCAAAAAAAAAAAAAAAGGGCCATCTCCTTTTTAGGCGTAAGGGAAAAGTGCGGTAAGACTGGCAAAAGGTAAATTTTAGTAACTAATTTCGGGTCCAATTTTGAGCCCTTTTCCCTATCAAACATTCCAGACTCTTTTTCGTTTAATTTACAAAGTTGCAAATGAAAGCCTAGCAAAAATTACCGCTTATTGGTCGCAAATGATCTTAAGCATCTGTATACTGTCTTCGGAGAATAGCACTCACACGTATTTTATACATGTCATGACATATGCTTCAAAGACAAAATTTTGTTCAGTTATGTAGTTATGACCCTATTTTGATTAGCCGAATGGAGAACGAGATTTTACGGAACCCGCCGATTTTACTCGGTCAGCACTCGTTAACATCCGTCGAAAGGCCCTCTTATCTTCGGTCGGATTTCGTAAACGTATGACGTCACGCTCGCCTCGAAGTTTAATATGTGATTCATCTGCACTTCCTATATTTTATGCTGACTTGTTTGATTTTTGGTGAGAGATTTTGTCCCACTTTTCGATCATTCCTCGATTAATTCCAATCAATTCAAACAAGAAGATGCCACTGCCTCCGTTTAAAGGATGTTTTGATGTTTCAAGCCTCTTCTTACTCCGCGGGGAAAAGGACCTTACAGTGGATGTTAATAACATCCTTTGAATGGCCCCCAGATCACCAGGCTATGTAGGTAACAATTATTATACATTATCACTTTCCTTATTGAATACATGTACAGTGTAAAAATCGCCATACTTATATTTCACACTTGAGGACAAGGATCAATATTGTTATTTATTCCACTACTATGTCATTTCACCATATAAGGTCAAGAGAATGCGTAAAATATGAGGCTGTAATAATAATATTATTTAATAATATTTCTGTCTGATTTCTGGTCACTACGTTTTCACCTGGCGCCAGGCACAGCCTGGCACCAGGCCAGTCCAGTGTCCAAAATGGTAGGGAGCTTGCCGTCTTGGTTGGTTTAGCTGGATAGCCGAGGGACTGCCCTAACTGTGGGTGGGTGGATCAGGCTTGGGGGCCAAAATTAGTGGGGTAGGGAGGGGGTTATTTTGACACAACCCCTTCAGTGGGCAGCAGTGTTCACTAGAGGCTTTGACTGGCAAGTACCTTGTTCTTAATTTGCCCTAGCCACTGAGCTGAATTGGGCCTCTGCTGAGAATGATAATGTTAATAGCCTTAGTCTCTATTTTTATATTTTGCCCGCATTGCCCCGCCTCGAATAGCCTTGCTAGCTGTGGGCAATACTTCTTTAGTTTATTTTTTTATTAATAAAGTTTTGTTGTTGTTGTTGTTGTTGATAATTGCAGAGCTCAGTGGGAGGCACAGACAGTCACCCATTGTCCTGGGTGGGGAGGATCAAAGTCTTGGTGCCAAGGACAACTTAACATAGGACCTGTAGACACTCACTGAAGCCATGTTTACATAAATTTTGTCAAATTTATTTATTTATTTATGTAGGCTTACTTATTTTATGCTTTGTAATTAAGGCTGCAAATGAAAATGTGCTTGAACTGTGTGTTTTGGTTCGAAGCCATTGATACTATGAAGTCTTCGTCTACATGATATCTGCAAGTTATTTCTTGGGAAAGGTTGCCTATCAGGTCAGTGGGTTTGTTCAAGAATTTTTTTGATACGTTTCCTTAACAGTACATCAATGAATGAATGGTGGAATCAATATTTTTAATTCAACTTAAGTAACCCCTCAGAGTTTTGACTTGGCTTCTTGTTGTTTTGTCAAAAATATATCCTGTAAAAACTGAAAGGGGAGGGTCCAAAGAATTTGGAAATGGTATCTTCGCATCTGCATTAGCCCTTCCCTCTCTGTAAATAATTCCCACTCCCTGTTTTCTTTGAGGTCTAGCTTGAATATTAGTTTGTAAGTGTACCTTAAAGCCTCTTCTGCTGTAATTGTTCCTTCACCTTCTTTCACAGTAGAGGCATGTCATTTGTTTTTCACTCCGTTGACAGCTGTAATTAATTTTGTGTCACGGTATTTTTTTTATTGTTTTTATTAGCGATAAGACTGGACACGCAAGATTATTAGTCTTTCTTAGAATTCAGCCAATCAGTTTTCAGCTCGCTTGTGGGACTAGCGTGATTAGAGAAATTGAAGGATTTGTGAGAAAGAATCCTGTGTTTTCAAAACAGTGTCTTATACCTTTTCTTCAAATAAGATAGGAAAAGAGCCGTGTCATCACGGGATAACGCCTTACAGAATTGTAAGTTATAATGTTCATATTTGTTGAAGAAAGTTTGCTGATTTCATTTTCAGTTAGATTCGATTTATCAAGCCTTTATAGTCGATTCACAAGTAAGCGATGCAATGTATGCCTTTATTTTCAGTTGACTACACAGTCATATACACATTTAGCTAGCTGTCATGAGATTGGAAATTGTGACATTAAAGTAGTTCAAAAACAACTTGTAGATCCCATTGACATTATTTTCCTGGTGTGTCTTCAACCCGAGTGGTACCCAAAACCGAGGTGCGAAACATCATTCTAAGTAGAGTAGATGCTTTTTAATTTCATGAAGCAAAAACAAACATGGAAAAGTAAGTATATTCAACAGTAAGATTGTTTTTCCTTGTTTGATCATCATTAAATTTCCCTTCAGTTTTCTTGTGCATTATTGACTGTCATTTGACTGGTGGATCGATTTTTGGTGCACTCTCGATCCTCCCTTCTACCTCTATAATTATGCAAAATTGTTTTCTTATTCCGTATCAAAGTTTTGACCAAATTACTCCGGAATTATGCTGCTTGTCAAAGGCACCCGTTCAACCGAAGTGCCCCATACAGTGGCGGATCCACACCTTCAGATAAAGGGGGGGGGGGGGGTCATCCAGACCCTGAGATTTTTAGACCAGTCTGGTCTAAAAATAAGGGGGGAGCCGGGCCCCCCAGGCACCTCCCCTAGATTCACCACTGCCATAGACAGAGGAGTATTTGCTATAGCTATGATCTATCATGTGGGCAACTATTCTGCAAAGAATATTAGGTCTGATTTGACCGATCTATATGGATGTTTGTTACCAAGAAAAGATGTCTGTACTTACAATAGTTTGGATTAATGCAGATTTTTAACATAGAAATTAATTGCTGTGAACCTTGATTAGTGTCTGTGCATGTAAGCTTATAGGAGGTGCCAGTTAACAGATCTAGAGTTTCTGTACAGTAACTGATGGAAATTGGGATTTTTTCCCCTGCTCAAGTTCTGTGCAAACTAAATGTCATACCAGTGTTAATGCTACCATTTACAACAGTAGTTTAAGAACATGAGTGATGTTCAGAACACTGAAAGTTTAAAGATATTTCTTTGTCTAACAATGTAAATTATAATATTTATAATCATTACTATTACATTATTATTGTATCAATTACAGTGAAACCTCTATTAAGCGGACACCTTCAGGACCTTCCCAAGTGTCCACTTAATAGAGGGTGTCCGCTTAATAGAGGTTTCTAACAATAGAAATTAACCAAATACAACTTATTTTAGTGTCCGCGTCCACTTAATAGAGGTGTCCGCTGAATAGGGGCTTGTTGTAAAGGGAAATATCAGACGTCCGTCTCGGGGCCCCGCTTAGTGTCCTCTTAATTGGGGGTCCGCTTAATAGAGGTTTCACAGTAAAATATTATATTACTATTGCTATTACAAATTGTGGCAATACAGAGGAGCCTGGGAAGCCCAGCCCCCCTCTTATTTTTAGACCAAACTGAGGCCGCCGAAAAAAATTTTTGGGACCCCCCCCCACCCCTTGTCTCAGGGTCTGGATGACCAGGTACCCCCCTCTCCCCTTATCTGAAGGTCTGGATCCGCCACTGTATAATAATATAGCTACTACTCACCTGTGCCTCCAAAGCCTTTGCTTGCCTTCTAGTCCTTCTAGAGTGAAAATTTTACGGTATTTCGAGCCTCAAAATCTTCGATTAGCTTTGTGCTTCTTCAGCGGATGAAACAGAATATAAATTACCAGACAACTTAGTGCAAGAATGGCTTTCCTTTGTTTAATACTGGTAGCTTTCTTTTGCTGTCTTTCTTTTTCTACTCGTTTTTTTTGTGTGAATGTTTATTGTAGCTGTGTGTGGTGTGCGGTACCTGACCCTTTAATATAATCATTTATTAATAACCTAAGCGAGGCTGCCTTATCTTTTTTAGCCCTCGATGGTTATTATGGGCAGCCTGTACTCTCTCTATATATTTATCTAATTTTTTTTGTATCATGTAAATCAATGTAGGGTACAGCTGGGTACAAATAAAGTTGTTGTTCTTGTTGTTGTTGTTCCTGCAAGCATTTATTGTTATATTATTTGACAGAGACAGACATTACACACATGGATGATTCTCTATTTTTTACATTCCCGCCAATATTTGAAAAAGTTGTTAAATGGGGCAGCGGTTCATTTGAGTTTTATTTGCTTGTTCGTGTAATTCTTCATGAATGCCATTCGATCCGGGGCCATTCAAGGGATGTTACTCAGTAACATCCGCTGAAAGGACCTTGTTGATGCGCTAAGAGGCTTGATCGAGGCGAAACATTAAAAGATCCTTTCCAAACAGATGCAGTGGCATCTTCTTGGTTGAATCAATCGAGGGATGATCGAAAAAGCAGGACAAGACCTCGAAACAAACATCAAATCATCAGAAAAATCAGAGTGGACGATCGAAGCGAAGCTTACGTGAGTCACAGGAGGAACCTCGAAGCGAGCGTGACGTCATACGTTTACGAAATCCGACCGAAGATAAGAGGGCCTTTCGACGGATGTTAACGAGTGCTGACCATTTTACTCGGGACACGAATTCGAAGAGAAGAGCGTGAGGGCCTGGAAACCAATCATAAAACATGGCGGCAGAAATTCGCGAGAACAAGTGCGTCGTGTTGAAGAATCGCCCAGGTGTAGAAAGCCAACCGAATGATTCAAACTTCGTTCTGGAAAAAAGAGAAGTTCCACTCTGTAATGAGGGAGAAGTATTGGTAAAGACGTTGTATCTATCTGTGGATCCCTACATGAGATGTCGTATGAACGAGGAAACTGGTTCAAGCTATCTTACTTCATGGCCACTCGGAGATCCCCCGACTGGCGGGGGAGTAGGCCAAGTGATTCAGAGCAAGAGTCAAAATTTCAAAGAAGGAGACATTGTGGAGTCGATTGTGTGGCCATGGCAGGAATTGGTGGTGTTTTCGGGCGAAAATCCACGGCTAGTCAAGGTATAAAGCGAAGACTGCTCACTCAAAAGCGAATGGTACATCTCAGGTTTTATCCCCACACCGCCTATGGAAGGCATAATTTAGATAGGCTCTCGTGTGAATGCCCCCTCATGGAAGTTAGGATTCCGATAGGTCCTTTCTTAGCAAAATTCCCACCTGTTGTGGTGGGGAGAGGAGGGGTTGGGGGGGGGGAGGGGTAGGGGAAGGGGGACAGGACGAGGGATATTTAACAATTATTCCTCGAGCCTGAATGGGCTCTGGGTCAATAGCCCATGAGGCTGAAGGCTGAATGGGCTATTGACTCAGAGCCCATGAGGGCGAGAGGAATAATTATTTTAGTAAAATCCACCTACTTGGTCAAAAATATGGAGACGAAACAAAGTTAGCTAGCAAAATGCGATTCAGCCGCCATTGTTTTGGTTTTCATAGCCGGCACTTTTTGCTACTAGTGGGCTATAACATATAGCCTAGTAGTAGCTCAACCAATCAGAATGCATCATTGATAATAGACCACTAGTTGGATTTTACTAAAAAATGATGGAATGCTGGACCATAAAAAGAGGACAGACATTAGCCCTAAGAATGTCTGGCAAGGGAGGCTAAAGGGGAAGAGGGGCAGTCAAGAGGTGTTTACCCATTTACATGGCAAAACTGGACATTATCCCGGTTGGAAAATCAAATCAATCCATTTGGGAAGCGTCAGAAAATATGGGCTGTGATTTGTAGTAATGCAATTTTTCTCTTCTTTTCTGTCTGTTAAGGTGATTTTGATAATTATACTTTGTAGTGGTTTGTTCTCCCACTTCGTCAGACTTTTAGTTTTAAGTTTATTCCACCCAGTTGTGTAAATAGTTAGCACCCAAGATCTCAGTCAGGAGTGGGGTGGGTAGGCAATGGGGAAAGATCCCAGAATTCATATTGGAATTGGATGGAGGGGGAGAGGAGGGAATACAGTACTTGCAAGTTTTGTTATCAAAAGCTCATTGTGTGGTTCCAGAAAATATCCATGCCACCCCACGGAAGGGATTTGCTCTATGACCCCCCTCCCCTCTGGATTTTCCAAAACCGACCCCCAAAATGTAACCCCCTCCCCTCTGGAATGTCCAAAATTTTTGCACACTCCCTGGAATTTGCTATCTCTTATTGAAGTGAACAAATAAGTAGTTTTGTTCACTAGGATGCAAATTTTGTGAGTTTCATCCCATTGTATTTTCTGTTGAATTCTACAAAAGATAAGTGAATTCCTTATGTGCTCAAGTCATGAAGAAATTGTTGAACAAGTTCTTAGCCACAAGCAAATGAAATGCGTGGGAAATATAGCTGTACTTTTGTCTCACTACATCAAGAAGAAAGTAACACTTGAAGAACTATAAACAAAGAGATCAGGACCTTGTCATGCAATAAGACACAGTCTGTGTGAGTATCGAATTTCGTTCTACCAAATTTGTATACTTGTATTTGAGTTTGCGGTAAAATTGAACTTCACCTATTTCATTTGCAAGAAAATTGTCTTGCAAAGTGCAATGTGCTGCAAAAGACTCTTTGTAACTTCTTTGTGATAGAGAGACAGCCAAGTGAAGAAGGAATTATGTAACCAATTAAAAGAAATTCTTTTTTTGTCTTTGGGTTCTTGACATGCAAGGAATATGAAAGTTTTGTTCTGCTGGCTCATAAACTACAAAAGTGGAAAAGATAAAACATATTATTTTCGGGAAACTTGTTGAAAAAAAACCCTTAAGTATTGAATAAAAGGTATAAATCTACAAACGTATGTCGATACTGTCAATAATCAAATGATAATGTGAAAGGGAAGATGGCTACAAAAGAGCAGAGATCCGTGACAGTATTCATGACGCTTTTGTAAACAAACTTTGTAACATGACCACTCAAGAGTAACAGATCGTTCGACACAAATGACTAGCAAGAAAATTCTTTTGGGATGGAAACTTTGCTAAAATTTATCTTTGAACAGAATCAGGGCCCTGATAGCTTCAGTTGTTCGAATGGTCATCAGTTTCTTTTTCAAACAGATAGCCCAAGCCATTCGAATGGATAGCACAAGCCGTTCAAACAGATGACTTTTTTTAAACAGATAGCCCAAGCCATTCAAACGGATAACAATTTGTCTTTTGGGACGGATAGCCAGAGTCATTTGGATAGTCAGAGAACATTTTTGCGTGAGAGGTCACTCCAAGGGACTGACAAAATATCTTCTCTATGTTCATTAATACTCATCCTTTGGAAATAAATTGTGGTGGTAAATTTTTGTGTTTTTTCTTTGTTACTCTCTTACGTGTCACGAGAACCCTCTTTCCTTATGGTGCACCCCGCCTCCCCACTGGAAAATTAGGCAATTTGACCCCCCTCCCCCCTGGAAAATCTGATCCCTTCTGTGGTGGTGGTATGGATATTTTCTGGAACCACACATTCTGCCCACTCTATCCACCTTATAATTCAACATAAGGTTTTGCCTTGTCAATCAAGGCAACTGAAGGGATAACAGACTGCACTGGAGTAAAACATTTTGCAGTTCTAGCTGTAACCTCGGCCGGTAGAGTGCTTGATTGCAGAGGTGGAGGTTGCAGGTCCGATTCCTAGGGCCAGACATTACTCGAGGTCTAAAATAACTGAGAAATGAAGCTACAAGTGCTGCCTTTTACCCTGCAAACGGCTAGACGTTTGCATGACACAGCTGACCATGTAAAGTAGCAGTCTTGTCTCCAGTAGGGGACAGACAAATAGTGTCCTCAAGTACCTTAGTGCTAAATACATTGACACTCAAAGTCTATTGTTTATGATAACTGAGAGTTTATATTCATTAGGAAGAGAGTCCCTATCTTTGCTTAAAACCATCTCTTTTGTTGGGTATTGTTGGTATTACTGGTCTGACGTCTTACATTGGCATCAGAGAAAAGGCACACATCAATTCTGGCTCTAATCAAGCTATGGTCATTAGTGGGGCTGCAGGTGCTTGTGGGATGGCTGCAGGACAGGTGAGTGTTTCCTTGGTAACAGTAATTTCAGACTTGAGACCTTTAGAATTTAAGATGGGGACAACCATGAGTACTAAGAAGTGTGCACATGAACCAGTGTCATTTTGACACAAAAATATGATAGCCTCCATCAGGCTTGTAATGTTCATGTAAACCAGAAGTTATTGATACCAGGTGTTCGCTAGGAACTATGGGACACTGGTACCAGAACGATCATGGCGTCCACCGATGCTGTAACACGTCTTCTTGCAACTGCTCATTAAATCGTTGTTAATCGTTTGCATCCTGTTTTGAGATCCATTCAAAACATCACAAGGCTACTACAAGTTTTAGTGAGAATGTCCTAGTGGTGGAAACGAGTAATCAAATGTTAGAAGTTTTGTCGTTTTGCAATCAGGAGAGGCCTCAACCTCCTTTACTTAAGATAACAGCGCTAACTTTTCTAGTGAAAAGTAGTAAAATGAAGCTTTTTTGGAGTCCATTTTTTGAGAATATGCAAAAAATCTTTTAGTCAAATCTCATACTTGTGGTCATTTTCATCCTCAAATCTTAAGGTCTGTAATGTCCAACCATTTTGATCTTGTAGTTTGAAGGTTTAAACCCAGGTGTAGTCATTTCATAAGTAGGTTGAGTATGATTGTCTGGGTGAACATAGTCCTGAATAGGACTGTTGTTGTTGACAGTGACTGATGTTTTGACAACAGGTGCTGTAGTCATATTTAGAGTGATCTTGTCAGGACTCTCCTGATTTTGCTTGAAAATCCCAAATCCTGAACAATATGCAATCGGGATAGGAAAAATCCTGATTTTTGCATCTGTTCTGATATTTTCAAATGAATTCCTATTGCGATTAAGACTAATATATAAACAATATTATTTGTCCAAGTCTCAGGTCTCTGTGGCCCACAGTTTCTGAGTTATTTCCCAAAACGTTTCACGCAACTTAGTAGAGCTTTATATAGAGACGCCATATTGGTGGACCATTTTGGTCCACCAATGTGGCCGCCGGAAATCAACAAAAACATGTGGAGTTCACTTTTTCTATAAAAGCTCTTTCTTTTCACTCAAGAACTAGCATACGTTCGCATAAACATAATAGCTTCTAATACTTAAAATGGTTATATTGATGAAAATCAAGAGGAGAGGCTTTTTTTCAATGAGACAGCATTCATATTTTGATGTCACACACTGTGAAAACTTGTAAGTTCAGATTGCTGTATTTTCAAAATGAAACATGCTACGGGAATGGAAACTTGTACAAAGATTTACTTTTTATTTATCTGCAACCTAGTGTAAATAAGAATTTGTAAAACCTCGCTATTTATACTTTACAATAAAAAATATTTGATGATGTCACTGCGAAAACCATCTATAATATTGTTAAATTGAATATTACTATTATCTATTATTATTATTATTATTATTATTATTATCCATACTGTGTAAGGGTTGCAAGCAAGGGGCATATGTGACAATTCAGCTTGAATTTTTGCATGACTTTATAAATTTTTCAACAATACATTGAATTTTTGCAACATCAAAATGAAGAGAAAAGAATGATAGCCTGAGAGATATCTGGAATTTTAAGGAGAAAGCCTGGCATTTCCCAAAATGTTTACTTTCCTAGAAGCAATGCACTGAAAAAGTAGGGCATCTATGTTTTTGTTTCATGAAAAAAAAAAAAGTTCAAACCTGTTTCAGAAAAGAGGGTTCCTTTTACTGACCGAAAGAATTTAAAAAGAGTCGGGTGTTTCCCAACTTGTAGGTGTATAGAAAGGAAAGCAGAAACTGCAGACATATTGAAATAAATTTAAAAAATCACAAGCAGGTATCTGGCAGCTGATTTATCTCTCAAAATTTTAGAAGTAGTTGCTCGATGATTATTAGTGAGAGTAAGTAAAAAGGTTTAATCCAGGATAATAGATTGGATCTTTAGGTGAAGCATCATGTCATTATTTCTCCTACTTAACACTGTACTTAAGTCAGCCAAATAGTTACTGTCAGGCCCGTAGCCAGTATTCTTGGTTTTCACATGACATCACCAAATTTCAAAAATAAAGAATTATCGTTCCTCCTGAGTTTTTACTTTCATGAGGTGTTAGGGCAGCTAAAGGCTTATATTTTTACAAATTTTCACTTTGAAGGGGTTCTTGATTCTGTGATAGAGTGGAAAATAAGGGCTAAAAACATAGTCATTCTTGGTTATTCTTGAAATATGAATTTTTGTCTGGCTTTGGGCATAGTAGAAGAAGGTCAGCACTTTTTAACATCTGTCGAAAGGCCCTTGGACACCTTATGAAGTTTACACAACGTAGTATTCCTTATTATTTTGGATTAGCTGGTTAAGCACTGCGTTTTACAGATTAGGGTTAAGCACTACCTTTACTGATTAGGGTTAAGCATTGCCTTTACTGATTAGGGTTAAGCACTGTTTTGAAACTGGCTAGGTTCCTTTTTTGGGTTGGGATTGATGCTATGTGTACTTTAATCTACCTTGTGTAAACTTCATAAGGTGTCCAAGGGCCTTTTGACGGATGTTAACGAGTGCTGACCGTAGAAGAATCACCCCTGTCATGTAGGCATATCAATCAGGATACTCAGATCCAGATTAATTAAGTAGCTTTAGAGAGCAAGTTAATTAACAATAATTATTCCTTGAGCCCGAATGGGTTGTGAGTCAATAGCCCTTTCAGCCTTCGGCCTTCGGCCTCATGGGCTATTGACTCAGAGGCCATGAGGGCGAGAGGTATAACTGTTTTAGTAAAATCCAACTAGTTGGTCAAAAATATCGAGAATGAAACAATTTTAGCTAGTTAAAGCTAGACTTTTATCCTTTTTTGCAGCCAAAAAGCCCGCGCTTTTCGCTACTAGCGGGCTATAACGTATAGCCTAGTAGTAGCTCAATGCATTGATAATAGACCACTAGTTGGATTTTACTAATTTGCATTATTTATCAGTGAGCATTGTAGCATATCGAGAGAGTGCCTCTTGACAGGTCTGTACATAATGCTACATGTAATTGACACTAATTTGAATTAAGAAGCATTTTTATGATTAAATTATTATTATCATTATTATTATTATTCTTTTTCTTAAGATTGCTAAGTTAGATGGTTGTGGTTTGGTTATTGGAATTTGTGGAACAGATGAAAAATGCCATTACCTCAAAGAAGAGTTGAACTTTGATTTTGCAATCAACTACAAAACAACAAAGAATATTGCAAAACAGATACAGACACTCTGCCCAGCAGGAGTTGATGTGTACTTTGATAATGTTGGAGGTGAAATTAGTAATGAGGTAAGCTTCCTTCTGCATTAATTTATGTCTTAGGTATAAATATTCTCTATTGTTATTCACAGACCATAATTTGCCAGCATTTGTCAGCTATTTTTGATGGCCCATGTCTTTTTTTTGCCCCAACCATTGGTCCAGTCATTAATGTTTTTGTTTTTCATCTTCATGGCTGAGTTGCTCAAAGCATGATTTTTGCTAATCAAGGGCTGGTTATCATGACAACTGACAAGAATTAACCCAAGATTAAAATTAGAGTTACTAATTAACTGTTGGGGTTTACCAAATAGGACATGCAAGGGTGTGGCGACACCGATAAATTAGGGGGGTGGGGGGAACCCAAATTCAGACACCTTCTCGCCGGTATTGTTTTAACATTTTTTAACAAGCCAATCGTGCGCGTACTCAAATCCTGATACACATGTAAGGGCCTAGAACAAAAATTTCGGCGCCGTTTCGCAGAAGGACTTAGCCAGGGTTTAGTTTCATGTGTGGCACAGGCCATGTATGAGGAGAAGCTGTTAAAATATAAACACACTGTCGAGTAACAAGCAAATATTTTGAAGACGGGCATTTTACATGTTTTGAGCTTGAACATGTTCTGAATGATTAATAAAACAATTATTGAAATCGTCCTGGTATGTGCAGTTCCTGGAGGTATTACCTCCCAAGACCAAACACCTGACCTCCTCGACCTGCATAATTCTTCATATCAACCTCACCCTGATCATCCTGTTGATTATTGCAGGTCATTCGCTGTATGAACCAGAATGGTCACATTGTCCTGTGCGGGCAGATCTCAGTCTACAACAAAGACGTACCTTACCCTCCCCCCCTGCCTGCAGATATCCAGATCATACTCAGCAATAAAAGTATAACTCGTGATCGATTCCTTGTCCTGAACTACATGGAAAAGTTTCCCGATGCAAAGAAGCAGCTGGAAACCTGGGTACGAGAAGGAAAGGTAAAGAATCGCGAGACAGTGGTAGAGGGTTTGGAGAACACTGGTCAAGCGTTTGTTGCTATGATGAGCGGAGGGAATATTGGAAAACAGGTTGTTAGAGTGGCAGACTTAACGTAATGAAAACTGCTAAATACAGTAGTATTCTGTAGTAATCGCATTTTTAATCGCGCTTGTAAAATGATGGATATTTAGCATATTTAGAGAAATTGACACTTGAAAATTACAAAAACAGATAAACCTGTGGCCTGTGGTCTCTCCACTGAGATGGAATGGGAACTTGAAAGGACTGGTGTTTGAGGAGAGACGATAAACTCTCGGAGCAGATCTTTTAAAAGAACCAACTGCAAACTCAACCACACGGCGTCAACACACTTAAAATTTCATATGCAAGTTAATTTACCTGGAATTAAATTCTTGGGGACCAAATCTAAGTTTAGAGAGAGAAAGAAAAATTCTTCGAGGTGTGTTTACGTCCTCCGTATCGTCCACAAAACGTCCCGTGAGAGAATTTCCCGTGGTACACGTGCAGTGACGTCAAAGAAATGTACGAAAAAAGTGTGCTGCACGTGCAGAGTTGTTGTTTCGGGCCCTTTTTGTTTTGTTTCTTTTTTGCAAATCAAAGTTTCGCTATCGCAGCACTGGACGAATTTTTAACCGGTTGAAAAATAAGACCGGCCACTTCGCTCACACGGAACCGTTCAATATTTTGCTCTGTTCACACGAACCTTGAACAGCTACGCGTCTAAATTTTCGTACGGTTGAGGGGCTCCGTGTCGGAACGGAACACCTTTTAAGGTTTTAAATTAATAACGCACCAATTTTCAGCCGATCGAAAATTCGTCCAGTGCCGTGTGAACGCAGCCTTAACCACTTTGCATGTTGATTTTTTTTTTCTGCATAGTCAGTGTTACGGATCAATTATATTCAGGTCAAAATTATTCAACCTTGGTTGATTCTCTATTTCCTTAGCCTCTTAGCCTTATTTATTCATGAATTAGGGCTAGGAGACAAAGGAAATTGAGAATCAACCTAGGTTAAATCAAAATTAACCTGAAACCAAATTTAACCTGTAAAAGCAACGCCCCTCGTGCTTGTCTTTCACGTAGCAAATTTCACCTCCAAGCATCATTTGTGAGCAAAATTCTTTCCATTAGCACTCTGTGTTTGGAGAGTACTATTTCATCACTTCACTGCGTTGGGAATTTTGTTTTGTAGAATTTCGTAAATTTTCAATTTAAAGCGAGACTTGGTGGAAGGACGCAAACTAGCCAGCACCACAGACGAAACTAGACTTCTGGTTAAGTCCGTCTGCGAAACAGCGCCGAAATCCTCGTTCTGGGTCCCCACCTCTGTACCAGGATTTGAATACGCGCCATGATTGGCCTGTTAAAAACGCAATTGTTGATTTGCCAATCTGGTTGAAGACAGAAACGCATTTTCAGTAATTCGTTGAGTCCGTTGGGCGCCCAAAACAAGGATCTTGGCGCTGCTGCCTCGCGGACGTACTAACCGAGGTCAAATTACGTCTGCGACGTGCGCTAACGCAAATGTGCATGAGGGCTATTGGCTGAACTCTCTGTTCCCGTCACTAACCCTCCCAAAAAAGGCGACGAAAATCCTAGTCAAGTAAATAATCTTTGTTCTTATCAAAACAAAAGACCTCAAACTTTCTATGCCATAATGTCTGTGGGTGGTGTTTCATAAGAGGTTATTCTTTTTTTTTCTTTACGATTTAATTTTAAAATCCAACCAGCAATTATAACTCTTAGTCTAATCGAATAGTGACCCTTATATTGCAGGTGATCTTTATTACGGAAATTAATCCAAAACCCTAAAAATCTCCTTTTGCCGATTTTTTTACCTGATTTTACATTAAATGGCCAGATTGGGTTGTTTTGTGCTGAAAAGTGGATTTTTCTCAAAAAGCTTGGTACTTTACTTAAGAAAAGATCTTAGATTTCTTATTTTGTAACTGAGGATGAAAAAAATTGAAGGTTATTCGCCGTTGCTACGCTATGTGAAGGATTATACTAGCACGTACCAGCAAAATGGATTAAAATTCAAATTAAGCTCTGATTGTGTACATAAGTTAAACTCATTTTTACCGGCCGTAGCCCGTTTCGTATTTCGATTATTGTCTGGAGAAAATATCAGGGTAGGCTCGTTCTTGTAGCGTTTTGTTCTTTGGTTTAACGGCGGATTTACAAGCAAGAAAAAAACGAAATCGGCCTCGAAAAGTACAAATCAAGGACGCACTTACCACAAGAATATATTTTCAAGGTTCTTTAAAATTTACGATGCAATCTGTTGAGGGTAGTGGTGAAAATAAGCCTGGTGATTCAGAACCGTCAACGGAAACAGCCGAAACAACGAAGAAAAAGCGTCCACGTTCTCGGGATATTACACAACTAAAGGCAGAGGCTGAAAATATGAAATTATCACTCTCGTCCTTGGCATCGGAGCGCGAAAAGTCGCAGGCAAAAGAGAGGACAGCCTTTTTTGACGATCTCTTTGAGCTCTTACAGACGACTAATGTGAGGATGGACAGAAAAGTTCTGGAGCACGTTGGGGAACTGTTAAGACTTAATGTTCACCCGGATAACATTGTAGAATTTCTTAGCACAGTGAGGGCAAAGGAAGAAGAGGGAAAAGAAGTTATTTTTATTTAAAGATAAAGTGATCACCAGTCAGAGTTTGTCGTAGAGGTTTACGGTTAAATTAATTACTTTTAGGCAGAATGATTTTGTTTTTACTCCATCAATGCCGAGTACCCGGTAAAGTTTTTTTTCTTTAATATCGTAAACTTAGTTTTTCATGATCATGTTTCGAGATTTTGTGATTTTCCTTGTTTTATCTAATTTTTGTTTTTGCAGGGTGTTAACTTAAACTTGTGCAAACAGCCATACACCTGTCTTACAATGCAGAAGATTTATTTATTCCGTTTGATTATTTGCCTTAATTTTGTTTATATTTTGAATGAACAGAAGAGGCGCTATAATTTCATGGAAATTTTGTTTTTCGACCATGTTTGTTTTGCCTTCCTGTTGAATTTCTTTTCTGAACGAGTCGCTATGTAACATTTTTTACTTAATTTTCCACCTTAAAAATTGTATTTATTATAATACGGCTAACGCATAAGTATATATTTATTATCTCAGTAAGTTTCTTCGCAACTTTGTAATACCCAACAAAAAAGCGATAGTTTCCCCAAGACAATCCCATAGTGCAGTTCGACACAACGCCGAGCCAGTCTCTCGCTCAGCCTCAAAATAGCAAATTACACTTCTGAATAGCCTACGCTAATCCCAGAAGGACAAGAATAAAAAACAAACATTCAGAATTAAATTAAAACATACAAAACAAAAGTGTCATTTAGACGGAAAACCCGGAAATTTTGGATAGGAACTTTAATTAGGGGCGATTTAGTTTTGGAAGGAAGGTCAAGTCGATTATGCACGACAAGAAGCGAAAGAGGAAGCAAATGAACTGTGCGAATGAAGGGTGGAGGTATAAGATGTAGTTTCCTTGCTGAAATACCAATATTGTGCGGAAGCTGAATACCATGGAAACAGATGTCGGTGTTCCAAAGACAGGTGTGGTGAAAGGCGCCCCTTTTTCGAGAAGGGGCTGAGGCTGTGAATAGCCTTAAAGACGGTGATCAACCGAGGCATTGTGTCGTGATCTCTGGTTACAACCTAACTTTCTCTTCTCCCTTCTCTACCGCACTATTTATGACTAGTGATTATATTAATACGAAGCCTTTTTCTTAAACGGAAATGTTATAAACAGACGCGGCACGTTTTTCCTTTCTTTTGCAATTCGTTTACTGTTAAATATAATAATTACTCAAAAATAAATAGTTTCATGTCAGCTTTATCTACAAGAATTGTTTTGGATGATTTTATCTGCATATTTCTTAATCTGAGAAATCGTTAACTAGACCATAATGTGACGTTTGCTATTTGCCGTAAACGTGATTCTAATCTCTGTAATGCTAGCTTAACGATGTATACCACTGGCATTCTTGAAGAAATATATCATTGATAGTTGCTGTTTTTGCTAAAAAGTCACGTTATATTTTGGGAACTTTCTGTTGACGGTATTCTTAACTCGAGATTGATCGTACATCCCGGACACCTTAAGAGTTATAAAGACGGTTGTATTCCTTATCGCTCGTACAACGAAAGGAGAACCTATTTTTTAGGAAGAGTAGCGAGAGATTTTGACGGTGTACTACTAACTCAAAGACACCAATATAGTGCGAAAAAAGGAATCAGTCATCCCGATTTAATGACAAAAAATGGTTTTTAGAAAATATTTTTTTCCATATTTCAGCTGTGTACGCACTGGCGTAAATGCGTGTATGGACACTTCGCTCCTGATATTTGTTGCGTTTAATTAACGTGCCGCGATCTCTACAAATCGAGCGAGGCCGGCAAACCAGGCCAACCCGGATCCTGTAGTCTGCCTTTCACAAACTGAAAGGCTGAAGTGGGACGCAGCCAGCCTAGTCCCTAGGTTTTCTCTCTTGCCTCGTTTTCCGCGCGAAGTCTGGACTTTGTCGGCAAGTCTCTCTCGGTGACGTCACAGCTCACGATAGAGTCCCGGTCTGACCGAGCCGAAAACGCCCAGCGGGACTAGGCTTGGACACAGCCAGATTAATCCCTACAACTTTGTAAGAATAGTAAGAATGCCAGGAGCCCATTTTCGTACAGAAAACCTTATGATTACACTAGAAAACAATAGGAATAGAAAACAATTTTAACAAAGACGGAGACGGCAGCGAAAACTTCACCATTTAAAGACTTCGACTTTTTTTCAAACTTTGTCGCGACAAGAGAGAATGATCATTCTCTCTTGGCCACGATGATTACGTCTCGCGTAAATTTTAAATGTAGTTGAATTTCCTTGAAATTGAAATCGTGGCAAACGCACCTAAGTTAAGACAGAGAAAAACAAATGTATAGTCAAGAGAGAATGATCCAGCTCATTCTCTCTTGGTATACTCTAATGCTTTCTTCCTCCATAAAACTTCGCTTGAAGAGGGAATTTCAGTTCGTCAGTAGTCGTCAGGAATGACGGCACAGAAATGTACAGAAAAGTGTTCTCCCCGTGCAAAGCGTTTGTTTTGCTTGATTTAACCTATCGCTTTTTTGCCGTTCTCGTTTGCCGTCGCGGTCGTCGTTACTAAGGCTCCCTATTACGCTTGCGTGCGGCCTCAAACTTTGCACTGTTAATGCCATAAGATATAAGTGGAAGCAAACAATAACTGAGCTCTCCTCCCTCCCGCGTGACTTCGCGATTTCTGATTGGAGAACGTGTTCACTTGCCTCGGATAAGTGCAGTACTCTGTACACGCAGTCGTAGACTGATGTAAATCAGGCTGAAAATTAATTTTTTTTTGTTCGCTAGGAATTAAATCGGAATTAGTTCCATATCTGAACGCACGTACACAGCAAATTGTCCTTTATGATGAGGTGGTACGGCTAAAAGGGTGCTCAAAAAAACGCCAAGCCAATTAAAAGTTTAACATTGTCGACTTCTCCTGGTAGAGAGTATGCTTTACAGGTTTATCTGTTTTGGTTCAAGAAGCAATTTCATAATCAAATAGTCAAACAATTGAGATATAAGAAACTAATCTTTTCCAGGAGGTATATTGATACGGTCCTGAATCACTGGACTGCCGGTTTGAAAAGGACAAAAGATTCAGCGAGTAACAGTTTTAAGCCAACTGATTTTTCATTTTTCCAAAGAGGGCTAAAGTAGTTGATCGCATTATTTTCAGGTTGTACTTAAAATGACAATCGAAATGTTATTAACTGTTAGGTAGGAGAATTAGCACAAGAGCAATTTAAGGGTTTGTTTACATCTCCAGCGAGCCGGTTATGACCTAGAAAACTTCTTACAAGATGGAGTACAGGGTTTCGGGTCTCTCGCAGTTTACTCCTGGGTTTAACCTGTCAAGGCGAACAAGCCATATTTATACAGCCCAACAAATAAAGGTACTTTTACAAGAACGGGAATATATACTATTGAAGAACCAAGAAAGAAAATTCTAAAGCGGCCGAAAGCCAAAGAATATGAAATCATCTACAAAGGGTACTTGAAATGAGAGAAGAAAGCGGCGTTCTTCGGAGTGAGAATCAAAACCTAAAAGACGATCTGCTAGATGCCAAAGGAAAGACACTGTCCTTATCACGTGAGAATGAAGAGTTAAAAGAAGAGCTTTCCGTCCTTCGTGAAACAGCGAACTAGGGGCAGATTATTCGAGAAAAGGACGAAGAATTGAAAAGGTTGCAGGAGTTCATTCGTAAAATGACCTATGGCGGAGGCCATTAATAACAAATCAGTTTCTGAACAAGCTGTTGGCGATTTAAAGTCAAAACTTCGAAGCAAAGACCGAGAAGTAAAAGAAGCGAAAGAGCTGGAAAGAATTCAAAGCAGAGCGAAAATTCTAAACGAGACGGAGAAGTTACGAAACGAGAGAAATAATGCGGTTGCCAGTCTGACGCAGCTGGAAGCACTGGTAGAAAAACTTCGACAAGAGACGAGCGATGTGACGAAAATAAGTGAGGAGCGAAAAATGGTCATTCAAGAACTTCACAAGGGGCTGACGTGAATAAAGACAAACACGTGGAAGAACTGCGGAAGCAGCTGGCCATGTCTCGATTTTTAATAAGTAAACTTCTAAACTTGGCTGTTGCGAAACAGTTAATAGAATGCGGACAGAACTCATTAACACGCAGGGTGAAAAGGAAGGCGATTTTTAAAATTGACACAAACTTTGGAACTAATAGTAGCCTAACAACGTTCAGTGTATTTTTAGAACGCCGAAGGAATCACTGGGCCTTTTGTGAAGTGTTTACGTTAGCAACAAAGATGTTGTGAATGGATAATATACATACACTACGTAAATTAATGAATATAGTTTGACGTGGCTTAAATTGTTGTAAAACTTTCTTTTTGAAAGAGTTGTACCGCTAGATAAACAGTAAATTAAATCAAACGGTATGTGTTTACTGACTGAAATAGGCGCGCTATACGAGTGAGCGAAGGAGACTTGGAACCTACTGCACTTGACGGTGACGTCACATGCGAACACGCCGAGGGCGATTGGGAACAAGGCTGACAAATTGCCCCACGATAACATATAGTCTGAAATGACAAACGTCTCCACCCCTAACCCGTGGGGGAGAGACGCCCCACCCCCACGGGTAAGGGGGGGGGGGGGGAGACAGACTTATGACATTTCAGACCAGATGAACATACTGCTCGAGAACCTTCATTTGAATGGTTACATCATAACCTTTCATCCACAGACTGAGGGAATGAGTTTCACTAATCACTATTGATAGGTTGTTATTGATGGGGAACAGTTCGATCAAGTTTGAAGAATTTGCTTATTTCAAATAGAAGCTTTTTAGTTTCTGTACTTTGGCCTAACAGATGATCAGGTTTGGATTCATTGAATTATTATCCGTGAACAAAATCGAACGCCGAAAGGCATATCTCGACAAGATTCTGTGAACACGGGCTCGAACACGGCATTCATGGAAAACAGGCCTTAACCTAATAAATTTATTAATTTTATTTCTTATTTGCTTCAACATTCATTATTGTAATTGCTATTACTGTTAATTCAATAGTTTGTAATATTTTAGATTTCAAAGTATATTATTATAATGCACTTAGCTATATGTTCATAGAAGCCTGATGTTTTACCGTATATAAAAAAGTGATGATGATGATGATGATGTGAACCCCAGAGCTGTACCATGCCAAACCGCTCCTATATGTAAGGGCCCAGTTGTTTGAAGGCTGATTAGCGCTAACCCGGGGTGAAATTTCTCTTTTGCTCAAAAGCATTTTCTTGGATATATATTTAGCGTATCCAATCATCAAATTGTCGACGAAAAGAATTTTAAAACTGAATTTGTTTTTAAAGCTTTTATATTTCAGATCAAATTTCGCACTAACCCTGGGTTATCTTAACCCAGCTTTGAACATCCCGGCCCAGGATTTTAGCAAGACTGTTTTTGTTTCTGTTTTGTAGAATTTCTTAATATCAGGGTCAATTATGAGTTCACGCAATTTAGTTCTATACTTTGAGTTTGTGAATGCAGAACAGAGCGCATTGACCTCAGCCGCCATCTTCAAAGGAACAACCATTTCCTTGGAATCATTTTTTTGACTCGCCCCAACTCTTTGTCAGTTTCAACTTCCAAAATGGCGGGAGAGCAATATGTAAACCTCATTTGAGAAGGAAATTAAAACTAGCTTTTTGTGAACTCTGAAACTCATTAACCGTTGTCGTTGAAAACGAGTTTTTATTTACATAATCAAGAAGCATTGTGAATGAGTGGAATGCACAGAACGCAATCTGATCACGCGCTTTTGGACCTTCTATCCTGATCGCGCTTGTTTTGACCATCTATCACGTGAGACTTAAAGGCGTTGGAGCAAAAGCGTTTTGACCTTTGATCGTTGTCGCCGGCACTCCGTAAACGTCGGTTATTACTAGTCACTATTCTATTGTCATTGCATTGTCATTAAATTCGTTTCCAGCAAATCAATGTCCTACGTCGTTGTTTAACGAAGTCTGCTTTCGAACAAAACAATCCTCTTTCCGTTCAAAAAAAAAAATACCCGAGGACCCCTCTTCACTATGATAAAAATGCAGAAGGAAAAAGAAATTGAGAAGATTCTTCCACTCTAGGACTAGAAGCTAGTTTGAGAGACATCTCAAGATTCTTCAAGCTTGCGCTCAGTGGCAATCAGGAACTCAGAGCTCTGGCACAGTGGAATCTGTCATATCTAGTTGAACAAACTAAGATTTCCCAGTTGCCCAAAAGCAAAAGTAAGACACTATGGGCCAACGATCGCTGCTAGAGTACAGTTCCATTCTCTTGGCAAGAAAACTCTTCTCGCACAAAATTCTTCTCGTACAGTCTCGTTGGTTGCCCGTAGTTTTGACGCTTGCCGCGAATGAAATTTCCTTCACCGCACTCTAACGAAACCTCTGGGCTACGCATGTTACTATTTCCAAGGGTAACTCAACAAATCATATATATTAAAATAACACACTTGTAAAAACAAAATGACAGACACAGAGGCCAGTAGAACTTTCCTTTTATTCAAAATTTTAAATTATTGCCCCTATTTAATGGCGAGCGCGCTCGTGCAAAGTTACATTAGGTGAGCACCCTCAAAACCTCTGTCTCTTTCTTAAACTCTTTTAGCGCATATTGTAACAAATCTTTCTTTCATAACAAAGGTACATCTGTTCGGTAAGTATTATCACTTTCTTTCAATAAAAGGGCTTAAAAATTCGTACAGACGCTTAACTGAAATCTTTTCTTTATGTTATTCACGTTTGTGAATAGTTAATCATTACTTTATTATTTCATTTAGTATATTTAGTGATATTTGTTATTTTTTTAAAATAACTAAAATGATTGACCACTTTTATAAGTATTATTGAACACTGCATTACAAAACAAAATAACGTCTAATGGTTTTCTAAACCCTTTGGCCTGGTTGAAGTAACTCTCTGTCATTTGGCGTTTTAATTTCGGGAGGACTGTAGACTGCAAAACAGTCCGTATTTTTGCATATTCAAGTACGCGCGAGCAGTCAAACAAAAGGTCTGGAACGAGGCTGAAAACAGCCTCACACGCCCGTAGGGCGTGTAAGGCTCGCGAGCTTCGCGCGCGTAATACTCTTACGCTTCGCTTTTCCGATTTCTTTTACCGATTTTGAGAAAAAAACCGACTGCTTTGCAGTCTAGGAGGACTGAGACCTCGACCCAGGCGAAACTTACTCAATACAATACTAATTTTAAACCATAAAGATACGACCGGATACCTCTTTGGTGTTCTACTGATCATCATGTCAGAATTTAGTCAACATAAAGGAGGGCCCTCAAAAGCGTTCTTCAATCTCGTAATCCCGATGGTTATTTTTGGCATTCCACCTATCCCGGATCCTCACTCCAGTTTTCCTTTACAAACCCGACAACCGAGCTTCAAGTAAAGGAAATCCAGGAATATTGGGGACACTCATAAAGCCTTGGTGCAACACAATGCCTCAAAAAACAACTCAAAATGAAATAGGTAAATTAACCGTTTTCTCCAAAAGAAATTACACTGTGCCATGGAAGTTATGAGATACCTTGAGACAACAAATAGGAACATTCAGTTTAAAGCTGTAATTCCCTAATTTTTATGCTTGACCTCAACGTTTCTTTTAAACAGCCATTTCTTGGATTATGTTCCTCGTGGCTACATCCCAATTCACCCCAAACTCAAGTCTTGAATAAAGAAGTGGTATTTTCTGTTCTTGAATTTTGATCCATCTTAGCGCTGCTGTGATGTTCTTAGAGTATGCTTCTCCTCGGCCATCAACCTTCAACTATAAAATAAATGTTAGAATGAGAACAAGATAAGTGAGATTATCATTCGATGCAAATGTTTCTTTCTTTTCATTGGCCGAGAGCCCACCACGTGACCTGCAAATAACTGCCCACAAATAATGGTGTGCTCATGCGCAATGTTGTTCAACTGTTTTTGGCTTCACCGGCGAAAAATGTCAACGCATGCTCTGCAAAAAATGGCACTTGATCGATTTCGGGCAATGTCATTGGCTCCGAGGCAAAAATGCCCGCGAAATGTTGTTGAGATGAAAGAAACGATGGCAGCTTTTTTTTGGCAGTGACAGCGTTGCAATTTCTTGCCACTGTAAGAGATCAAAAATTATTTTGGTCGAAGTTTTGACGGAGGTGTGTTCTCTAGAAAATATAGCGTCCTGGAACTGGCGAAAAATCGCAGTGGCATGGTCTGATTCAGTTTTGTTGACGTTGAGATCGCTGATTTGCATGTGGAACACATGCCGAAAAGGTGGGTAATTTTTACTCTCTTTGTTTACTGCATGTTCCGTGCAACTCGGTACAGAGAGAAATTATAAAGTAGTGGAAGAAAAATTATTGGGCTTTGTTTTGGTATATAAATAAGCTTGTACCGAGTTGCACAGAAGCGACAGTTTTGTGAAATGTGTATCCCGTTTTTGTGTCAAAATTCGACTTTAACATTCGACAACATTCGACTGTTGATCGGAGAGCGCATTACAACGATATCCAAAATGTTTTTGTTGTTTAGTTAGAGTTTCTTATCACGGATTCAACAAAAGAAAAGTAGAGGGACAGACATTTTTGGGCTTTGTTTTGTTAAATATGACTTAGCTTGTACTTTGTTGCTCGAAAAACTATATTGAGATGCTAAATCTCCGTGTGTTTACACTGTTTATGGCAGAAAAATAAGCTTACACTTGATTCATCTTAATCTCGTGTCACTCGGTACAAAAGAAAATATTCTTAGCCATTGTCTTGCTGTGTAAATTTAGATTATTTTGCTCATAAATTTGGCTTGGGATTATACACACAACGAGTTACTCGTTACTTATCTCGGAACCGTACTTACGGACATGATTTCCCCCGTGTACAATTTTTTAGTACTAAATTTTTGCACACAAGGCTTTCAGTGGGGGGTGCTTCTTTGCTTGAAAATTGGATCCTGCATGGAAGGAGATGAACAGGGTAATTTTCCTGTGAATGCTTTTGTTTTTCTGTCCATCGTTTTTGGCTTAATTTTTGGAACAAAGTTATGAATGAATGATAGAGTTAACATGCTATTAAGTATTCAAAGTTCTTTCCAAGAAAAAAATAATCATCACAAATTAAACTTACAGGAGTTTAAAGTTTGGAGTAAACCTTGAGTCTTAATGAAATTTTAGTTGATGTTGATGAATTTAGTTGTGTAGGATATGCAGTTTCCAGTTTTGATCTTCTGTCAGACTTATGAGAGAACACTCAAATACAGATCTCATTCAAACATTATAGTTTCATTGTCAATTATCTTTTGTTTCTATTCCTATAAACTTAGCATGAGGTCTACATTTTGCATGAATTTAATGTGATATATATTTGAAGGGGTTGTTGTTTCACAGTGAAGTACTTGTTTTCACTTTGTTTTTTTATATGAAGTTTAGTTTCTTCTTAGTTGTTGGCTAAGGCAGTGCTGAAGTATATTAACATAAACATTAAAACGTTAATATATTAACATACTTTATTGTTCATTTCTCTTCAGAAAAGATTGATTGATCCTGAATCAATCAAAGTGCAGCCTCAAAAACAAGATTTTTGACGAACAAATGTGTACTCAAGGAAAGCATATGCCCCTGACAGTGTCAATAAAAAGATATAATCAGTACTTTTTCCAACTAACATATTTGCCATCAAAGTTCTCTTCTTTTATATATAGTACTCCCCAAATTTTAAAAATTTCACTATCTCATTCACATCAAGCACAGTAACCGTTGAAAAGAAAAAAGAAAAAAAAAACCTGCTCGGTCATGGACGGCTTTAAAGTTTTGATATTGAAACTGCACCCGTTCACAATGAGAAAAACATGAATGCAGACACTAAAGTTCATTTAGCTCATGTTTAACCTTTTTTCATAAATTTTGCTTTATCTTTTCGGTAAAAAAATAAAAATAAAAAAATAATTTCCAGGTGTCTAAGCAATTTTAAAGGACCTATAGTGTCTTATTTCTCCGCTAAATTGAGCTGTGAGCAAAGGCCGTACTTTCTTGTGACCCGGCTTTTTTCAAAAATATTGTTGTCCCTCGTGATCGTGAAGAGTGATCGATTAAACAAGTCCAAAGTTGAATCCGGTAAACCGCCCAAAACGCGAGCATCGCTAGGTGAAAAAGGATAGTAAAAATTCTAGGCTATTCTAAAAATATCCGTATATACATTTGCAACTCATATTAAAGGCCCATGTTCACCCTAGATTCATTGCGCGCCCTTTACTCAAGAAAAAAACATTTCGCGTAGTTGAAAATCGCTGCCTTCAGTGTGTAGAGTCAATCCTTGTTAATCTTCCACACTTCGAAAAATTTGGTTTAAAAGAAAGTCTAAACAGGTGCTTTTGGTATTTTTCTTTACATCTTTCTGGATATTTTGGTCTGGTATCGAGCCTTTTTGTTTCTGTGAGTGTTTGTTTCACTGCAGTACTTTCGATGGCGGCGCCATCGAAACGTACGATTGGAAGACCTCATCGACTGGGGTCGCCGAAGCACATTCGTCTCCGTGGATCCGTTTTTTTAATCTCTGGAGAGATAATAATAATAATAATAATAATAATAATAATAATAATAATAATAATAATAATAATAATACTTATATAGCGCCGATATCAATATTGCTATTTTCATCAGCGCTTAAAAATAAAAATATTTAAAATAAAAATAAAAATAAAATGGAAATAATAATAAGTGCATAAAGTATACATGCAAAAAGTGCATGAACCAACCAAAAAGAGTAAAACAATTAATATGTCAACACTAAAACTATAAAAATTACATAGACTACTTAAATCGTAAAAAAACTGCATAAAACCTACTAAAGGCGAGATTAAAAAGCACATAAAATCACAAAAAAGCTTTCTGAAATAAAAATGTCTTGAGTGTCTTTTTAAAAGATGCTACTGAGCGGCTACTCCTAATTAAATAGGGCAATGAATTCCATAGTTGAGGAGCAGCAGCAGCAAAAGATCGATCTCCCAACGTTGTTAAAGTCTTGAATTTCACAGGATTTAGTAGCAGTCCATCACAATCAGAGCGTAACTTGTATCTACATGCTTCTTTAAGACTAATAAGTTCCTGGAGATAAAAAGGCGCTAAGCCATTGATAGCCTTATACGTTAACAATAATATCTTAAAGTCAATTCGGAATTTAACTGGCAGCCAGTGCAGATTATACAGCAACGGTCTTACATGGCAGTATTTAGATTCCAGGAAAATTAACCTAGCGGCAGCATTTTGGACCCTCTGTAGCTTATTAAGCTGGTAGGCTGGCAGGCCATAGAGCAAGCTGTTACAATAGTCGACACGACTTGAGACAAATGCGTGAATGAGCGTCTCAGTGGACCGCCTAGAAAGATATTTCCTAATTCTTCTTATATTATACAGGTAATAAAAAGCATTGAAACAAGTATTATTTACATGAGAATTCATTGAGAGAGTCGAGTCTAACCATGTCCTGAAGTTCTTAACTACCCCTTTTGGTCTAATTGCAGTCTCCAATTAAAATATGATCAATATTAACTTTGGCTAGTTGTTTCTTGGTACCAATCATTAGGAATTCCGTTTTATCGTCATTGAGAAGTAGTTTATCATTGGTCATCCAATTACGTATATCATCCACACAGTGCTGTATAGCAGTGACAGCCTCAAATTGCCCGGTGCTTATGTTTGGACTGAAAGACACATACAACTGCGTGTCGTCAGCGTTGCAGTGAACCGTGGGAAGGTGCACCTTGATGACATCATAAATCGCATAAATCGTGAAAAGCAATGGCCCGAGGCAAGAGCCCTGTGGTACCCCGAAATCCAAATTCAAACTCCGAGATAGATTTCCTTGGACCATAACACGTTGAGATCTTCCATTAAGGTAGGTACGGAACCATTCAAGTGCCGTTCCAGATATACCAAATTTTGAGTGAAGCCGACTGAGTAAAGCATTGTGATCCCCAGTATCAAATGCCGCGCTAAGATCTAATAAAACCAATAGTGTTACATGCTATTTGTTCATGTTCAACAAGATGTCATTTTTCACTCTCAGCAACGCTGTTTCTGTGCTATAATTCTTCCTATAAGATGACTGATTGGCAGGGTAAAGATTGTTCATGCAAATGTGACTATGAGTTTGGTTATAGACGGCTGACTCTGTCAGCTTCGAAACAAATGGTAAGTTACTAACGAGACGAAAATTCTTGAAGAGAATGTCGAGGCCAGGTTTTTTAAGCAACGGTAGCACTAAAGCTTCCTTCCAGGCGACAGGAAATTGACCAGACTTTAAGGACATATTGATTAATCTTGTAAGTACAGGAAGTAGGACATCACATCGACTGACCAGAGTCGAAACGAAAGAAGAAAGAAAGAAGCTCTTGGCTGCAAATTCTACAGACAGCGTGTTTGCCGAGTTCCTTCTACATCAAATGTTGATGTTCAATTGTAAACAAAGGTCCCGTTGAAATCAGTTGAAAGCAATACAAGCGAGTCAGTCTAACATGAACAATGCTTTATTTAATTTAACCTATGAAGCGAGTGATATCCTTAACGTACACTGATCGTCTGGCGTATCGCTCTAAAGTAGCGAGAACTATTATTAGCAAACCAGTCCTTAGCCAAACCTAAAGAAACTGTAACACAGCGATTACAGCGACAAGACTGTAAGCAGTGCTGATTCGACGCTTTGCAAACACAACTTCTCGCTTATTCTTTCGAGAACACATACCTAAGCCTCCTAAGAATTAACACACAATAATAGATTGAGGAATCAAAACATTTCACAGTCGAAACGGGCTTCAGAAAAATCTCACCTGGTGCTTAATAGACATTTCGTAATTTTAGGACCTTCATTGCGTTCATCGGACTCGACAAAGCACCCATACGCATTCACTACCAGTTTAAATTTTGAACTGCTTTCTCCGGTGAGATTTAACGAAGTCGGCGACATATCTTCCTCCATTTGGAAAAGAATTAAAGTCTTACTGGCCTCTTTGATATTGTCTCTGTTAAGCTTCGGTCAAGCTTGAAAAAAGCTAATCTCCCTCGCAGTCGTTTTTAGTATGGTCACGCAACGTCCTCAAAAGTGGAAGCCAATCAAAACACTGCATTTGACAAAAGAATCGTTTCAAAACAAAAACACAAGCGCGCAAAGCCGTTTGGGTGAACATGGGCCTTTAAGCCGCAATTAATCTTCTTTCCACTGCAATAAACAAACGATGGAGGTATTGCCGCCATTTTGAATTTGGCAATGTCACGTGGTCGCGCGTCGACCAATCAGACATTTTTCGCCGGTGAAGTTTTTGGCTGCAAATACTATTCTGCTCATGCGTAAATGAAACTAAATAATTGATCTGCTCGCCACTGACAAATCACGATATTTTGCTCAACCTCGTCTAATAATTGCTAATTATTATTCATTCCAATATTTAGCCGTTTCTGTCTTACTCCAATCCCCCGGCCAATTCTACATAACAGGCTGCTGTTGACCAAATTTGGAAGATAAATAACTGACGCCAAGAATTAATAAGTGCAGAAATAAAAAAATCATGATTGCGAAAGAGTTTCCGGTGATGCGAAGGCGAAATAGCAGAATTGGGCCCGGTTCTGGAACTCGGAAGTGGACTATTGACTATTTTCGAATCCCCCATAATACACTCCAAGTACTCCCCAGATTTTGTATAAGTTATTGTCTTCAGATGCTCTTGGGAAAATGCAGTACTCCCAGGAGCATTTCAAAACAATGGTTTATGCAAAATTTGGGGGCCAAACAGGGTTTATTATGGGGGATTCAACAGTAGAGATTTTAAAATACCAGGTGCGCTTTCGCGCGAAAACATGACATATTCATACGTGAAAATAACATGTTATCTTTACATGTGAAACGATCACCGTTGCTATGGCTACATAATAAATCGCGCCTTTCAAAGCAAAAAACTATTTGAGTGAAATGGTTTGGTTTTTCATTGCTGTTTATATAATATATAAAACACTACATGGTCATTTCTCTTTTCGTGTTGAAAAACATTTCACTCGTTCGTTTTTCTACACTCGAAGAGAAATTTCGTATCTCCGCGGGGCCATGTATTTCGTTTGATAATAATGCGTTCTGATACACTAAAATAAAAGTAGATACTTGAAAATACCTCACGCTTTTTGCCAAGTGGAAGCGACAATGGTATATCGATCGAGAGTCGGAGTTTAATGAACGCCAATATGACCAAGGTTGACAGAAGCTGCAGTGCCAGTTCAAACACTTTTGGACCTGAAAGATTTTTAAAGAGAGAAAAAAACTGATAAATGTAAATAGGAAAGCTACTTTTTTCACTATTTCAAGAACGGGAGTCACGTGACAAACATAGGATATGACGTATGATGATATACTATGGCTGAATGCAAGCGTAAGGTGCTGGCCATACCGTGGAGTTTGGAAGTGTGTGCTTCCTCGCTGAAAAACCGCTGGACAAACTTTTTTGCTAAATTAGTACCATACACATGAGAGATAACTAAGCCGGTTGTCGACACTTAACTGTAGGTTTTTAAGGTGTATGATAGAAGTAAATTGTTCCCGAGGTCATTATAGTTTAAGGCATGAAGAGTGACAGTCCAGTGAAAAGAAGGAACAAAACGAAGTGTTTTGAACGACAAAGAGTACACATATGTCTGTAGGGCTGCATTGCGTCGCTGAATATGACACTGTACTGCTTTTCACTTTTTACTAGTGTTACTACGAAAAGGCGACAAGGTTGATTAAGGTATCAGTGCTAAACCGATCAAGGGATAGCTTGGCAGAAGAATTCCCATCTACCGCTATATACATGAGATTAATGATTCGCAATTGACGCTGTATTTGGACAATTCTCCAGGGCCCATGAGGGTCGCCGAGTGGAAGTCGTAAAAGGATTCAGTAACTGCATTAGAATGCGCAGCCACCACGAAACCCTGTAAGAACTTGAATCGAGGTCTGTATACAAGCCTCCTAGACGACTGTGGGTTGTATATCAGGGGCCGCAGTGCAAGGTTGAGAGGGGAGAGGGGGGAGGGGGTGGGGGTTTCTAATCCTCACCCGTAAGGGTGAGCATACTTGGAGGGCACGGGGGGGGATATTCCGGGAAGATATGTCAATTAAAAATTATAGCTCATCAAGTTTGTTAGAACTACAATTGGTAACTATATTTAGTAGATAACACTGTATCTGTTTTTCCTAAGTAGGCACGCTACTTCACGTCTTTTCCGTTCATTGTTTTTACTGCATAAATATTTATGCACTCTCCTATCTTGATTTCTGTTAATGCGCGATTTGTCCTAATGAACCTGATAGAGACCCATTGGTATTGACCAGTCAGTTGTCTTTTTAACTGCACTTAATATTAAGGAAAACAAGTTTGAAGTGTTGCAAAGTTTGTAAACAGGTCAGCATGAGCCTGAAAAATCAGATGTAACCGACATTATTTTGTTTTAAACCGATGAATCAGGTAAAATAAATGAGGCTAAAACTTTCCTCACATCCACCCCTCCGCAGTCCATATTGTGGTCGAGTAACTGCAAACAACAAGGGCACTCCACGACGGTTTCCTCCTAAATGCATTGAAAAGTCTTTTTAGGCTATCCAGAGTACTTTTAGATCTCTAGAAATGCATTCTAAGTGTGCTGTGGAATTTGTATTTGCTCGGTCATCCTAGGGGAACTTGAGGCTTTTCGAAATTACAAGGGCTTCAGTATTATCTTCCCGAAAAAATTTAGGCGCAATTAAACGTTTTACGAAAGTGAGAATTTTTCTTATTCCTCTGTCCATCACACTTTTGAATCCGAAAATTTTAGGTTTCCTTTTTCTACGAAAATTATAAAGGAGTAAAATATGGAAAATTAAACTTCAGGAAATCGTACGGAATTTTTTAGATAAGCTTCGAAAATTGTACCTGAATGGAACGCTCATTTAGAATTAGCCGTATTCAAGCAAAAGAAAATTCTACGCAATATTTGCTCCACAGAACAGATATTTTACAGAAAACAGTCGTTGGGTGCCCCTAAAAAATAGAAGACTCACCAAGAGATCTAGCACCTGCGTTTCCCAAAAAATTGATGAAGTTAATCTTGCTGATGCCAATGACGGACAGATCATCCACATTCCAGAAACCATCCTGCGAAATATCATTACAGACAGTGTGTTTGAACGACAGAAATGCGCCTATTATTACGCAATATAATGAAGGAAACGTTTGAAGCAAACCCGGAAACCCTACAGGTACATATTATTGGTTTTCACATGACGTCGCTAAAATTAAAACTATCGATCCTAATGAGATTTTACCTTCATGATGTATTAGAGCAGCTGAAAACAAATTTTCATACAAATTTTCGCTTCAAAACGGTTCTTGGTTTTGTGATAGAGTACGCTTGAATTTCTAAGCTGTCCCGCGACGTGGAATTTACATGGCGGCCGAGAGAGCTGTCATGTAGGTTAACAAAGTGACGTATTTCGCGGAATTTTGCTATCTAAACAGTTCATGTATTAGAAAAAGCATTAATATAATGTTTATGAGTTCCTCGAGGAACAAATTCACGCTTTTGTACCAAAACTCGGCAACAGATGTTTTTGTTGGTTTCCGTCAGGTGGGAACTAGCATGGCGTCTCCATACAAATCTCTATAAATTTGGGTAAAACCTTTCTTCGGATATCTCGTATACGGAATAATCTTCTGGCCTGAATCTTGGCGAGGGTCTTTGTATATTCACAGGCAGCCCAAGCGTACTATGCGTGGGTTCGGGCTTCAGAGGTCATTTGGTCGAATTTGGTCGGAATATACTAGAATTATTAGTGTATTATCTGATGCCAAATAAATGCAAAAACCTTAAAGATATGAAGTCTTCTTGTTTGTCTGTTTGTACTACTATCACATCTATTCGAATCTACAACGCTAACAAAAAAAATCATGATCACGTGCAATTCACAAAGCTTCCTTACCTTTAGTTCATAGCCACCCTGTGTCCCACGGCCGGTTTAAACGCCGTTCAGTCGACTTTCTTTCCATCGAGTACTGAACAGATGGAAAGAAAGTCGACGAAACGGCCGTGGGACAAAGGGTGGCTGTGACCTAAAGGTAAGGGAGCTTTTTGAATCAATATTTCGCGTGATCATGATTTCTTTTTCTTAGCGTTGTAGATTCGAATACATGTGATAAAATTGAACAGTAAGGGCCCGAATCACATGTAATAATGCAAGAAATATCGACCTTCGTTATCTCAAAGGTTACTAGTACAAACAGACAAACAAGAAGACATAGTACGCTTGGGCTGCCTGTGGTATATTTACCTCCTTCCGGACCTTATCTACTGAACGGTTTTGATTTTTAGTTTGATCTATTTTGAATGGCGTGACACTGAAAACTAGCCTGCGAACAGCAGACGCATTTCCGGTCGGAGAGAAGCGACGACCGCAAATGCGTCTGCTGTTCGCAGGCTAACTAAAAACCAGCAATAATACAAAAACACCCAGAGAGCATACACACATACATGAATACACTGTTTACAACAAGCCATTACGACACCTGAAGGAGGATCATGAGGTTATTCCTCGATCTTCCCTTACAGATAACCCAACCAACCCAGGAAAGGTTGGCCACACCACCGGGGTCTGCGTCCCCTATGATGTGAATAAAACAGTTTTTTTTCTAGTATATCCGCGTCTGACTTCGTAGACGCTACCACAAAGTTCGAATATACAGGTGCAAAATCTGGTATTGTGTGATGCATTAAGGTCGAAGATGAAATCTCACAATTGTCTTCAACCACTTCTTGGCGCTCGTTTCAAATCCCCAAACACCATTGTTTGCCGGTAGAACGGTTCAAAGAAGATTCGCAGTATAAAAACGTCTGTGTTATGATTTAAAGAAAACTGATAATTTATCACAGTCCTTACCGGGTTTTGTTTGGCAAAAATTTTTTCCAAGGTTTCATTTTGTTGTCTAAACACCGCTTCTCTCCTGCATCTCAATGCTCTCCGTGTACGTATAGTCCGTTCAGGTTCTCTCACATTTACTTTCTTGTTTGTACTTTCGTCTTCAACCATCATCCACTGACGGTCTGCAAGGAAGTAGATAACACAGTCCTTGATCGATTTGCACTCGAATTCGCGCATGCACGGTACTTCAGACAACTAAGGTGCGACAAGACAGAGAACCCCTTCCACGCGGGGGAGAGGATCAGTACAATGAAAACAGAAAGTGAATTTTATTATCCAGGCCAAGTATTTAACGAGAGAAAACTGACAGGCAAATAAGCTGGGGAAAACCGTAATGATCTTACAATTAAATATCCGAAACTTTACTAAGCTAAATACAATAGATACAACATTGTTTCTTTTCAATAATGTAGACCCTTTCATTTGTAAAAAAAACTAGGTTGTTTCATTTTCGAGGGATTCCAGAGAAGAAAAATTAAGACTTCATAATTTTTTGTTCGTGATGATCTTCTGTTTATCATAATGATCACTTTGTTACCACAAAACCTACTCTACGTTTTAATCTACTATATCTTTTTAGGGGGAGTTACTTTTCTTTTTATTTAGTTATTAATCTATTTTATTTTAAATTATGTTTAATTTTTGTGCAATACCATCTGCGTAAATGGTACTGCGGAATACATTTTTATCGTTGTTGTTGATTTCACATAGAGTGCAGCTAAGTTGGAAACAGTCACCGTAAAATTCAGGTTCAACAACAGTCATCCACAGGAAAATTTACTATTACCATTTATATCCAAACTTTATTGGGCAAGATCAAAACAGAATGAAACCATAATAATAATAAAAAAAAGGAAGAATGAATGACAAATAAAATAAAAAAAGAATTACGGCCCAAAAGGGAATGGCACGAACGGGACACTAGACCAATGCGGGATGCCCACCCTAGGGAAATATACTGGAATGTATACAAGAAAAATCTAGTGGTAGTAAAAAAAATCTAATTGTAGAAAAACTAGTTTGATACAAGCTTCTACACAGTCAGTGGACGTTTCGTGTCATCATTTCTTTGCATAACGGGCCTTAGCTTAATAGGCCATTTGCACTAAGAGGTCATGTGACATCATTTTTATGAAAATGAAAGTAATATGATTTTGCCTTCGAAGAGCGATTTGTGTGTCATATCTTAGACAAAATAATAGTGACTTGGTTTTTTAAACCCGCACCATTTTCTTAAAATGAGTTAGGTGGTAGCTTGTTACGTGACCAATATGTTAGTTTACCAACCTCGTTCCCAGGTTAGGAGAGAATCCTGGGAACGAGGTTGATGAATTACCTCTTTCTGAACACAAATTTTGCACTTAAACTTCAAGAAAAATGTTGAAAAGATGATGTGGTAACAGTTACAGCACATCTGGGCGTCACTATCAAACGTTTAACAAGATACAAGCAAAAAGTAGTTTTGACCGCCATGTTGGAAAGCAAGAGTATGCCCTTCAACTTGGTCAATACAAATCATACTAACAAGTTGAAAAATCAAAGTGCCATAAAATGTCTCCCTTAAATGCGTTTCCTCTCAAATTTCGGGTGTAAGATAATTTTTATTTGCTCTGTCAATTTGTAGCATCAGCCAGATAACCAACTCATTGTTTAAAGGAACCATTGGTTACGTGACCTCTTAGTGCAAGTGGCCTACTGTGTCAATGGTTATGTAAGTAAACTTGCCTAATTTTATAGGTTTGTCAACCGTTTCGCATGGTACGTTACCACACACTGATATACAATACATTACCTGGAAGCTGCAGTCACGCAAAATTTTACGAATACGAAAAGAGATGTTACTTATCAGCCTAGGCCGGTCCGTTTAAGAAAAAAAACTATGCCCTTACTCTGGCCCTTACTCTGAGAATGGTCTTCGGCCTAAACTGTGAACTCGTGTTCTTTCATACTTCATCAGCCACAAAAATTGTAATCATACTAAACATAACCCGCTAGATTCGCCAAAATACCGTCGTCGCAAGTTCGTTAAGCCTCTTGACCCTCTGATAATACTTCACGTGGCCCCGCGCTCGACGCGCTCTAGAGATGAGAATATGAAAGGATTACAACCAGCTTTCTCACCTCGAGACACCCCTCTTGACTTGGGCCAACTGGAAAGCGTCGCTTCTGGAGAAGCGACAGACCTATATTCTTCAAACGTTTCAGAGACAGCTGAATCACAAGCAAGATTGGTTACTCCTTCACTGACTGCAACAGGAATATCCGTCTGCATTGTCATCTGTCTGCAATCATTGCATTGATTGTTGTCAACACTCTTTGATTAGGAATAATTTTGACAATAAAGTTAAGACTCTCATTCCAAGTATAACCCAGTTACCTGTAAGAAGGTCTCAGTGGGGTTAACCGCGCGTCAGCCGTCAAACAGCCTAAACATTAACTGTCACCCGTCAAAAAGGCTATTATTTACCGTCAACCGTCAAAACGTTTCAAGGTATTTCAAATCTCACTATTTCTGCTGATCTTCTCGTGATTCTCATTCTGGCTCCTGAAGAACCTCTAAACTGGAAAAACCTGTTCCCATGTTCTCAAAAACACTCTTTCTAGACTTTACAAGACCTTACAACCTGTTTATCAAAAAATATTTCGAAATTTTATAGGTAAAAGGCCAAGAAAACTCCAAAACACAACAGTTAATATCAGTTCATACAGAAGTAAATTATTGGCTTCACTCTAGAAGGGAAGTTAATGTCAAGTAAGCACTTGATTCAAGTGCAAATGGAAATCTTAAGTCGCTCTGTAGAAAACATGGCTTCACTCTTGTTGACAAAGTCAAAGCCGTAAATCTCTCAGTTCATTTATAGAATCTTGGAACTGCTGCATGTGCATATCGTGCACATGGCTTCCATTTCTTATTGGTCAAGTGTGGTGAAGACCATGCTTTGGGACCAACTTCGACTTCTTTGACCTACGAACGTTTCCATGGTCACCAAGTAAAGTAGGAAGTAGGCACATTTTGCCCCTTCACACTCAAAGTAGGTTCCAAGCACACTTACATTATACTTGGAGACTCTGGTGTGAAGCCAGCAATTATTTGCTTTAACTTTTGGACCAAATTTCCACTTGATAACCGTCAATCGTCGAAAGCCCTAAAATTTAACCGTCAACCATCAAAGCTACCACCACATTAACACCTAGGCTCCTGAAAAAGCTTTGATCAACCAGGTGATCTGTGACGTCATTGCGGGGGCCTGAGGAAAGAAATTTTAATGCCGTATCCCATAAACCAACGCGCGCACCAATTCAATTCAATTCAATCTGTTCCCGTCAGCTTTGGTTTATGGGACACGGCATTAAAATTTCTTTCCCCAGGCCCCCGCAGTGACGTCACAGATCACCTGGAATGAACTGATGAATTCATCTAATTACTCTATCAATATACAATTCATGATTCATATATATATTTCAGCTTACTTTGATTTTCTCGACTAATTATTAACAAAAACAAGCAAAAAACTACGCGGGCAAGAAAGAACGAAGTTTCGGAGTCATCTTGACGGCATTTTCAAGTTCAAAATGCTTGCTGATAAACTGTCAAAAAAGCAAGCAAGCATTTTGAACTTGAAAATGTGGTTTACCTCGGTGTAAGAACCTGTGAACTTTTTCTTTGTTTTGTACCTTTTGTTTTTCTAGGTTTTACTGTGTTGACTTCTTTGTTCTCTTTGTTTTACGTCACTGGTGAGCTTAACAGATTCTTACACCGAGGATGAGCCTGAAAATGGCGTCAAGATGACCCCGAAACGTCGCTCTTTCTTGCCTGAATTGTTTTTTACTTGTTTTTGTATTACTGAACCTTTGCTAATTAATTATTAATTTTAGTTATTATTCTTAAAACACAATTCTTAATAGTTTCTGCATTACTGCACGTACTTGTACGATTCCGCAAATAAAGCTTGTTGTTGTTGCTGCTGCTGTTGTTGTTGTTGCTGTTGTTGCTGCTGTTGTTGTTGTTGCTGCTGTTGTTGTTGTTGTTGTTGCATTTTCATAAAAGTAGAATGGGCGGTTGCTCTACGACCACCAAACGATGCTGCTCCACCTACAAACAGAGGCGTTACCAAGTGAATTGATGTTTAAACAGTTCACTCCCGACATACACCTAATCGCAATAAAGTTGTCTCAGAAAAATGAAAAAAAGGAAAAAGCCAAATAGCAATTAATTGGGGTAATAAGCCCAACAAATTCATATGCAGCATCCGCATATGGACGTCATATTTGCCTTTTGGAATCTGCTATTGTTTTAAAGCTGAAAAACATTTTAGAAAATTCCAGGAGGAAAATGCATTAGCTGCAAATGAATCCACCCTGCGAATGTTGCTTAATTAACCTAATTAATTCCCATTTGCCTTTTTTCATTTTCCTACGACAACGTTATTACAATTAGGTGTAGTCGCCAAACCCTCGCTAACTTGAATCAAAGTAAATTTCCCCTGGATTTCCTTTATACATTTGCAGAAATCTTACCCTCGGTATGAAACTCAAAGTAATTTTTGTTTCCCTTCAGATCCTTTCTATATACCTTTACCCCCGATAAGAAGCACGTGACAAGTCAACAAACAAGACAACAGTGTGCTGAAGTCCAAAACCGCACTGAATTTATATCAAAACAACCTTGTCAATTCTTTGTCTTTACTTTTTGTCACTCCAGTTCGAATTCAGTGCCTATCCCTGAATATTAATCAAGCTTTGTTGCTTAATTCCTCTTTCAAAATATCAATCTATATCTCGTGCTGCCCTTGAAGTGAAGTGTGCATGATACCTGCATTCCGTCCCCTGCATACATTTGCTTATTTCGGCTTATTTAACAATATTATTACCGAATGAGGCTGAGTATCATCTAAAAATTATGGAGATCGAGGGTTCAGGAGATAAAGGGTTGTTCAGCTCCGCATATATTATAAATAGCAGATGCCGTCAGTCGAGCTACCTTCTTGCTGTCCTTGCTATGTTTTTAGCAAATGGTTCGTGAAACGAGTGAAATGTTCAACCTTTTTTTACTCACTTCCAAAACAACTCAACCTCGTCTCAAGGTCTTCTCGGTTAACGCTTCAATAATCTGGCAATTTGCTGCACGATTGACGTCATTTTCATATATCGCAAATTTCTTCCAAATTGGTCGACAGTAGCTGGTTATGATGTATGCGTGTGATGTTAGCTACTCAGGTACGGAGAAATATTTTGAATGAATAATAATTATGGTTCCTTCGATTTCCCTTGAAGTTCGAGTTATCGGGGATCTGGGGGTCGACTGTAACTGCTTCAAACTGAATCCAGTTCGCTCTGAAATCAAACCAAAGGACAGTGGTGTTGACTTGGATGAAGAGACCCCAAACCACAGTTATTAAAGTGAAATGGTTATGAAACTCGTAAGACTCCTTTGTTATATGTTATACGCTCTTCTCACGTATGGTAATATGCCCGTCCAACCTCGTTTTTGAGTACAAGTTCTTTTGAAATGCTAATCGGACGATGTTTTCGTATTTGAATTTCAAAAAAGGTTTTACTCGTAAACGAGGTTGGACGGGCATATTACCATACGTGAGAAGAGCGTATTGTTAGCTGTTTTGGACCTGACCATGCACAACGTTCAGTAGCATTCCTATCATTCTGAACTTACTGACCAATAGAAACATCGCAATTAGGGTTGGACATATCAAGCTATGCCGGCATAATTTCGGGCATAATGGCACAGTCACAGCATCGAGCATAATGCTGGCATAATGGCCAAGTTTATAGCATAATTTTAGCATAATGCTACAAAACTAATATTTTCCCTACTTTCAGTGAAAAATTTGCCTCCTGTCTGATTATTCAGCTCTTTCTGAGGCTTGGTTACTGGTTTAGAGGCCTGGTTACAGCAGTATGCCAGGTCCATCAGGCTTTGCAGTCATCCTGACAATAATAACATGGCCAGTTCACTCGTTCGGGTGGTAAAGTGGATTCAAGGGCGAAATTTCAGCCAGCATCACACGAGCATAATTTTCCGCATAATGGTACGATTTTTTAGGGTGACGCTAAAAAGCATAATGGTCAAATTTACGAGCATTATGTGTCTAACCCTAGTCACAATTTGTGAACAAAAAGCAAAGGATTGTGCACGTTCAGGGAGCTTCCAACATAAACTGCAATATCGTTGTTTTCAAGTTTGATGTTTGCCAGCTTTCACAACCAGTTGCTTCTACTATGTCCAAACGTATTCCAGTGGGAAGCGGGAAATCCCAAACTTCCCCAGCCGCCATGGAAGATCTCGTAAGCGGACACCCTGGGGATGCGAAAAAATGTCCGTAACTGGAGCTGGCCGCTTACGGAAATGTAAAAATACAGAGTTTGTATCGGAGTTGGGAAAATGAACGGAGTTTTGTGAAGGCAGCTGTAAGTAAAGCTGTCTGCTTATGACAGTGTCCGTTAGGAGAGGTTCCATTGTAATAGGCTGTTATAAAACCCGCTGGAGGTTGAAGGAAGGGTTAAAGTAGTTTTCTCACCTAAAGACTTGATACTTGATTGTGGCTTGATACTGCTGAGTAGTTGCTGTCGTCTCAATGGGGCAGACGCTGATAGACTGAAGGAGAACGGTGGAGTGGGAACAGAAATGCTCGCGGGAGAGGGTGGTGGATGGCGGAGTAAAGAGCCTTTTTTACCATCACGAATGGGTAATACAGTGGTCACAGAATCTACTGGGCGAGGAGGAGGTGGGGGAGGAGGAGGTAAAGAACTTTGCGATCCAGGGGGAAGAGAGGATGGTGCTTGTGTTTGGAAGGGCCGTGACGTGGGGAGATTACAGGTGGAGGGCTCTGTCTCATCGGTTGCTTCTGTAGACGGTCCTGTGGATAGTTGTGTTGATCCTTCTTCGATATCGAAATTATCGGTATCGAAATCGATGTACTCTCTTTCCCTTCGTGATCTCTCTCTCTCTTTAAGGTTGCCAACACTTTCTTCAATTAAATCAGCTTTTTCACCACCATCTTTGCCAACTGTCACTGCCTGAACAGCTGGTATAGGCACACCGAACAAAGTTCCTCCACCTGATGTCACAGAGGGTACAGAGCCAAATGATTGCTGGCCAGAAGAAAACGAAGGGGCAGTAAACTCTGACTGACCGGCTAACAGACGAGGTTCACGGTTCCCAAACAATCCTCCTCCGACAATCAAAGGTGCTGACTGCGATGATCCAAAGAGTCCCGTAGCAGGGAGACCAGGCTTTTTCTTTTCACGTGCTGACTGGCCAAACCCTACGATTTCCCCAGTAGAGGGTGAGCCAAACGAAAAACCTTGGCGGTCTAGCGCTGATCCAAAGAGTCCTGTAGCAGGGAAGCCAGGCTTTTTGGTTTCATGTGCTGACTGGCCAAAACCTACAATTTCCCCAGTAGAGGGTGAGCCAAGCGAAAAAACTTGGCGGTCTGGCGCTGATCCAAAGAGTCCTGTAGCAGGGAAGCCAGGCTTTTTGGTTTCATGTGCTGACTGGCCAAACCCTACAATTTCCCCAGTAGAGGGTGAGCCAAGCGAAAAAACTTGGCGGTCTGGCGCTGATCCAAAGAGTCCTGAAGCAGGGATGCCAGATTCTTTCTTTGCATATGCAAACAGGTCAGACCTTCTAACTGCTCCAGTAGAGTTTGAGCCAAAGCGAACACTTCGGCGGTATGGGTTTTTTCTTTGTTTTTCAGGTTCGACAATAGCTGACGCTGCTTCTGATGTGTGGAGACCACCTCCAACAATCTCGGCTCCTGGGGGTACATAGGGAGGAGGTGGTGCAGTGGTTACACTTGCGCCAGGAGGAGGAGGTGGAAAGGGAGGGGGAGGTGGTGGTTTTTGCAATTGTTGAGTTGATTGGTCAAACGAAAAGCCCTGTAATGCAGGTTTTCCAACTGCTATACGACTAATCTGTTCTTGAGGTTCGGGAACAGATTCTTCAAATTCCAACAAGTCAGAAGCGTCCTCGGTTGATACTCCTGTCAAGAGAAACGATAACACGCGTGTGATTAGTTAGCTCACTTAAAGCGATCTAAAATACTGTGTAATACTAAACGGGACACGAACCGTTATCGAAGTTACGCGAAGACATCGCTCCGACTTTGAGATGCGATGTCTTTTAGTTTTCAACAAATCCCTTTCAAACTTGGTAATGTTACTAATCTTAAGGCCTTTTTTCCAGTGATGTCTACATGCAAGGGTCTATTGAAAACAAGGCAAGGCTTGCTTAAGCTGAATGAAATTTTGAGGTAATCGGCCATTGACAACCAAACCCCACTCTGTATAAAAACATCTCATTCACCATTTTTTCAGTTTGAAAAAATATCTAAATATCACTTTCTCTATCAAATTATTGAACAAACACGACTTTTGCCAAAATTATCGGAACACTTACTAGTTGGCATGAGAAAACAGCCGACAATTCGCGACGCTATCACTTGTTTTGGTGGCGTCGCTAGTACTTACGACTAATGTAACGCTAACTTTGAATCCCACACTCTTCCTTCTGTCTCAATGCATACTCTTTGAAGCGCAGTGAGCAAGACTGATTTGTTGAAAGGTGGTAAGAATTCAAATTAAGCCCCCCGGCCTTTCCCTGAAATTTCAGTCTTTAAAGGGACAGGTTAACGGTTCAGCGCATGCTCATTTACCAAAATGCTGTTTTTCTACCAGGACATACTGTCTCGTCTATGCAAACAATATGATCATGTCATAACGTTAAATAACCAATCTGCACAATCCCCTGGCAGTTACTTGCACTTGATCAACTTAAATATTCGCAAATGGCTGTAAATTAATCAACCATGGAATAAAACCTTCGGGTCAACAATAAATTCAACGTTGGTAGTGTTGGCATAATCCACTAATTATTTCTGCGATTTTAGTACTCCTCCATCCTACTTTAGGTTACTCTGAAATACAATTCTACTTTGAAATACACTCTGAGATCGAAGAGATACTTGTGAGTGGGATTATTAACCGATAGAATTAATAAGAAATTGGAAAAAAAATAATTTAATTAATGAGCATGCGCTTAACCGTGAACCTGTCCCTTCAATCGACTAAGGAAGCTGATGTTGATTATCAAAGATATCAAAATTTCACATTTTGTCCACGGGCTGAAGGAGGAGGTAATGGGGGAGGAGAGGAGTTTCTACACATTAACACTGACAGATTTAACAATACCTTTGCTTCTAGATCGCTTCAGTTCTTTATTGGATAGCGAGAGCATAGTCTCTTCAATCCCCATAAAAGGTGAGATAGGACTGTGGTGGGGTGATTCTTCCCTTTGTAGAGCTTTTCCTACGATGTGATCAAACGTTCCAAAAACATCAAAGCCAGCATCATCATCGCTTCCCTTTTCTTCGTCATCCACAAAAGCTGTAAATGTAAGATCTAATGTCATTTCCTGGTCTATTTTGTTCAAATTATTAAAATATTCGTAATTTCTAAAGTGTAACAACGATACAATGCAGTGATCATAAAGAGATCGAAGATTTAAGCCATTTTGTTTAGATTTGCTAATTAATCACTGCAGAACTATATCTTGACACACAGCTTCACTATATAATAGTGTCTCCCCAACGTTATCATGCATATTTGACCAGAAACGCTGTAATTTCTTGTGGTACTGTTTATTACGCTGTAAAATGTGGTTCTCACTTTCGAATCCGCGCATGAAATCATACGCTGTGACCATACTGTTAGCTGTGCAAGGTTTTTCTAGCCAGTAACAGGCTCTTGGTCAGTGCAGAAGAGCGAAAAAACCGAGCGAGCAGTGAAATAGCGAACGAGCGAAAAACGGCGGCAACAGAGAAGACTCCGTCTCATCCCAGCTCGCACGCGGTTTTCGCGCAACTTTTCGTTCCACTTTCTCCACTATTTTGCAGCCTGGAACACACTTAAGTTTTCCTACTTAAAGTTCTGCGGGTGAGACCTGAAGTGTGCAGACCATCCAAATGAAAGCCTCTGAGCAGTACTACTGAACCCTGACTTACGGACTGTGGGTATGACCAGCTCCTTAGCTATGTTTCTTTCTCTATCTGTTTTCCTATTTTGAAACTGCCCTTTTCCTGCCTATCAGTTTTTATTGGAATAATAAAGGATAAACTGCTGTCGGCGCCTCAAAATATCTGTTGTACAGGCAAAATATTTGCTGGCTAGGAGATTTGGAAAACATAATATGTACTTGAAATGTAATGTGTGGCTGGGAAATAGACAATTCAGAGTGTCCGAAGGGGGTGGCTGCTAGGTGTCATTTGCATAATCCTTGCTTCCCTTCACCACCCCCTCCCCTTTGACCACAACCAAACCGGTCAGTAATGTCTGGACATACGTCTGACAGGAAACTTCCCAGTAAGTAGGGTTGCAGCCAGTTGTCGGTGCACCTTGCTGGCTAGCAACTCTTCTATCATTCTTGCTGGGAATAAGGAGCAGATACATTTTTCCCAGCAATCTCCCAAAATGTTTAAAATGGCTTCAGAAAGCTTTATTCATGCTTTGTTGTTGTTTTTAAGTTTTTTTCTAAAAATTTCCCTTTGGGTGCCCCTGATGAATGCTCAATGTCACCTGATCCAGTGGTTTGATTCCGAGACATTTTCGTTCGATCACTGTATTTTGTTCGTAATTGAATGACGATACTACTTTTTAGTGAAAACGGAGTCACAAAACATCTGGGTGGTAAAGGAGATCCAAACCAAGAAATATTTACGGGTATCAATAAAAGACAACGTACCAAAAATGGACTGAAAGAAACATAATTTCGAATATTCAACTTTTTGCCTGTTCGATTTAGGTTCGTTGCCTAAGGTTAAACTTACAGCACACCACTGGTTTTGAAATTCCACTTGACATCTCCTGCGCTTCGGCCTCACTGGGGGCCGAGTCCGACTCTGTAGACACCCCTTCAAAGAGAACTTCCTCATGATCCCAGTCAATTTGCTTTAAATCTACTTCTTGTACTCCATCGAAATAATCAATTAAGTCCTTCTCTTCTTTATCTCCCATCACATTATCACTTCGGCTACTGCCATTGGTGGTGGATCTCTTCTCCTGGTCTTCCTGTTGCATCTGATTCAATAGTGCCTCGGGAAATTCATCCTGTTCACTCCATTCATCACGCCATTCGTCACTCAATTCATCACTCGACCAATCATCGTCTTCGCTGTTAAAAAAAAACGTAAAATAAGACTGGAAAGTTGTAAGAAAACCTTATTTAATGTCACTTAGTTAAGAAGTGTCATCACACCAGTGTCTTTAACACGTTTATATCTGGTTTATAATTACAATTTCTGTTGTACTCGTAATAGATCAAAAACGAGTGCGAGTTTTTCATCAGGGGTTCCAAACACCGAGAAACAGATGAAAGCACGACGCCGAAGGCGGAGTGCTTTTATTGTTTCGAGGTGTTTGGAACCCCTGATGAAAAACGAAGCACGAGTTTTTGAGCTGGCTTCTCAAACTAGCATGAGAATTTTTTTCGAAGAATAGGTAATTAGTAGGCGTGCTCAATAGGCTATTGTCTGTTTTTTATTCATATGGTAAATGAAATGAATATTTTATATGCGGCCATGTGGGCAAGTTTTAAAGGTTGAATTTTTAATAAACTAACATTATGCCGCGTGATGGAGATCGAGTCGAGATCAGAACGTTTTCGAGTTCCAAAAACCTCTTCTCAAGAAAATGTTTTGGTGAATGATGCTGTTCCAGCTTCAACTAAGTATAAAAACAAGTGGGCTGTGAACATTCTGGCGGAATGGCAGCGGTTGAGAGAGGTTAAAGTTCCGGTATTAGATTGTGGCGGTCTCTTCAAGGACTACGATTTACACAAGGTTACCGCTGTGAGTGTAGATATTGCTGGAATGGACGCTCTGTCGCTGAACTATTGGTTGTCAAAATTTGTGATGGAGGCAGCTAAAAAGTCCGGTGAAAGATACCCTCCCAAGTCTGTTTATGGTATCATTTGTGCTCTCAAGCGTTATTTGGAGGAGAAAAATGGATCAGAAGCTTTGAATCCTCTGGACGCTAGTGACAAAAGGTACTTGACAACTTTTAGACCGAATTGGTTAGTAATTTAAAATGTACTATTTCAGGACTTTAATTTTGTGTGTTATTTTTTGAAGGTTTGTCCTTTTCCGACGTTGCTTAGATGCCGAGATGAAGAATGGCGTTCGAGAAGGGCTTCACATTGTTGTTGTAAGCAATGATTTAAGCGGGAAAAATGCTGTTTTTAGAATTATAATTAAGACTGATTAAAATTCAAGTTTCTTGATCAGTGTCTTGATCAGTTTTTGAACTAATCTACCGTGTCTTGATCGGTATGTTCATTGGGTATCAACATACATGCACCTGACCCAATTGATGCGAGCTGATTGGGTCATCAGCTCATGAATAATTAATGAGTTTGAGAATAATAAATAGAAAACCCGTTTAAGGTATGCTTGTCACGTTTGCCATGAAATTAAACAGTCTAGCTGTATTAAACGGACACTTGGCCATTCTCTAAGACAGACTGCTTAACATGTTTGAAGGTAGGCAGTACGTATTCACTAACAGTATAGAAGTGTAGAAATTCTTCAAAGGTGTCTTACTAACGTAACTTTTGAAGACAAAAAAACTGACCTGTAATCGTCGAGGTCATTGTCAATAATAACATCACGCGCTTTCTCCTTGTCACCATGAACAGACTCGTATAAATTGGACAAGGCATAGGCTGTCTGAAATACGAATAAACCCTGTGAATAACTTTTAATTTTTTTTTTGCTTTCTATGAAAGAAAAAAAATATATAAATAACATGTAAATACTATACTTCTAAAAAGTCGTTTAAATTGCCTCAGGAGATAATTATTATTTAGGAAATTGGCTAAATGAGCTAAGTACAAAACATCAGAAGAAACGGCCGGATCTATACTGTTGACTTTCTATCCCGGAAAGGAGGGGCGGGGGGGTTACTTCCTAGTCGTAGGCTAATGGGGATGTGTCGCTGGATGGGGTCGCATTTTTACGACTGGATTGACTATAATAGGGCTGTATTTTCATTAGAGTTTCTTTGATGGGATGACACATTTTCGGGATTTGGGGGATCAGAAAATTCAGGTAGGTAGGGATTTAAAAATGGGAAGATTTTTACTTCATTAAAATTAACCAAAGTGTCGATTCATTTCAGGATGATCTAGTTAAAAGGCCTTATAAGTTAGATGCATAAAAAGAAAGTTACTAAGTTGGGATCGCGAAAATTACATTTTCCCAGAAGTGACCAAGTTGGGGACTATTTCTGGCCACAGGATAGACGATAATGGGGTAGGGGTTCTGAGAGGCCAGTGGCACATGCCCAGTTAAAATTAACCCATGTAACCCCATGGGCCTTCTATAAAGCAGGTCACAGTTGTGGCAGTTTTAAAGAGTTGACTCCAAAAGCAGGTGGCTAAAAGTTACGATATTTTCTTGTAACGAACAAAAGAAAGAGAGAGAGATTAACGCAAGAGTTACCTTGATTGTTAAAGGATGATCAGGACCAAGCTTATCGCGTGCCTCTTTCATGACGTCGTTATACAGGCGTTCGCATTGCAGCACTGCACATGTCTCCAACACTTCAGCCTCTTGCAGCTGCCTTTCTAGTTTCTCCTCAATACACTGGGTAAAGGCCAGATTAGGTGAATAGTTAAGCAAAAGTACAACTTACCCTCAAAAAAGGCGCAGGGGACGAAGGAAAAGTCATTCGCCTTTTTTGAGGTGAGTTCCGCACTGTGCTTTAACGGAAAGGGTTTTCGGCCGTTTAGGAAAACAACTAAGAAATTGAGGTGGTACTAGTTACAAAAATGCACGTTGTTTTTTGATGGGGGGTGGGTGGGGGCAGAGGTTGAGCAAAAGTCCGTCGCCTTTATTGTGGTGAGTCTGCAGGTACTTAAACAGAGACGGTTTTCCATTTTTTTCGCGAAAATAACCAAGAAATTGAGGTAGTTGTAGTATACTTGTTACAACAGAGTACATTGCTTTCAACACCTCCACCACCGACAGAGATGATCAAAGCTCAGTCAACAGCTCTAGCTAATCTTGAGAAACCTGCGAACAAGCACAATAGTGTAACGGTAATTCTGGATTTGTGTTAATCTTCCTCTGAAGAGCTCACCCGATAAAAGAACTCCATAATAAGAGACTGCACTTTTGGATTGAGAAAGTAGAAATGAAAAAGAAAAGAAAAAGAAACGGCTATGACTTTCCGCTTACTGGTTCGCGTATTCTTTTGGTATCAACTGGTTTCTGTTCCCAGCCGATGTACTGCAGTATGTCTATTTCCTCTGCTGCAACCAGCTCTTCAATGTTAGGGGCTTGTCCTTCTTCAAACATCTCGTCCTGAACGATACCAAAAAAGTTACAAATTGTAAATATGATTTGTGTGTTTCTTTAGCATTCTTGGACATATGAACAATTTATTTACAAAACTTTTACAAACGGCGTGGGTCGTAGAAGAGAGCGTGGTTCCAATTTTTGAACTTGGCACGTTGTTTTGGAGAAAATAAAGGGCAATACGTTTTCGAAACAAAGGTCGAATATTACCTTTTCCCTATGTTCGACGGCTACGAAACTTGTAAACTTTGACACCACTGAGAATTCCTTGCTTATGGAAATGATGTAATCTTTCCTGTTTCTCTTAACAACCTGTTAAAATAAAAGAAACAGACAAACAAAACTTGATTAAGGCAGAGGCACAATGGCTCCATTGATGGTCCCATCATAACTGACCTCGTGTCCAGTGCGCTGCTCGTGCAGGCTCCCCTCGTCCCAGTCTCTTATGAGTGCTCTCGCGGTAAGTTGATGAAGAATCTGTTGAAAGGTCGCAAATAGGACTATTTGTACCACATTTATTGACGAAATATTACAAGCAAGACATTAGGGATGGCGCAGTTGGCTGGTGTTTCAGTCATCACTCTCTATATGGAATATAACTGATTGTAATTTACAATCAGTAACACTGGTAAATTTTACACACATGTTTCACCCGAAGAACCTTTACACCATTTTACACACATGTTACACCCGAAGAACCTAGTTAAGGTATATCAAATATTGGTGAATTGCTTACAATTATTTCAGTTGTTTGTTCAATTTAATTTTGTTATTAATATATGCAGTATATAATATTTGAATTGGTCAGTCTTTATAGATCAAGTGTGTCAGTGTCTGCAAATCTCGGGTGCTCCCCTCAAACTCAGTCTGTGACAAAAGTGTGGCTTCGTGCCTCGATCCCGAAGTATATATGCGGGTTACGTTTGTTGCTGTTACACGGTTTTGCCCTGACGGGTTTTACTTCGGCTTCTTCGGCTTTCCCCTCTCTCCAGAAAACAAAATGTTCAATTTCCAATTCTATCAAGGAATTAATAAAGGGTCCCAGGTCTTTTAACCAATGAACACCATTGTTCTAAAGTAAAAGTCAATTATTTTGCTATGTAGCCGTACTTACTTTGCCTGTTGTAATATTCAGATCAGAAGTATACACCATTGTTGACACAGTCCTCCCATTAACTTCGGCACTCAATGTCGCCTAGACGATCGAGAAAAAAGGGACTTCAAAGCATTTACAAGATCAAGAACGCTTTTTCATTAAAATAACTTAATCATCACTCCATCAACCATTTATTGTCGTCGATCTCCATACCACACTGTCTCATACGATACCGATTTTCAAGGAAAACTGTAAGTAATCTCACTCACAAGGGAGCACAGCCCACAATACCTTTCTTGTTACTTCAAAAGACCCGAAATTCAGAAGACTGTATTTTAAATCTTTTAAAGCCCCCGTCCAAAATAGCTAATCCTCACCTAAACACACCTTTAGGGGATAGTTGTATATTTTCTTAGTTCAGCCACAAACAACAAACAAGACATCGTTATTAGTATCTGATTAAGAACGTGATAATAACAAACAATTTATTCTGTTGATCACTGTAAACAAGGACTAAGCTGTTTCAGTTAAGCCATCCTCGAGGTAGCCTGCGTCGCGGACGTAATTTAACCCAGGCTAGTAACGTCTGCGCCAAGACCCTTGTTCTGGGCGCCCAACGGACTCAACGAATTACTGGAAATGCGTTTCTGTCTTTGTAGTGTATTAAGAACCACAAAGGCAAATAAAACCGATTCCTTTATTCGTTCATCTGCTCGGCTCGACACCAAGTCAACTCACTCACTCTACGCCCGCTCACACTGTTCAGTTCCCGTATGTCCTGCACGTACAACCACTGTACGCTATGCACTCTTGCTCATACAACCGCTGTACACTACAATCATCAACCAGATTGGCAAATCAACAATTCCTTTTTAGCAGACCAATCATGGCGCGTACTCAAATCTTGGTACAGAGGTGGGGGCCTGAACCAGGATTTCCGCGCTGTTTCACAGACGGACTTAACAAGAAGTTTTAGTTCTGTCTGTGGCGCAGGTTACCCTCGAGGATAAATCACGAAATTTTTTTCTCATTTTTAATCAGGCGGATAATTCTTCTTTTCTTGAACCCACTTAACCTTTTTAACCATAACCAAAAACCAAGAACGTTGTAAACAACCAACAACGTTATTTTCATGATATTGACAAGCCGTTAAATCAACTTACCTGTGTGCAATTGTCGACAAAACCATAAACTACTTGTCTGGAGCCATTGAATAAGGAGAGGATCTGGTGCGGAGCCTGGACAGGAGGACCGGAACCGGAATCGTGCTGTTGCCAGGAAACTGCTACTGAAGTAAGGCCTGGTTGCTCAGCTTTGGATAACTGCGATTTTACCTAAATTTGAATTGACATTCGACATTTAGATACATAAGAGATCATTTTTTATGTCTATTACGTAAAGAGACGTTGGTACTGGGAGCAATTCGTAGTAACGTGAGTTTTGCCCATTTAAACTTTGACGTTGATTAAATAGAGAAACAAACAAAAAAAAAAAACAGAACAACTTGTTACACACACCAGCGAAAGAACAGCTTACTAAAAAGTCAAAAGAACGAAAGCTTGCTAATTATGGAAACAGGGTCAGGCGCCAAGAATCTTCAAAGTTGTCCGGATGTACTTGTAACTTGGCACTCGAAAAAAAGAACAAACAATTAGAGCTGCCAAATGAGGTAAAACACACAAGTTGCTCTTACCTTTCTCTCCCACTTGGACTTGACTTTGCTGTCAAAAAACTCCGACGTCCCAGCTCCGGCTTTCGACATGGCTCGCAGATAATATCTGTTGGCTGTTGCCCTGTTACGATAATAGAGAGGTTAAACGTGAACGCCACTAAGGAACAGGTTAACGGATTGGCAGAGCCAACACCCTTGCACGTGCACCACGCCTTTTTCTACATTCTCTGCAGTCACTGCACGACTACGACGTGAAAATACTTAATTTCACGTTTTTTGGAGGCCGAGGACACTAGAAGATGACTTTCTTTTTCTTTTTTAGGACTTCGTGACAGTTCTTTAGAATTCAACTCCAGAAAAAATCTGCCAACATTTGACGAATTGGGCATGGACATGATGAAATAAGCGCGGTTAAGTTTGAAGCAGCGCGAATTCACTTTTCAAATGACTTTTTCGTAGTCGTCGCCGTCGCTATTGCTTAAGCTCCCTAATTTGCAAAAAAAACAAAACAACAAGAGTGATAAAAAAAGTTGAAAAAACCGACAAGGTAAAAGCCACCTACCCAACACCGAACGTAAACAGCCGGTCACTGCGGTAGTTTTTATGAATCAAACTGAGAGTGGTTTCTTCCTCTGTCACGTGACCGTCTGAGATAAGGAAAAGGTTACGGGGATGGTCAGCGTAGGAGACTGCAGGCACAAGAGAAAGTTTCTGCAGAACACGCCATAACTCAGTGCTTCCTTTGGTGGCTGATAAAGACTAAGAAAGAAATTGACGAAAACAAGAATAAAAAAACAATGAAATTTAAGCATATAATATGACTACAAATAATCAAAGGTTACGGAGTGTGGGCGACATCGATCGAGGGTCAAAACGCTTCAGCGCTAACGCTATGGTTTGAGTAAGTTTCACGTGATACGTGGTCAAAACACGCGTGATTAAATTACGAGAGACAAAAGGTCCAAACGCTCGTGACCATATTAGCGTTCGATGCATTTCATTCATTCTTAGTGGAAGTGCAAACAAAGCTGGCTTATACATGCGAACCATGCGCAATAGCATACTTGAAGATTAGGACTGCGGGCTCCTCTTGTCGCCCGCAAATCAATTTCATTCTTATTTTCATAAATCAGGTTATCGCCTCTTTGTCGCTACGAGAAGAATGTTTCTCTCCTGACGGATTTTTTCTGAATAATCAGAACTCGTCTCCTAGGTGATTATTGTCTTTGTTCAAATGACCATACTTGATGAAATTACTAAAGGAGGAAGGAGATGCTGGTCACCTCACACTGAAATTTTCGGAGATTCTTAGGCCCATTTCAAACGTCGTGCTACTGCCGTGCCGAACTTTATTCGACTCTCGCACAGCAGGCCTTGCCGTGCTACACGGTAGTAGCTCGACTTGGTTTCAGACGTCGTGCTACCGCCGAGCCGAACTCAATTCATACATTACAAATGCATTAGAATACATTTAAAAGTTTGCTTATCCGTTTCTTTATTATTGTGTTTTGTTTTCGGCAACAGCCTTTCTCTTCGACTGAATTAAATTCGACGTCTGAAACCAAGTCGTGCTAGTGTCGTGCTGTAGTCGAGCTACAGTCAAGCCAGCTTAGCAAGGCAGTAGCATGACGTTTGAAACAGGCCTTACCTGAACAAATTTTACAACATCTTTGTACGCTTCTGGGTCATTTCGCTTGCTACTGGGAAATAGCTCAAAATGTTCTGAAAAAGTGAAGAGATATTGATCCATCAGTTCATTTACATCAAATAAACCCCAACAAGATAGCCTTCAGGGTCGGGTTGTTCAAAAATGGGTTAAGATAAGCCAGGGTTAGTGCGAAATTTGAATCCAGATATTTCAAAAAGCTTAAAAAGTAAAATTCAGTTTAATACTTTTAGTCTACAGTTTGATAATTGGATGTTTTAAAATATAGAGAAAATTAATCTAGGAAATGCTTTGAACAAAAGAAAGAGGAGCCCGGATTACAATTTAGCCCCAGGATAGAGCTAATCAAGCTTCGAACAACTGGATTCTGGTGCTCAAATAGATCCCCACGACCTTAAAAAAAATATAAGAATGTAAGGGGGCACTTTCTCCTCCACAGAGGTTCCTTTTGAGCCCGTACGAGGGGTGAAACGTGGTGACAGGACAAACAAAATACTATAAAGACTGACTATCATGTTACAGCTTAAAGATTTACATAGTAAAGAAAGCAACAGAGGTAAAAATAATGTATGTCCGACAACTTTTCGGTTCTATCCGACTAAGGCGATGATCTGGCCGGGCATAACTTAGAGTCCCCTCTTAAAAGAAAAACTTATTTGCGGGACTGCCCCCTTACAGGTTTAAACTGACGCAGAATTGTAATACAAGATATGAGGCAGCTTCTCAAAAAGTATCCCCTCACATTTAACGAAAAAACGAGTCCTATAGACCTCTTTCATAATGGCGGCCTATTAATATATTCTCTTATATGTATGATAATTAGCCTTTCTGACCTCGTTAGCATGTGCAAAATACAAAAGAATTCTTACTTTCAAACGAGGTCAGAAAGGCTAATTATCATACATATAAAAGAATATATTAATAGGCCGCCATTATGAAAGAGGTCTATACTCTAATAAGTAGTATTAATGTGCTTTCAAACTGCGTGCTTTGTGTGAAATTCTAGAGGGTCATTGGCTATTTACAGTGCATGTAATTCAATTCAGTTTAATTCAACTTTATTCACACTTTTATAAAATATTTACATTATACATAGTAAGGCAGGAATACAATAATAAAGAAGAAGAAGAAGAAGAAAAAGAAGAAGGAAAAAAGAAAATTAATGGCTTGGATAGAAGAGTACGGTGGTCAGAGGAGCTTAGCTTTCGAGCTAGCCACCGCTTTATTATGAGAGGAAATGCATAAAAAATGTGTACTTGGTGCCATGGCAACTATGGACGATTATGTCAGAAGTCATTTTATGTGAAACAGTCATATTACATCGTTACCTTTGAGAGTTAACTAGAATTCGCTTGTATTCTTTTTTGAAGTTATCTATGTAACAGGCATATCAAGCATGATTTTTATGGGTCCTTCCAGTCATAATCCCCCTTATAACATGGTAATGCATCATTACATCATCATAAATCATCATCATCATCATCATTATTATTATTACTATTATGTTGCTTCATAATAAAAACTATTTTATGGGGAAAATAATTAAACCAGTTCAAAATTCAGGTTTCAGTTTAGCGCAATTTTGAGCTATTAATGTGCTACATACTACTTTATTGCTATTTCCGCAGATTTGTACTTGCATTTACTTTCACCTCTTTTCACCGTTGAAAATCAGTAAAATAACAACTAAAAAATATATACTCCAGTCAAAAATATTTCTCAAAAATTGTTAGAAAAAATATCATACTCTGTCAAACATCTCAAATGATAAGCAACGACACTCAAACTCTTGATTGGGGAAAATACATCATAGATCTAAACAAAATTATTCTAAAGTAGGTTGAGTTTGATCGTCCGGGAGAACGTAGTCCTGAATAGGACTGTTGTTGACAGTGACTGACGTTTCGACAACCTGTGCGGTAGTCATCTTCAGAGTCAAAGTGAGTTGTATCACGTCAGTAGATGGTATTATATACTCTGGTTATTGATCTGATTGGTCAATAAAGTCAAGATGTTATTGGTCGTCTGTCAGTTAAGCCGTGGTGTTATTGGCTATGAAGACTCGTAATCAGTAATTGGTGCGTTTCGATCCGTCTATTGTCACAGTTAAGCAGTCGTCTATTGTTAGTCAAATTGTCAGTTCTCCAGTCGATCTCTCGTAGTCTGTTAGTTTCTCTTCATCTCGTCAATAAGTCGTTTGTACGTAAAATTATTCTGTAGAACAACAGAACATCACCATTGCACACATGACCTCTCCAACACCAAAAAGAAAGGAATCAAGACTTACTGAGGTACAGCAAAGTCCATGCATAAATTAAATGTCTTAAGACTAACAAGTGAGTACTTCAACCCCTTTTGTTGGTCTAAACGATACAGGATAGTTTCTGGGAAACTAATCTAAGGTTTCAAGTGGATCGAATGAGAATCTTTTTTTTTTTTCGAATTTCATAGGATCGTTAGGTGGACGATAAGTGAACAGCATATGCCAGTTATTAACCCTTGCACGGTATTTTCAACTTTTAACACGTATCCCTAGAAAAAGCGCCTTAGTTTGAAAGTGATACTTCCGAAAGGAGTGAAGAAATCCCTCCACAAAGTTGCACAAATTTACAGACAGGTTTGTGCCCCCACCATAAAAATGTCTATAAAATTTTGCAAAGATATAGCTCGACTTTGAGATGCTATATCTTTCTTAGTTTTTAACAAATAACTTTCAATCTTGGCTGCCGCAATTTGACTAACTTAAAGGCGCTCTCTCCATTGGAGTGGACGAACTTTCCCTAACGTTTCCATCAGGGCCGTAGCTAGCATGAGGAAAGACGAGGCAGTTAACTCGTCTTGATTTTGGCCTTTGTTTTTGAAGAAACGTTTGATTGAGAAAATAATCCCTAGAAAAAATTTGATTCGTTAAGATAAAACCAGCTAATACAAGGTGGATGAATTGAGGGGAATAGCATTTTAATGAGGTTAATTCGTTTCACGTGAACTGTGAGTAGCGGTTTTTCAAATGCTTTAAAACGCAGATAGTCATTAACTTGGCACCAGTATCGCTAAGCAGTAAAAAAGTGAACTCTTACACTTGCCCAAGATTGACTTTTCTGAAGAATAATGCCACGAAAAATGCTTACAAATGAGCATTTCTGAGCCTCTAGATTTCACAATTTTCTGGGGGGGGGGGGGGGGGGGGATGCCCCCAGACCCCCCTAGCGGCTAGCGCCTTCGGCGCTCGAACCTTGCCTCGTCTTGTTCTGAAGTCTGGCTACGGTCCTGGTTTCCATGTTAAAAGCTAAAAGAAAAAAAAAACGTGCAAAGGTGCATTAACAGATGTATCGCACTGCTGCTTGCTACGATAATTTGAAATCTCCTTCTCTCTTTAGTCTTTAAGTGTGCGCTTGGCCAAGAATTTTCTCGCAAACCACATTACAATAGCAATATGTCCCATCAGAACAATCATGGAGACCCCAACTGTGTTCATTAAAGTCGGCTGGGACGCAAAGCGCGCGGTCAACACGGTCCGTCTTGCGTGCAGATCCGCCTGTACCGTATTAAAGGCTTGTTGAATTCCCATGGCAACCAGGATATGTTGCAAATTGTGACTTTGTCCAAAGTTGTCAAAAATGCCAATCATTAATCGCTCAGGGAGCCTCAAGGCGTACAACACCGCGCCCAAACCGCAGAAGATCATGTGACGCTTGAAATAAATCATAGACGTGTCGTTGTAGGCGGGGTCGTTTTTGAACAAGAAGAGACGCACTGTGCAAGGTGATGTGATAACAACCCAGTTCATTACAACAATGGCGACTTTGAGTAAAGCTTTGTGGTTCTTAAACCGCGGATGACTAGAGACGCAGCAGAAAGTAGTTAGGAGAAAAGAGAAGACACATGATGCTGTCTGAAAAATGGTCAGTGAATTGTGAAACGAGCAAACGGACGCACTCGCGACTCGCGAGTAGAAAAACATGGCTTGTCCGGCCGTAAATGTGTAAAATCCTATAGCTGCATAATCCAAGAAGAAGCAGATCCTGTGAGAATTAGCTGACATACAATTGAAAAGATGCGCTGAGGAGCTGGTCAAATACAGAATGGATATTCCCACGGCAAAAGAGATCAGCGGTAAGAAGAAAGGATCATCGGTTGATAGGGACGTCATGTTAACTACAATGAAGAGTATTAAAGCTACCAGGTGGCTCCAGACGTTGATAGTCTCGTTGGAAAAGTGAAATAAACTCTTAACACAATCCCAAAATGATATACCAGGCCTTCGATATCCAGACACGATGAAGGGTATTTTAAAAACGTCGGGTACCTGGCAGTGTTGTAAGTCATACACGGCGATCTCAGAACTTTTACCTTCATTTTCTGCCACGTGTTCATCGCCGGTTGAAAGAAAATTATTCTTGTCGCCCTCTTGATGACAATCAATATTACCAGTCCGATGAGGCGAAGTAATCTCTTTGGTGAATGTTCCAGATGTCTTTTTGGATCTTTTATTAACGCATGACTGCATTATCAATGGCTTTTTTTGTTATGGATCGTCCTGAAAATCCGGCTCCGGGGAATACCTGTGTTTGTTTCTTCGGGAGTTAATGCAGGTGAACTTCGCTTGACGAACTTTACCCGTTGATCAGAAGGATAAAATAATCCTTTTTCTTTTTGTGGCTTCTCAAAGCGACTCAATGAATTGCAATTCTTGAAGATTATTACACCTTTGCTGCGGAGAGAATATGTTCAGCTGCGGGTTGATTTTTCAGTTAAGATCTGGCAGTTTGCGTCGATCGTCTAGGATTCGTAACGCAAATGATGCAAAATACCGGTAGAATATTAATTAAGGGTTAACAGCTATTAACAGCACCCGAGACGAATGTCATAAATAAGTAACGGTTGTCTTATGGTTACCTAAACAACCCGCTCACCAACTAAAATATAAAAGCAGGCAAAAACTGGTCATCATTATTTCCCATCACAGTCCAGGTTATATTATCAGGAGACCAGATGCTTTCTCTTTTGAGAAACAAAGGGCTAATATGAACGAAAAATCCGTTAGTCAGTTGCTTGTTAGAAAAATTAAACTTAACAACGTTTCTTGACACTTCGATATATATTTCGAAAATCATTCACTACGACTTCCTATCAAGAATGAGAAATGTCAAGTTTCAAAGTTGTTAAAACAGTTGAATCTTGAATAAATTAGATTACACCTGTGCATGCTTCATCATTATGTAGATTTAGCCACGCAGGCTATGTAGATTTCTTACGTAAATTCTTTGTTAAGTGCTTTGGGGCATTTTTTTTCACGCACTCTTGAGTCTTGAGAGAGCTTCAAAGGCGTGATTAGCTTTGAGCATGTTTTCTATTTGGAAATCGCGCGAAGTTCGACGCCACCCACAAACCGGGGACCCGCAAGAACTTAACCATGTTGACGAAATATATTTCGAAATCTTCTGCGTACCTGATTCAAAATTGGCTTCGGCGAAGACTGTAAAAATCTCTTTATTCCCAAAATGCTTGAATAAGCTCCTGACCGCTTATTTAAAAGGGGTCGCTAATGCTAAAGTGGCTATTGCATCGTCAGTCAAATTTTTATTCGTAGTTTTTCAAAGTTGTCTTTGATGTGAAAAATCCCTTATTGTGGAACTTCTGAGAAATATGAAAGTTTTGCAAACGGTATTTCGGAAATATTCGAATTAGCGCTCGAACGGCTCGGGGGTGGCTAATTCCAAAAGGGGGCTTTTGGTCAGTGCCCGCTATATGGCATTATTTTCACTTGGTCAAGTTAACTGAGTGGTCAAAAAAAATAGCCTGTATGGAGGAAATCAGTTACAATTTCCTTGAGAATTTCCTGACGTACTCCATCTATATAGAAATGCAATCGTTCAGGTTATTTCTTAGGGGTGGTATCTTTTACCAGAGGCGGCCGTTTGTGCGTGTAACCGCAATGCTGAATTTTAAATAAGTCGAGGAAATAAGGCGACCTAAATCAAAGATGGCAGCCATGGCATTACCAACATATAAAGATAACATATAAACATAACAACTTCATCTAAGTGTCGATGTCTTTAGCTTTTAAAAGCTAATTGGGGACACTAAAATAATTGGAAAAAAATTATAAAATGAGTTTATGCATGGTATCATTACGTAAATCTAAAATACTCTAAAATCTAAAATTTATAAAAAGTTAAAATTTAAAAGTTAAAAGATTACGGAGTTAGAACTACAAATAATACAGGAGCCACAAACATACAAGTGAAAAACAAGCATCATTATTGAAACTTCACCTTGCCCAGTTATATATCTATCACTACAAATTGCACACGAAAATAACGTGACGAAATTAAATGAAACTTAAAAGTCGACACTCGTTTACAATTTCTATACCACTTTTGTTCAAAATACTTCCCATAATGTTTACATCCTTGTGTCACGCAATCCTCTCTTCCTGGTTACGCCAATCAGTTCGCGTGACGTTATTTTTTGTGCCATGCTGCTTGACGCCAAACGCAGAGATTTAGCAAACCAGAACACGATACCGAGATTTCCAGCCAAAACTAACAGGGTCAATGCAATTGTTTCGGTGAAAGCCGGAATATGTTCCAGAGTCAAAGCTCCTTTTCTTGCTTCCAGGTCGGAAAGGAAAACAGAATACGCAAAATGGTCACCAAGTGTTGTCATTACATGAAGAAAGTGATGACTCTGGCCGATAGAGTCAAACACGCCCGGAAAGAAACGCTCGGGCATTCGGGTCATGTTCGCTACGGCAGCGGTTGCGAACGACAGAAAGCAGCCAATGAAGATAGGAAACGAATCCGGATTACAGATCGGATCGGAAGAGCAATTCAACTGGCGTACAAAATACGGCGAACAATTGTGTACCCACGAAACTATATACGAGCCAGTGCGGATAATGAATCGCAAGTGCAACCAGCGATGGCGTGACATACAGCAAGAATAGGTGGCACCAAACGAAATCAAAGCGGATAGGAAAAGAAAAAGTTCACGCCAGTCGTAAAGAAGAAGCCCTGATTTGATTGGGTGGCAGTAAAAATAGAAGGCTTGTCCAGCGGTGAACGTGTAGACGCTGATAGCAGCGTAATCAAGATAGTAGCCAATATGAAACTCCCGCTCGGTCATTGAACTGAACATGTGCGCCAAGCAACTCATGGTGTACAGCGTGAAACAGCCAAGGGTGAAGGAGGTGAGTGGATAATAAAAATGATCTGACAGAGGATTGTGATACCACACAACATAACAGTACCGGGCAATCAGCAACAAACCGGACAGAAAATGACTCCAGAAATTCACCGTCTCATTGTTGGCATGAAACACGCTTCTGGCACACTCCAAAGCCGTCAAGTTACGAGGCCGATAACCCGTTAAAATGTACCTCTCGCGGAAAGCTTGCGGTATCTCAATGTCCCTTAGCAACTTAGAGTAATTCCGGGCCACAGAGGGAACCAAGGTCACTCCACGCTTCGGTTTGTTCTTATTCTTGTCTAGAGACTTTAGGATCGTTTCTCTCGATCTTGTGTTCACATCTGTCCCATATCGCTCTCTCAATCTTGGTCTTGTGAGCATACCGTGTTCGTTTGGGTCCCTTCGTTTTCGCTCTCCAGGTCTTGTACTGTTCATGCTTTGCTCTCCACTCGCCGTAAAACTGTTATGTAAATCTGATCATCCTGTTACGCAAGTTGGCACGTCCATAATGCATGACCGATCTCGATCTAGTCGATAGTTCTACATATTTTATATTACATTGCGATGTAGTATCAAAATACGCAACACAAATCGGCGAACGCATTCAGAGAATAAAAAAAAAAGTTGTCAATCATATAAAAAATGGGTGCCAAAGAAGGCAAAGAAAGAAAAATCTACAATGCAAATGGTCTGTGTTGCGTGGCCACGTTATGCTCTTATGGTACAAAGGCTCATAGACTGACCGAAAAATAGGGAGCTGTGCTGGAATGGACTTTAGATTAAAGGATGGATTGGCTTTTGGACATTGCCCGATGTTTATTTTGTAAATAACCGTCAGAAGACCCTGTGGCTCGACTTAATTACACCTCCTTGTTCCTACAGACCAGTCTCTCTTCTCACAGCATTATCCAAAGTGTATGAAAGGGTCTTATTTGATCAAATGTATGGAGTGTTTCAGTGTAAGCTGTCTCTTAATCTTTCTGGATATTTAAAGGAGCATTCATGTTGCACAGCGCTACTCAAGATGACTGAGGACTGGAGGGCATGTCTTGACAGAAGAGAGGCTGTCGCTTCAGTGGCAATCGATCTAAGCAAAGCTTTCGACTCTGTCTGCCACTCCCTTCTCATAGCAAAATTATCAGCGTACGGGTTATCGGAGAGGGCGTCAACTCTCATGAAAGCATATTTATGTCGCAGAAAGCAACGAGTAAAAATTGACAATACATTTTCTCAGTGGAAGGCTGTTAGGTCCGGGGTACCACAGGGAAGCCTTTTGGGCCCCCTGTTGTTTAACATCTACATGAATGACCTTAATCATTTTGTGCCGGGCAGTTCTTTACGGTTATATGCGGATGACACAACTGCCTACGCCTCGGATACGTCTCCCCTTGTTCTGGAATATATTATCAACTCAGACCTTCAATCAGTGTGCAAGTGGTTTGAAAACAACTATTTGAACATCAATACTACAAAGACCCGAGCTATGGCCATTGGCCCGGTTAATTATGAATATAATATTAATCTGCATAATTCCAATATAGACTTAAATGATAGCTTGAAGATTCTTGGTGTCGCTTTAGATAGAAAAATGACGTTTAAGCCATATATACTTGAACAATTGAAAAAAGCTTGTGCTAAGACAGCTGCCTTGCGAAAGCTACGCAAGTTTATCCCACAAGAAGTCATGATCCGCCTCTATAAGGCATACATATTGCTTCACCTAGAATATTGTAGCCCATTCCTACTCGGTATAATTAATGGACTTAAAAACAAGTTAGAAGACACTAATTACTATATTCTAAGAACTATATTGAACTATTCAAGGGCAGTTTCTTATGATTTTCTATTAAATAAAACAGAACAGCAGAATGTAGATAATAGGAGGAAATTCCAGTCCTTAGTCTTACTTTTTAAATGTTTAAATGGACAGGGACCACAATACCTTAGCGAGTTTTTCAAAGTTTTAAATGTTAATTACAATTTAAGGGGCTCGGGCACTCGCCTCGTTTTACCTCATTTAATCTTGAATGCAAGCATAAGTCATGGTCGTATCTTTCTACAATGCTGTGGAATGGCTTGCCTGCTGGAGTTAGGGGGAGTCGGACCTTGGCCGTCTTCAGGCGTGCGTTGCATTCGTGTTTAACGTGACGTGTTTAGCTTCGCGCATTGTTGTCGGCTGGGATGGGCTCTCCCTTGGCGGGGGGGCTATTCCATAGCATTTTACAAATCATTTTAAAATATCTTTGAATTTATAATATTTATGTATACGTATATATCTGTAGAGTTTTTATATTTATTTGTTAGATTTATATTGTATTTAGTTATTTCATTTAATGTAAATTTTGTTTTCAAGTTCGCGTTTTAACGAGCTTTTTAGCTCCTAAGCGACACGTGCCTAAATAAAGTATTCTTCTTCTTCTTCTTCTTCTATTAACTATTATAAAAATCATACGTTCCTGGAAAATCCCATTTAGGTTAATGGGCGGGACAGAAGGATAATACTTTTACCTGTGTGTAAAGAAGTTTCAATATAATAATAAGAAATGCTGTCATACTTTGTTGAAGTATGGTCTCTGTTAGGGGTCACGGATACAAATTTTTCGAGCCAAGCCATATACGTAGAAACAGCATGTACTGTGGGACGCCTACCGTACTTTTTTTGTCAAGGATTAAGATTTTGGTCTAAAAGCACAAATAGTTGTCTCAAATAAGGGCCTGAAGCATTTAGTTGTGGCATAATGATCATTAACTACAAGAACAAGATACAAGGCTGCAGGGAATTGCCCTTTTTTATCAGAGCCAGATAGAGCCCGAAATAACCGTGGTTTCAAATAATGTTTTGTCCACCACGCCAAGCTAGAAGTAATAACATCGACAAAATACGTTACTGTAGTTATATTGATGGCTTGCTTCAGGTGTTCAGCTCCCAGGATCAACGAACTGCTCAGCTGTGCAAACGAGCTAAAGATTACGATTTACAGCTGTCTACTCGCGACTCGGCAGAAAAATCAAGGGTTTTGCAACTATTGCAGTAAACACTTACTGTTTCCAAACACAAGTATGTTAAATAACCAGTCTTTGTTCATAAGACTCAGGCACATCAACAAAATCTTCTTTGCGTCTTCAAGGGGCGGGCCCTAAGAGAAATCACAACTGGAAATTAAAAAGCGATAACTATTGATTGATTAAAGAAGTGTACCAAACTTTGAAGATACCCCAACTGAGAATGAGGGAAGCAGATGTTGACGATTATAAAACCAACCAGTGGCTCAGAAGTACTGGACTGAAAGCTGAGACAGAGGGACTGATAATTGCAGCCCAGGAACAGAGCCTCCCTACCGAGTCTTATTTTGCAAGGATTGTGAAGGACTCATTGAGATCCCAGAGAGGTGGTATGAATACAAGCCCGAGACGGTTACCGAGAACGAAGAAGGAACGGATAAGGAACTGTCAGAGAACAAGCCTGATATAGTGAACAAGGACCATGCCAACAGGTGTTGCAAACTTATAGATGTATCGGTACCATCCGACCGAAACACCTCGACGAAAGTCATTGAAAAGCTCTCAAAATACAAAGATCTTGAGATTGAAACCACGAGAACGTGGGGAATGGGAGAGAGACTGTGCCGGTTATTGTTGGTGCGCTGGGACTTATTAGAGAGGCAATGGACCAGAATTTAGGAAAGATCCCTGGAGCCAGCAACATTAATGAGCTGTAAGAGATCATCCTCCTAGGAACGGCGCACATTCTGAGAAGGTTTCTGTCCATCAAATAAAAGACTCCTCTGATACCTCAGGACCAAGGATTGGCCCCGGTTCTAGGAGAGTGTAGGAAGCAACTAATAGCACTGAAAACGTTTATAATAATAATAATAATAACAATAATAATCGTGAGAAGATGTGGTAAACACTGCCAAAGAGTGCTCAATACACAATTGTGTAGAGCGGTGTATAGAATTGGGTTACTAAATGAAAACACACATGATTCACTGCAACTCTGAGTTTCGTGCTTACGCACTCATCAGGCAGATTTAATGCCTGATGAGTGCGTAAGCACGAAACTCAGAGTTGCAGTGAATCATGTGTGTTTTCATTTAGTAACCCAGTTCTAATAACAATAATAATAATAATAAATAATTATTAACTATTTAGCGGAAAAATGCATGTGCATACGATCTAATGCGCTTTAAATCTAGGACATGACTCACCTTCATTGAACAAGAGAGGTCAAGCAAGAAAAAGACTTCGACTTCCCGAGGGATTTCAGCCTCAAATTCCGGGTAGAAAGTCAGCATACAAGCCTAAAAACAGTGCGACAACAGTAGAGGCCTATTAGCTAGTGTGATAAATACACACCGATACTTATAGAGAAATTACTTTGTTCATGGTTAATGTCTCCACTTTTCAAGTGTAATCTAAACCTTTTATTGTAAGGATGGCTATCCGAACGGACCTATTTTGATCGCTCAGGATCGCCCGTTTTGTTTCGCAAGATGCCACATTATAAATCCTTAGATGACCAAGCTCCTTCGGTCAATGTGGCTGAATTTTTGCTCCGTTATTGTTGTTGTTGTAAGTTGTTTCTTTTTGCGTTTATTGAACGTCGACTTCGTTTCGGTCGTTAAAACTAAACAAAAGGAATTTGGTCAAATTCCAGCCATCTTGACCCCAACGCACGTTTATCCTTTCCTGGGGGACTTCCTATAAAAATAACGGAGCTGCTCGTCGGAAAAGGTTTTAAAAAAGAGCTGTCAGAGGAACCAGAATCTCGTTTTGTGGGCGTGGTCAAATTCACTCCTCGGCCCTTAGTGAAACGACGCCAGTTCTGAAAAGAAATCACCTGCGAAAATCGTGCTGGTCGTCAACGTTGGTTCTTAGGAAAGGTCTAATCAGCTTAAGATATTTGAAATAAAGAAAAAAAAAAGTCCAAAGAAGACTGTAAAGCTGAAACAACGTGTATTTCTCAGACAATATTTCGGCTCGCCAGACCAGAAGCTTCTTCAAGTTTACTGTCGCTCAGTTCCTATCCTTTTTTGGCTTGCTGCAAGCAAAGGCCACTGAAAAGGATGTGAAATACAAAGGAGATCAGTTTTATTTTAGCACCCTATGCGGTTCAGTGATTGAGACCAATTATGGTGGATCCTAATATGGGCGAAACAGCTGTCTATGACTACCAGTGCCTGGATGATATGGCTGTGCTCATGCGTAAGGAAATGACCAAAAATATAGATATATATATATATATATATACATCTGTCTGGATTTGTGAAAACGTGGCTAAAGAAATTTCAAGTACATTTTAACCATTTGACATCTAAGTGGAATGGGAAGCAGTTCAAAGTCACTAGCTGAAGCTAAACAATGACAGCATTATTACTGGCAATAGACGGTAAAGTTCTCTCGCAGAAGTAACAAGATTTTGCGATGAAATAAACAACATTTGAAACGTCCAGAAATTGTAATCTTTTAGTCAGTCAAACTGTGAGGCCACAGCTCAGTGTCGGCCGAACACAGATTAAGAATCCACAATCTTTGAGCACAGAACAGGCTTTCTAAGACAAAATCACCTAAACTAAAGACTCACGAAGCGTTTTTATGCTTGACACAAAGTATTCTCAACCGCACATACCTGAGATTTGTCTGTCAACACTTTCGGTAAATCACACAATAAATGACTTTGGCGGCAATCAAACACTTCCCAAAACCACTCATAATACTTCCACACTTAACACGGGCGAAACATCGTCAAATTACTCCGTAAATCTCTCGCTCTCCCCACATAAATCGTCACATGGAACTTTTCTCGACTCACTGACAATCGATTTATTCAAGATCCCGGATGTAAACCAGCGGTTGAAAAGGACACATATGGCTCCCGCCTTCCACACAATTTTTTACTAAGTCTTTGGCCTGCTCAGAAATCAGCATGAATTTCCATTTCGCCTAATAGATTTCAACCTAGAACCTACTTTGTGAGGCCAAAGACTTGTTACTGCCTACAACAAAGCTCGCAATATCCAATCTTTCTGTCTCAAGCCCGGGATCAGTCTTTCACCCGTGTAGCCCGAAATGAGACGAAATACCAGAAGATATTGGACGCAGCAGACTTTGCCATACGTGAGAATTGTTCCTTCATACGGCTTAATGATGCCTTCCGGAAAACTTTGCTCAAGGCAGCCAAAAAAAATCTAAGACAACCCACTATGAGAGCCGAGTTCAGTCTAATACGCGCGCTGATTTCAAACTGAAATACAGAGAGAATTATGGGAAGTTATGAAAAACATTTTTTTTTGGGGGGGGGGGGGGGGAGGGTAATAGGTTAATTGCCAGTGAGAAACTCATCAAAGTCTATCTACTGTGGCCTACCCGTTACCGATTAAATAAATAAAAAGTAACTTCGAAAAAAAAAAAACCGGTTCTTCTTCGAGACTCAGTCAGAGGGTATATAAGAGAGATTTCTGTAGCCATGTTTTTGCAAATCCAGACAGAAATATATATGCATAAACATATTAAAAATAGGACAAGCACCTCCGTCATTTCCAGAGGGGAAAAAGTACCGGGTCTTACGCTACAGACCAACTTTGACACATGAAACTTTTTCATATAAAAAACAACATGATTTCATTCACATCAATCACAAACTGACCTGACTGTTTGGTTTACTGATATGTCGCTCAACCCACATCCGGGGAACATGAATCTCTGCTAGACCAATCAGAAGCTGGAAGCCGCCTTCCAATGACTGACCATGCTCCAGTGAAACTACTGCTTTGGTGGCCGTCCGCTGGATAAAGAGATCGATGAACAAGAACGGTTAATAATGGGCTCTAGGAGGAGTGGTTTTAGATTAGAGCAACGGCCCAGAAGGATGTCTGGAACGACTGCAGATGATGACGTGGCACCTTCCAGATCTAGGTAGTGCTTTGATTGGTTGAAACAAATTTCCTTCGCGTCACGACCAATCAGAAGCGCTAACCAGATCTGGGTAGTGAAATGCCATCAGCATGAGATTTCTGCGCTCGTTCCTCCACAGGTATCCCAAGCTCATGAGTGAGAATTGTTGTTGCGTAACAAATATTACAAGAGCTTGTATGGAGATTTTAGCGATCGATCTTTAGGGGCCAAAAATAGTAGTAAACATACATCAGAATTTCTTACGTTGTCTTTTTGTTTAAATTTATGGTGTGTTCTTCAAACGGCCTAAAAGGCTAACAACACACCACAAATAAAACAAGGACGCAAGGTAAAAAGTGTTTTATTGCTATTTTTGACCCCTGAATAACGATTGCTAAAATCCCCATACAAACTCTTAAAGTTCTGTTACGCAACAACGATTCTCACTTAGGGGTCCAAGTGAGGGCGTTAATAGATAGGAGACGTTTAAAAGAGAGGCGTTTATTCTCATAACTGTAACAAGCTCAGGGTTATTGTGATTCCATCATTAGTCTATCCTTACTTTGAACTTGACATTGAACAAGATTAAATAAGCAAAGTCTTGCTAATCAAGCAAGAAACTGAATGAATTGAATGATCTTGCTCCTTTTTGCTAGTCCTGGTATTTTGGAGTAACTCTCATAGGGGGCGTCTATTACACAGGCAGGAGGCGTTTACAAGAGAGGGAAGCAGAGTCCCTTGGGCAATTTAAACGATTACTCAAAGAACTGTAAGGCACGGCATTCGTGGAAAGCAGCTTCTTTTTATTTTTATTATATTAGTATTAGGCATTTTTAAAGCTGACGAATTTTGTACCGTGGATAAATAAAGATTATCTATCTATCTATCTATTTAGGGGCGTCTGCTACAATTTTAACAGCGTAGAAAGAGCTATTATTAGATAAGAGGCGTTTGTTTGAAAATGGGTGTCTATTGGGTCATTTACCGTAAAGGAAAATTCGCCCATGTTTGACAAACTTAGTGATGCTGAACAAACGCGATTAGGTTTGAAACAACACAAATTCACCTTTATTGACGTTTTTAATTAACTATCTGGTGGTTGCCTTAAGCTTCCTGATCGGGGCCCGAAAAGGCGACTTTTGGCGTTAGTTTCTGCCTCTTTTAGGCAAGTATTGTTCACCCATACTTTAGAGAGCAGATAACCGCTAACTACTGCATACTGCATCAGTACATTATAAACCAATAGCTTGTCACAATTTGGTGTCCATAGAGTCTTGTTCGAAAGCCAGCTGAAGACTATACTTAGAATCAGTTTGTGTTTTTCCTAGCTGTGTTGCCGACGTCAGATTGTAAACGATGTTATCTCTTCCCTCCATGCCTTTATTTAAATACGTAGTCTGACATCTTGAACGACAGAAATTCACCGTTTGTCTAAACTCAGGGATTTTTAATACGTACACAACTGGATTGACAAAAGGATTGGAATAATTAAGAAAGACTGTAATATGAAATAAATTAAAGGAAACAGAGAGCTCGCAAACAAAGGTTAAGCAATGTAGAGCCACATGAGGAAGAAACAAAATCACTGCCGCGGCTGACACAGACAGCAAGGTTTTAGTCAGGTGTTGATTTTGGGAGTCTCTGTTTTGCTGATAAAAACCGTTTTTATTTCTCTGTTGAAATTTCCTCCATATACCAATGTTACAGCCACATAAGATGAACAAATAAATCAAAATTGCCATTGCCCAAGCAATGTGAGAAGCTTTTGAGGAAATAAATGTGTTTATGATGGTGTAGACGGAAGTGGCAATGATAGCTAGTGACCAGATTATAGTAATAGCGATAGCATACGCGCTCCTGGATAATGTCCGATGCTTCAGTGGCCAGTATACTGCATAGAATCTTTCACAGGATATAAAAACTGCTGATATTAGAGAGGCCTGCAAGAAAGTGTTATCGAAGTTGAGAAAAAAAAAACGTTAGCAGTACTTGATGCTCATAGGCGATGCTCCATAGCTGATAATGAAAACCGATACTTAATAGGTAAATATACAAAGGCACGGATACAGCTCCTAAAATCATATCTGCGAACGCCATATTGACAACTAGAAACAAACTTTTCTTGCGAAGAGTCTTCTCCAGAGAAAAAAGAACAATTGTTAGCAAGTAAACGACGCTATCCTTTCAGCACGAGAAGAAGGGGAAATCATAGCTGACCAAGACGTATTGGTAAAGTTGGCTGATGTATTTTCCATTGCTTGGAGCTTAACCGGGTCGATGATGAAATGGTACAGGAGTAGTATTTGTAATGACCGATGCGGGAGGAAGAGTTATTGTTACAAATTCCGACCGCCAATTAATTCTGAAGTTTAATATTAATGACAAGTCACCGTATTTTTGGCAATCTTAGCAAACATTGTAAAACATAAATATTTCGGGCTTGTTGCCCAATATAAAGATTTCGTGCTCCAGAAAACTCTAAAATACTCCCGGTGGGAGATTCCCGATGTCTCTAAGTACAAATATCGACATAAAAAGTCTACAACTCCAAACGTTTCCGTAATCAAACTCGTTTAATACCCGAAACGAGTTATATTTATTTATAGTTTCCTTCGAGATTTTTCGTAGAAAAACTGAAGCAAACAATAGATGTAAACATGATATACGGATATATCTTTATTGTTGGCATATATAGCACAACTGCACACCATGATCCATTTTAACCAATCAGGCAGGAGTAGATAAATAATTGGTACCTAAAATTGTGTTCAAATATGTACCTTTTTTATTAGCATCAACAGCTGCAACCGTTACGGTAATTAACTCTTGGCAAGACTAAACTGGCCATTAGTTTTTTCTTGAACACATGCACATGCAAATTTTTGAGGTGGGTGGCGGGGGGGGGGGGGGGGGGGGGCTATTTTGAAACGGTTGAAATCGTTTGAAATCGTTTTGAAAACGGTTGAAGTCTTAAATGTGTGAATGTGGCTAAGATTGTCTCGCACAAAAGGATATTGAAGTAAAAAGAAAAAAAGCAGAATTAAACTATCCAAGTTTTTTAATGAAGCAGTTATGCGACGTGAACCGAAATTGGAATCTGATGTCACCTGTAATGCCAAAAAAAATACCTTTTACATAAACTTACTTACACTAATTAAACGACGGAATTCAAACCTTTCTGATAATCGCTAACGCTAAGTTTCAGTTCTGATGCCTGTTTTAAATATTCATCTTCACATGTGCCAAATCTGATGCAACAGATTGAGAAGAATAGATTTCCTTCATTAGCACTACAATCAGCAATGTGAAGATTGGCACTAAAACGGACCTCAGTAAACTGACAAGGCGACGGGGAATTCTTGGCGTGCCATCAAGTGTTTTTTTAGTTTTTCAGAATAGCATAGCAAATTAATTAATGCAGCAACCTTTAGTCATCTCACACACAAGAGAAAGCCGGTAGTAACTGCCTAGACGAGCCATGAAACATGCACGAAAAACAGTACAGGCAAAATAAACGAATTTACGGTAAAACCTGGCAAAAGTAGTTACTATGAAATAAACCTCACAACAACATATTTACGCTCTACAATAGAGATAGTTTCCAATGATTAATTCAGCTATTAAGGACATACCCTGAATTTATTAGAGAGAAAGATAAGAGTTCATTCCAGTTTGAGATGGAAAACTTGTAGTCCTTAATAACCATAAACAAAAAACAGGAATGCTGAAAAGAGCGCCGCTGGCTTAACCCTTTTTCTAAGGAGCGGTTGAGATGACACCGGAATGGCTTTCATTTCCGAACGAGTTTCATCCCAGAAGAAAATTCGTACTACATTCACATGATACAATCAACCGGCCTAGCCAAAGACGTTCTCTCTTTCCCCAGATCAGATACGCACGCGACACTCACCCCACACTACACAGAAAGAGAATTTCACTCGGAATGAAAACCGGAATGAACCCATTCAGGAATGACTTGTAAGGAAACGAAATATTCTTCCAGCATCACGTAAGCAAATTCAGAGAAATATATGGAGATCGATTGAACTCTTTCCAGAAAGAAAGTCATTCCGGTATCATATGAATGACCACTCAGACAAGTGTGTAGGAAAGATACGTTACAGTACTAATTTTGATTTTAAAGAGCACTTATTGCCAGGTCGTAACCCTGTATATGCGCAGTGATTTAGCAAGTGATGCGAATTGGGTAAAACAAAACAAACGCATATGAGGCTTGACCAAGACACATATCAGCAAGCGCTCACTATTGTTGCGCCGGCAAAAGCGTTGGGGTACGTCCGAGGTCGCGAAAGAAAAACAAAGAACGGCCAGAAATATTGCTAAAGCGGCCGTGGGCATTGGACCTTTTTAAAGTTGCCATTAATTTTTTCGTGATCACCTTCTTTATTTGTTGGTTTGTTTGTTTGTTTTTTGGAAACTACGTCTTCTCAGCAAGTTTCCACTTTGGTTAATTTTTATGCACTTTATTAAGGATCTGTGAAGTATTTGGAACCGAGTTTGGTTATTTATATCATGATTTTGGTTGTGTATTGAATGACAAATTTAACATTTCATTGTTGTTGTACCTGTTGCTTTACTTGTACTAAGAAAAGTGCAAAAAATGCTGTTCGAAACTTAGGGGAAGTCGCAACTTTCTGCAAGAAAAAACAATTTTAACTAATCGCAAAAATTAGTTTCCAAAATTAGTTTAATTGTGGAGCAAGCTTGATGCTGTGGTGAGAACATTCGTTACCCACCAACATGTAGGCGTTGGTTTTGGACACAGCTCTGCTTTGCTGGGAAAAAGCGACATTTCTCTTTCGAAACTTTCGCCAAATACTAATGTTGCAGTAAGTAAGAAAAGACTTTATTTTATGAGGGTTAGCACGAAATAGCCGGGGCTAATAAACTTGTGGCCCTCTAAATAATAAATAAATAAATAATAAAATAATAAATGAGTATACTAAGCTATAAAAATACAAGGTAAAAACCAAAGAATACAGATACTATAGAATCTACTAAATTATTTAAAAGATAAAAGATAGCATTATAATCATCTCACAATTCATCAAGTCACTTAAATAGAAAAATGATCAAGATTCTGCTATTGTTTAAAAAATTCATTCCACAATGCTTTTTTTAAAGAGTCAACTGAGTCCCTTTGCCTTACAGACACAAAGTGAATACAATTATGTAAAGTACTACTGCCCAAACAGAAAGAGCTGCTTTCGCTGAAAACAAATTTTTAATGAGGAAGTAAATGGCGCCGGCAATAATAGCCAGTTCCAGATTATTGTTATAACGATAGAATATGATTTGCTTGACAGAGTTCGATGCTTCAGTGGCCAGTTGACGGCATCAAGTCTTTCACACGATATGAAAACTGCCGACATTACAGAAGCCTGCGAGAAGATGACATAAAAAGGCAATGTAAAAGGAATCTAGTATCAATTGAAGATCATAGGATATACTCCATAGTTGTTATGGAAGACCGACGATTAAAGAGACAAAAAAGGGAAGCGACACAGCTGCTAACATGACATTCACAAACGCAATATTTACAACCAGAAACAAACTTTTCTTGCTTAGTCTCTTCTTCAATGCAAAAAGACAAGGTTCGTAACCGTTTTTGAACAAAAAATTCAAGGACTTTCAAGAACACATTTCCCATATTTCAAGGACTCTATTCAATTCAAAAAGAGCCTTAATTCTATGTCTTTTTTTAGTTCTTTCACAACATAGGTAATTTTAACTCGAAGGTCTTTCTGTGTTTGCTCCTTTTCCTTTGGAGTTCTACTTAAATTATAAAGTTAGCACCGAAATTCAAGGACTTTCCAGCACCGACTGCAATTTTCAAGGACTTTCAAGGCCTTGAATTTTTATTTTAAAATTCAAGGATTTTTAAGGACTTTCAAGGTGTGTGCGAACCCTGAAAAGAACAATCGTTCGAAAGTTTCCCACGACAATTAAAACAGCTTCAGTCACGAAAGCGCTGCACAAAGCTATTCCTTCTGTTCGGGAGGAAAAAGACGGCATGTCTGAGGAGGACGTACTATTCAAAGATTTGGCAGCAGCTGATATATTTTCCATCGCTTGGAGTCGACGATAAAACGGGTTCGAAATAGAATTGAGTTTTTGACTGTCGTTGACTGAAGTTACATGACTTTGTAAAGATTATCTGGACGGAATTAGTCTGAATAAAGGTTTCTCTGATATTAGCCATAAATTGCATCAAGACAGCAAGTAGTAATTGAAAATGCAGTTTAAACATCAAACAGTAATATTTCGAGGCTTTGTTTAACTCGACAACTTTTCGTTTCAAGCCGCATATATTCAGTTAAACATCTCCGTTGCTTTACAAAAGAAAAACAAAATTATTCATCCCTTCTTTTAACTGTATTGGCTTCAAGAAAGAAATAGAGAAAAGCCTCAGTGAATTGATAACTGACTATCGTGGGGCAAAGAATAAACAAAACTCTTTTATGAATAAAATACGTTTATAAGATATTGGAATATATTTTGAGCACTACAGTGTCACCTAATCCACTCTCATAAGAGAGTATTATTTATTATATGGCCATGTCTCGAAAGGACTGGAAACAAACAAATTCAAAAATTTGATTGGCTAAAATCGATCTTGACTGCGGTCTAGACTTTCCCATCTAGACCGGCATCCATAGACCGATCTTGTTGTAACAGTTGTCCTCAAAAAGTTACAAACAAAGAATATGAAAAAATTGGCTTGTCCCTGTTAATAATTCTAAATGGAAGAATCAGTGGAGAAAGCAGGTAAAGTTTAGAAAACGAGCAAACGTTAGCAAATTTGAGTCCTGCAGAGGAAGCTACGAGCAAAGATGAAGTCGAAATTGATGTTTTTGTTCCTTTGCTTTCTTGTTTGGCCATATAATAAACATCTTATTAACCGGGCTAGGTCGTTCTGTATGGGCGAATCTTGACCTCGGTCGCTGGTACAAACCTCACTGCGTTCGGTCTGTACTGGCGACCTCGGTCAAGATTCTCCCACACATACAAATCTATGTCAATTTTTGTGTGTTGTGACCAAATATATACTCTAAGGGCACTTATTGGACTGTGACAGTTTTACACCGTTACTTATCTAAAGTTGTCTAACAATTCTTCAGATCACTAAAATCAGATAGCTGCTAATTTTTGGAAAAAAGATATAGCTTCCGGCTTTGCGGCAAACGGTTGCAGTACGTAGCTTTAATTATTTAAGTACATCGTGCTGTGTCATGCAGCAAAGGATACTTATCAACAAAGAAAACAAAAATCGAAATTTTCAACGAAGGCCACATACGAATATGCAAAGGTAAACAAACGTTTTTATTTGATGTTAGGGAATAACTGATCAAAGCTATGTCCATTAAAAATGGGACTCAAACTTTTGCAATTACACAAATCCTCTCGCTTGTGCTAAACAGCCAAATAAGCTGATTAGTTAACACCTCACCCTTTTGAATTTTAAAAACAAAAATAGTAACACGAAGAAGAAGTTTTTGCGAATCGTTGGTTTCCTGGGTTGTAAATTTCATGGCAAATATTACCCAATCACTCTAACAAGAAGAACGCCACAAGGGTTTAAAACCATCACTATAACAAACTTGGGCTTTGTTCACACTAGGTGCCAGCGCACTGTGCTTAAGTACGGTACTCGATGAGGACTAATGTGAACCCACCCTTTTCAAGTACCCACGCCAAATTCGGGCAGTGTTTTAAATAAGTGCATGAAGCTTTTACGTCTAAAATTTTGCGCCCAACCTGCACACTCATTTTCGGAGCGCCTATGGTCTACGCCAGCAGTTGTACTGAACGTTTCTAAGTGTGGATATGTTCATTCTTACACTGTGTTGACTATACACTTGTATTGTGATTATTACACATTTCACTATAACGTGACTACAATACCGACGATATGTCATCGGCCATATTAACACTCGCAGCGCGAAGCAACCTTTTTTCTGCTGTTACTAATCCTTTACTGTCACGCACTAACAGAGAAAAAAAGTTCGAACTCACCTTAATTCGAATTGAATGTGACGGAGAGTCAATTGTGCGGATGTCAAAGGGCATCTCTACAGAAACTTCTACGGAGACATCTAACACATCACTAAAACGAAAAGATGACAAAAATAGTCATGGTAAATATTTGCAATAGCGACTTTGAGTTCTCATAGTTCCTACGACGATGTTAAACATCTTTTCATCTTTCAGATAGCACTGCAATTTACCTGGGAAGTTTAGTGGTTGGTAAACGGTCGACTCCTGGTTCTTGAAGAATTTACAGATGAAAATGTACCACTCGTTCAACCAGGGGGAAGTTACATATTAAAACCTACCGTCAGACGTTACTGCTAAAGGTTGATTTCCGCTGATGCGTTTTTGGCTACGCACGTTAACGTTAACGCAAGTAAATTTTAATCACGAGAGGTTGAGCGAGGTTCAAATTTTTACGCTTGCGATCGACCTTTCATGCATTGCTTCCATTTTATTTGCGAACGTAAATTTTACGCACGTACGCACGTAAAAATTACGCAACACTGGAAATCAGCGTGGCCTAGTGGTTAAGCGCTGGACTTGCACTTTGGAGGCCTCGAGTTCAAGTCCCGCCCTGACCGCTGGTTGGATTTGTTCACGGTAGTTCAAAGTTCAACTTCTCGACCACCCTAGTGTAAATAGCCAAATGGTTTGCCTCCGGTCAGTTGGGATTCTTGATCCCAATATATTTGATTTAAATTATTTGTTTCAGTCATTTGCTCGGCCCCAATATAATTAGTGCTATAAATACTACCGAGGGTAAATAAACGGAAATTTATTTTTTACGTAACTGCTAACGTCTGGCGTTTAAAGAGTTTGACTGGGCTCAACGTCAAACGAAACTGCTAACGTCTTGGAAGACTCGCAAAACAAGTCATATTTGTGTTTATTCCAAAACTCACCTCGATCCTTTCTCATCAATATGTACGGTATCCACGTCAGTCTGAGGTGAAAAGAAAAAGGATTAAACCCTGAAAATATAACTGAACCTCTATTCTAGGCAAACTTTGATAACAAGTTATTCATCTAATTTCTAGGTTTTCTGCTGTCTGTTTTTAATGTCTCTGTTGCGGATGGAAACAACAAATTAACCCCTGTGAAATTAAGGGAGGCATAAGACCAAACAGAGAAAAAAAAGACAACGGCCTATAAAGATGGGCTAGCAGATCTAACAGATTCATTTTACGGCTGCAAAAAAATCGAGAACACATTTTGGTTATTACTATTTTAAAGACAGTGCATTTACAGCAATCATAATGTATGCAAAGTTCTAAACTAGGTATGTGAAAGGGGTACCTTTTCTATCAAATGATATAAAAGGGTAACCAAGGTGTATAAAATAGGTATATAGGTAGGTGTCAAAGCTTCATTACCTGGGTGATCTCCTCTAAGGCCGTATTCCGTTTCCATGGCGCCACGGAACCAGGAAGTGAGAAGCAAATATGTTCCCGCTCAACCAGGAGCTCAGCAACATAGGTTATCTTGATCAACACTTGCGCTCCAGGAGGAAGATTTCCCACGCTGACAGTGAACACATCCTGATTATTTACAAATAATTAGTGTCACAAAAGAGTCTTCTACCACAAAAGGATCTTTCTTGCTCGTAGTGCAGGCAATAAAGCGTTTTATCGCATTACGTAGGCTTTAACGTTGGATTCTTCAAGAGGATTCAATAATTTTTTGTTGCTGATTAAAATGCAATTGTATCAATTTTTCAATCTTTTCAGGTAGGGCAAACAAAAGTGTACCAGCGGTCTCTACTTTTGCTGAATGATAAAAGCATTCATACTTGGTATTTCAGGTAATTCATGATCATTTGTGAGGTCATGATCACAATCAAAGTCTTTGCTTTCCCCTGTATTGAAGATTGCAGGTGCTAAAAAAGCCAAATAACCAAACATGTACCCTTTTACTACCAAAGCAAATACAGTGCATGTGACTCTACCACCTTTATAAAATTCATAGACAGGCCTCGTCAAGGGTTTCTTCCAGCTAGTTACCTGCCCTCTACTATTTTGACGAAAGAAGGCCCTGCACAATGAAAGGTTTTCTAAACGTTCCGCAAAGAGTAGAATCACTTGACCTGAGGCATCTTTTTGTCAACGTGTGAACAACAAGAGACTGAAATATCAGCAAGTATAACACGTGACATACCGGTGTCTCTTCGTCCATGAGGTAGGCCCCATGCCCTTGACTGATGGCTTCCCGATACTCCTTGTGGGCTTGTTCTTTTTCTTTCACTTCACCCACGATGTGTTTACCGTTGATAAAAGCTTCGAAACCACAAACTACAGGAAAAAAGTATTGTTCTTAGCTTTCTCTAAAGATTTTACAAACGTACAACGGGCGGAGTGCCTGTTAAGTCGTTTACATCAATTATCAAACTGTCTGAAAAGACTGGGTTCCAAAGTTCGGAGGCAGACATTCTTAGTGGCTTCATGGTCTTAAGCAGGAATGTAACTTTGATGAGGCCTTTCCTTGACAATTTAGTAAAATAAAGTTATAATAGAGATGTTTAAGAAGAGCAGCTTGTGTGAATAGAAACATACCTGCCGCCATGTCATCCAGGGGAAACACATATTTAGCTTCTATGGGTGATGAACTATTGTTCTTGTACGCTTGAAACACTATCACCTGATTGGAAACATAAATGCGAGATGTTTTTATTCATTGAATTGGTGGGGTTTTTGTTACCTCGTCCTGATGTACACGGTTAGGGGCTATCCTGGGTATAACAAATGAGGCTTAAAACACTCTGCTTTTCGAAGTATATGCACACAGCGAACATCCAGCTACAACTATGGCTAAGCAGAAATATCGCTTATCTCATGGAAGACGACCAGTTCTGCAGTTTCGTAATCGTGCGATCCTTAGACTGGCAGTTCAGCCATCAAGCTTGCTACTTTAGTCATTCCAAGGGCAGGACTTTTAAGTAAGCAACGAGTATTCAATACTATATCAGGAGAATTAACAGTTTGATTAAAAGCTAACCTGAGCAGCAAGATCCAAGAGCTTGGCTCTGATTTGAACTGACTGGAGCGGAAGAGGCTTATCCCCAGTCCCCTTAAGACCAGCTTCAACTTTGGTCAGTGGATCCACAACCGACATAACATCTGACAAGTCTACAGTGGAGCCTTAAAAACACAAGAAAGCACGTGACTTATAGGACTTACTTACAGGACAGCTGGCAGATGGAGTAGAGTGGCCAAGCCTCGTGTGACTTTGGATTTAGTGGCCAAACCAAAAACCAATTATATTAACTAGAGACTGTATACAAAACACTACTTTTATTATATAAACAACAATGAAATACCAGGTGAGCTTTCGCGCGAAAACTTGATATCTTCACATGTGAAAATAACATGTTATCTTCACATGTGAAAATATCACCGTTGCTATGGCTACATAATAAATCGCACCTTCCACACCAAAAAACTATTAAAGTGAAATGGTTTGGCTTTTCATTGGCGTTTATATAATAAATAGAACATTACAGGGCCGTTTGGAGATACGAAATTTCTCTTCTCGCGAGTGAGCGCAGCGAACGAGTGAAATATTTTTCAACACTCGAAGAGAAATTTCGTATCTCCAAGCAGCCATGCAATATCCTATATTTATGTAACAACAAACTCCCAACTGGAATCCTTCACAGTCAAACTCCGCTTTACGGATACCTCATTATTACGGACAGTTTGCTTTGTCCCTGGGGAAAGAAAGCCCTCCTACATTTTCTCTAAATTCAACCTGCTTAATAAGGACACCCCGTTCTATGGTCCCCTTAGTGTCCTCATTAACGAGGTTTGACTGTACTTCTTTTCCTCTCAGTGTCAACCTTGGTGTTAATCACCACATCTTCTAATGAAAAAGAGGCGTTTTAGCGATTATTTTTTGGCGAGCTTCAGCAATAGGGAGCTTAAACAATGACGAAAAGAGCGAAAACGTCACCCAAAAAGTGAATTTGCGCTGTTTCAAACCTCATCGCTGTTATTGCAACCCTTTTAATTTGTGCAAATGTTGGCGATTTTTTCAGGAGTTGAATTCTAAAGGATTGTATCTAATTTCACAAAAAAGAAAAAGAAAATCGTTGTCATGTGTTCCCGTCCTCTATAAAACGTGCCTAGGAAGTTTCACGTCGTAGTGGTCAGTGACGGCAAAGAAATATACAAAAAAGCGTGATGCACGTGCAAAGTTGTTGTTTGGCCAATCTAAACCTATTGCTTTTTTGACGTTCTCGTTCCCGTCGCCATCGTCGTTGCTTCAGCTCCTTATTAACGTTTATGAGCAAGGCAAGTCAATCGGAAATGCACGTTTGGCAATCCATGGGCAGTGTTTTTGCCCAAATTGTTGGGTAAATAGCAAAGCACATTTGGTAGCGTTTAGGCAAAACGACTTTGCTTATGCTCTAACCCGTGCTTAAAAAGGGCAGGCTCGCGGAATATACCGAGAGTTCTTCTACGATCCAGCCAAACCAAAAAACTAAAATTCTTCATGAAGATCCTACCTTCCATGTCTTCCACTTCCTCGTCTGAGAAGCCGCTATCAAGAGACACGTCATCTCTTGGCAGTACATTATCGTCAGGCAAAACAAATTCTACCAAATATCTAGAAAGCGGGAAAAGAAACAAGTTATGAAATATTTGCCAAAAATAATAAAATTCCAATACACACTTTTAGATTTGAGGACGGGAACGACATTTGACGTAAAGTTTTATTCGCACGTAAACAATGCGAGACTTCTACCGTTTGGTACATTTCACTTTCTCAGTTTCTCGTGATTGGTTGAACCACTTTGGGTTCTTACCTCGGGAACTGCATGTCATGGATGATTCTTTTGTTCTTTTTGACTTATCCATGGAAATTCACCTCGCCTTTGAGAAAATCGGTCACGCACAAAAAGTTGCTTTCCCGAGACCAGCGGCCATTAGTGGCTATGGGTAAAACGGCTGGTGTAACAGCACCTAATGTGATGTATTATAGACGACCTACACACTCGACAACAAATTTTTCTTTCTATTCTTAAATTTAACGCGCTTTCTAAAGGATCAGCTCCAGGAAAATACGCCTTCATTTGACTAATTAACCAGTTGAAATAACTGCCAAAATTTTAACAAGAATGCGAATGTACCTTACCGTCTTGGTTGCTTAAGGTGGGGTGTCTATTTTTTTTTAAGACTCATGTTCGCTGTGTTCGCCTTGGCGCCAAATCGTACGCGAAACTGAACTCAAATTTCCAAAACACAGGAGGATTTTGAGTGCTGCTGTGAATTTTTTTTACGTTAAATATATTCAAAAATCACCTTGAAACACTCGAAAGTTTTCTTTACATCAGTATTCCAGATTTCTTTCCTTATGACTGAAGTCGTTGGAACCATTTTTGTAAACCCGTACTTTTGACAGTTCAGAAAGAAGTTACCTTTCATTTTTGCGCGAATGAAGTCCGCTTCTTTGTTTTAATTCTCAAAATTAAGGGCTGCATGTGGGGGTTTTATTAAAAGGGCAAAAATGGTCGAAAACGTTTAGTACGGTTTACGCCAGCCTTCGTCTACAACGCATTCATCGCGAAACCGCTTCAAGTCTTTTCTTCCCCTTGGGCAATTTATCGACGTGTAATCGCAAACATGAAAGTGATCAACACCAAGAGCAACCCCAACCCAAGCTATTTCCCCACGGGTAGCTTTGGGGAAAAGGAGGATTGTAACTGCACCTTTTGGAAAATGTCATGTTGTAGTTGAGCAGTGACGGCGAAGAAATGTACAAAAAAGTGTGCTGCAGGTGCAGAGTTGTTGTTTTGCTTATTAGAACTATCGCTTTTTTGCCGTTGTCGTTGCCGTCGCCGTCTTGGTCGCTTAAACTCGCTAAGGTCTCTGATAAGTCCCCGTACTACTATTACGGTAGTCCAAGACCACCCAGTTGCTAAATTTGCCGCTAACTACAGCTTAGACTTACCTCAGACGCTGCTGGTTACCACTGTAGATGGTAAATTCGTCATCCTTAGAAAAGACGAAAAAAGGTGAAATTGAGGGAGCTGTATCCTGCAGCACTCGTATTATTTCCGTTCACGGAGAAACTGTCTTACTAAGAGGGGCCCGAGTACAACTGATTAAAAAATATACCCACGCTTATTTCCATAAGGAAAAATCTTCCGTCCACAAAAATATGAAAAGAAAATTGCTAAACATAAAGATCAACAGCTAAAAGTGAAAAAAATCCAGGCAAAAACAAACTTCCTGTCGGTATTCTATTCGTTAATCCAAGGAAGTTCCCTCACAGGTAGCCCAAGCTCGAAATATAAGCATCGGCGAACATCGTCATTGTTGCGTAACATTCGAAATATAAGGATTTGTATGGGAAAAAAAAACCTATCGTTTCCTTAACCTGCGAAAATGAAAGGATTTCAATAAAAAACAGCTTACCTTACATAAAATGTGTGTTACGTCTCTCCTGTGTGGTCCATGGGCCTATTTATGGCTGTTTTATAAAACACGTTTTACGTAAGGTAAGCTGTTTTTTATTGAAATCCTTTCATTTTCGTAGGTTACGAAAACGATAGGTTTTCTCCCATACATATCCATATATTCCCAATGTTACCCAACAATGCCGATGTTGGCCGATGCTCGTATTTCGAGCTGGGGCTACCTGTGGTCCCCCACACAAACAAACAAGACAGTTGACACAAGAACTCTTTTAGTTTTTACTTCAGAGAATAAACTCCACGCACGCACAAGTTTTGAAAAGGACAGAAAGGTTAACAACTGACCTTAAAATCTGACGGCTCACCCTCAGTGCTCTGTACCCCGTGACAGCTGTCAAAACCAATTGGAGCGGATGTCAGATCCGTGGCAAATTTCCTCAATTCCTTATAAAGAATAGAAGGGTTGTTTAGCATATACATGGGCAAACCGATCGGTTAACGGTTTGGGCAGACAGTAAGAAAAATTCTGAAGTGGTAAATTTCATTCCGTAACTAAGTTTACTATTTGCACAAATCTGTTTCTTTTCCCAAAAAATGTCCGCGAAAGCATGAAACTGGTATCAAAGATAGGTTTGAACAAATGGAACACGAATTTCCGTTTGAAACTTTCTATCCGGAAAAACAGGATTTTACCTTTTCAGATGTTTCGAATCTCCAGGAAATTTTCCACTGGAACTACACGAACAGCCGTGACAATTTACTCCTCAATCGGAATTTCCAGAAACTTTTTGTATACGGGAAAACAAACAAACTGTCAAGGCTAAGGGCCTGTTTACATGAAGGTGGGGGACCCCAAGTACGTGAGGTAACATGTGGCGGGTTACCCCACTTTACATGGAAACGTGATCACATTAAAATGCGAGATTATGTGGACAGGCGGGTTACCCCACCTAAGCGGGTTACCTCATCTATCTGGGGTCCCCCACCTCCATGTAAACAGGCCCTAAGTGAAAACAAGAATAGGAATTACCCAGTATACGAGAATATAGATTTGGAGAAGATAATCTCTTTCTCGTTAGGTAAAATGAATACCCTGAAGTTAAATCATTGATCGTACCTTGATGTTGCCCAGGGCAACCTCATTGACTAACATGAGTCTTGTTCCACTGCTAGCTGCGGCTGAATATTTAGCACTCGTGCTGCATCATAAAAGATACGGGGAACCATCTGATTACGAAAAACTGTATTCGGTTTCACTTTATCTGTTGCTATGTTTTGAGGCACACTGTCAAAATATTTCAAACTAGTCTCCTTTGCAACTAAACAATGAAGCTTTCATCATCTTTGTGAATGATGCCAAGTTTCAGTTATGCACACAAAGTTATGGGATAGCAAACGCCGTAGGCTCAGCGGTGCATTGTTGAATTCTAGAAGCAGGTGTGAGAATTTTACAAAGCATGGGCGTCAGCCGAGGGTAGAGGTCGGTATCGCCGAGAAATAAAATGAGTAAGCGAAACCTATTCTACCACTAGCAGTCATTTGCGCATTTAACAACTCCTTTATCATTTGGTAAAACAAGCAACACCAAAAACTATATTCCAACCTTGCTGAACTGGCAAAGTAGATCGCACTCCCCAGCATCCCGGCATCAGATCGTTTCCCTCCAAAATCCTCCACAATAATCTTAGGCATTAGAAGACCCCTAAAAAAAGACAAACATTACGTAAAATTGTAATTCACATTCTTTGAAAATAATTACCAAAAGCATGAAAGCGCCGCTAAGGTTAAGGTTACATGTAAGGTTTGTTTATAGAGAAAAGTGCACTTATCCAGCTAATTTACACGCACTCCACTTAAATACTTAAAAACAAATAATTCAGATATAACACAACAGTATTAAAACCCCCAAACTGGCAGGAGGTAACAAGTTCGGGCTATTTACAGGCATGGCCGAGGGTTTGAACTCGGGAAGACTGAATAAAAATCCCCCAAGTGACCAGAGCGGGACTTGAACCCGGGATCGCCGGATTGCGAGTCCGATGCGCTGACCACTCGGCCGCGCTCCCTCCTTATACGACACGCTGTGTCGTAAAACAGAATGTTGCTCCCTAAATTGTCCCTGAGCATGGCATCAACTTTGTAAAGTTTAATGCGGTTTCTAGACTGAACAATAGAAAATAATATCTTTTTCGTTTGTCAACCTTCTTGCAGCATGAACATTTTCATCAGTAGGATGTCTAAAATGTGTGCAATTCCACAATTTGTTTTGTCTTAAATTTATACTAATTGTAGAACATTTCAAGATGAGCCACCCACAATGTTAGCATGAACAGTTACTGACAAGAGCAGAATAAGCACATGAGCAGAATGAAAAAGTGTTACTTCACATAGTGTCAGAACCTGACCATGTGTTAACTTAAATTATGTCTGAGTAAGGCTTGAAATAGACATGATGTTGCAATCGTCCGTCACCCAGAATGCGTTCCATTTCAGACAATTCATCTGGATCTATCTCAGCGTTTGATACCGGCTACCTTAACTTCCCAACTAACCTTGAAAGAATACCCACGAAGTTTGTCACCTGTAATGAAAGAGAAGGGAATTGGTTTTAAACTACGTGGAAACTACTTTAAAATTTGAAACGTCCAGCTTGAAAGCCATTCATAGAACACATAGATCACAATTCAACAAACCAGTAACTGCAGTTAGTCCTTGTAAAGAGATTTCATCTTACACCACAAAAATCCAATTCCACCGCGTCGAGTAACTTGGTTTTCACCTTTGATTTTCAAATATTTGATCAAATCAAAAAGATCTATAAGAACTTCTAAGACGCTGTCTGAAGTCTGAAGTCATAATAATCAGATTAAGAGTTTCCTCGGCTGCTCTCACCTTTGAAGAATGGAAAAGAAGTTTTTTATTTTGAATGTCGTGGGAAAAAGTGCCCTCTTCTACTGGACGCATGATCGAGAAAACGTTGAGTACTTGGATCTGAGAGGGACTGAAAAAAGCAAGACCAAGAAAAAGTGAGACAGTTGCTTAGTTCGTGGCACAAAAATTTCCCAAGCTAGAATGCTTGCAATGTAGAGGAACATTAATTGAACAGATCTTTAATGATTAAGACGGGGTTGAGCGACAAATCGTGATCTATCCGGCAGTGGCGAGCAGATACTTTACATGACGATGCCCAAGGCAGGGACAAGTAACCTGTCAGCGATATCAATAAGTGTGATTGTTTTGTTTCTAATTCATTGGGGAAATACAGGGCCGCCATTGTCCCCCGAACAATGAAACCAAATTGCACAAGACCAGAGCATTACCTTCAGCTAAAAATTTTTTTTTACAGCGCATGAGCAGAACATCTGTGGGAGGTTATCTGCGGTGACCTAATGACCAGTCAGAACTTCGTTCTCATCATTTTATTCCACTATTTCAGACTTGCAGCACGAAAAGGAGGGACAAAGACTAGGGTGAGAGAGCCACGAAAATACACTCACTAAGTTGCTTGCTGATCAACACAGCGTTTACGTATCACATGACCAGAAAGCTAAATGTTATGCTATGCTAATGTGTTTTATGGTTATTTCTGTTACCTTGTTTCACTTGAGTTAACATGTTCCTGAATTTTTTTAAACTCGTCACTTTCATGCTGCAACCACTCAATGTGACACTTCAGTGCTCTGTACTTGGAGTAAACACTTCTCCTTGTTAACCAGTTTGTAGACTCGCCAACACTCACCATGTCTTTGATTAGCTGTTGAAAGACACAGCAGTCAATATTTCAGCCGGTTACAGGTGGTATCAATGAACAAATACCCACGGAAATGAAACATCCTTTTTCTCACAAAAAAAACCAAAAAGTGCCCTCAAAAAAGTGAACTGCAACGTCAATATACATTGGCATGTCACGATACCTACAGTCACATTGCTACCCAGAGAAGTTTTTGCCGTGCAGTGCAGTCCAGGTGATCTGTGACGTCATTGCGGGGGCCTGGGGAAAGAAATTTTAATGCCGTATCCCATAAACCAACGCGCGCACCAATTCAATTCAATTCAATCTGTTCCCGTCAGCTTTGGTTTATGGGATACGGCATTAAAATTTCTTTCCCCAGGCCCCCGCAGTGACGTCACAGATCACCTGGGTGTCATTCCGGCATCCAGCTTTATGAGTAACAGCACAGGCGGCCCAAACTCATGTTGCGAGGGAAGGGTGTAATGTAATTTACATTAAAATTATGTGACGCGCCGGTGTCGCGTTACAGGCGACCGTTGAAAATATAAGAGTCTTTGTATGAGAAATATATTACTGAGATCTACGAACGCTAAATAACGCTAAACCTTACTTTTTCTTAAACGAAATGAATAAAAAAGACTTACCTACAATGTATTCCACTGCGTTTTGGTGTCTGTTTGTCGTTTTACCAGTTTTTCTTAAATGAAATGAATAAAAAAAGACTTACCTGCAATGTATTCCACTGCGTTTTGGTGTCTGTTTGTCGTTTTACTGGTAAAACGACAAACAGACACCAAAACGCAGTGGAATACATTGTAGGTAAGTCGTTTTTATTCATTTCATTTAAGAAAAAGTACGGTTTAGCGTTATTTAGCGTTCGCACACAGGAAAAAATAACGGATTCCCATTTTTGGATATTTTAGGGTATTTAAAGAATACCCATAAAAATCCCAAATTTGGCAAAGCGAGACAAGTCCCAACCAGGGAATTCCCAACTAAGTTCCCAGATTGGGACTTGTCTCACTGTTCCAAATTTGGGATTTTTATGGGTATTCTTTAAATACCCTAAAATATCCAAAAATGGGAATCCGTTATTTTTTCCTGTGGCAGATTTCAGTAATATATTTCTCATACAAAGTCTCTTATATTTTCAACGGTCGCCTGTAACGCGACACCGGCGCGTCACATAATTTTAATGTAAATCACATTACACCCTTCCCTCGCAACGTGAGTTTGGGCCGCCTGTGGTGTCAGAGGCAAATAAATCACAAGATTCCACAACTCAGGTCTGCGGAGGAAATGGAACAAACTGCTCAAAACACTCATCCTTTAGCTTTTTGTCACCAATCTGCTTTGCAATGCACTGAAATATGTTGAACTGTGAACAAAACCTGCTGTGATTTGGAAGAATAAAAGGTTACACAGATACGAAGAAGCCCCGGCCCTCACCTGACATAGATCCTGCTTCTGTGCAATAAGATATTTGGATGTTATCGCTGTTCCTGTATTCTTGTGAGGAATAATTGAAAAGAACTCATCCGAAAGTTTCTTGAGTACACTAGAATCCTCAGCAGAATCCAAAGACTTTCTTAGTAGAAGCAAAACTGCTTCGGCTTTTTCCACGTCCTCAAGTTTAATAGAATCAGCAGGAACTGCGAGAACGTCCGACAGACTGCCAGTTGCCTCATTCCAAATAAAGTCAATCAGCTTTGCGACCTCAGGAGACAGCACAGTATCTTCCTCGGGACAATACTCACTGACTGTTATCTGGATTAAAGTAAATATACAGATGTAGCCAGAGCTAAAAGCGAAGCTTCCGTTTATGCATTCAAAATTTAATGTTGGGTCCACTGCAAAGAATTCCACAAATCTACACTTATGATCTTTGGGGAGTAGTTGTAAAACATAAACTTGAGACTGCGATCAACGAAAAGCTAATAACTGAGGAACGGAAAACCTAAAATAAACTAAACCTCAAAATGTTGGAACCTGAGCCCGCGATACGGTCACGCGATTATGGTCAGCGGGTACCCTCTTTTGAGAGCTGTTAATTGACTGTAATATGGATGTCTATTATCAAGTTAAAACAGGTTACAGGCTCCTATACCAGCTAGAATATGTGACATTTCACATTGGTTTCCCTGTGGTGCGGATGGGTGTACGGTCACGTGACTACCATAATTTCTTGGATGCACAGATAACCAAATTTTCTTATCCATGGTGCTCCGCTGAGTCCGCTTCGCGCGCGCAAGGGCTCTGCTACAAAAAGGCATTCACACATAGGCTCAAAAGCGTGTTACTGTTGAAGGTTTCGAAGCCTGACTTCCCTGTTTTTCAAAACTAGAGCCAAATGTGCCAGAAGGCTTTAACAGGCTCTTGAGGGTGCATTATTAACACTTAGGAATAGGCTCCTGCACCTTTGGCGCTAGTTTGATGCAGTCTAGAAGAGGCCTTTACACGGTTTTAAAAAGAGACTCGGGACGGGAGGAGGGAGGAACGGAAACGGTGTTGACGAAGTAAACAGAGTGAAAAAGGCCGTGTATAAACCTTTCCTTTATCTAATCACGTTAGTTCACTTAAGTTAAGGCAGAACGAAGACGATGAACGAAACACGCAATTGAATGAGCAGAAATGAGCAAAGGAAATAGAAGATACGTATCTATGTTGCGGTTCATTTTCACCCTTGGTTTAAAAGTTATAATCCTTTATGTCTTCCTCTCTCCGCCCAAAACAAAACCCATACCTGCTGCTCTTGCCTGAGCACTGTTTACTGGGCAATAAAATTAAACACACTTAAGTTGGAGCAATATGGCTATGGACAATAGGTCCATAGCCGCTTTTATTGAAACAAACAGAACAAGAATGAATTCTGTTATAATATGTTTGCCCAGTAAAGGTACGGGCCAAGAAAAACGGCACCAACACTAAATACACTACAAGAAAAAGTGGGCGCATCAGGGGAAGGAGGGGGGAGTCAAAAGCAGCTTCTAACTCCGAGCAACAGAGACGAATGGCAAGTGCATGGCGTGCGAGTTCATGTGACTTGTCAAAAACCCACAAGGGGGGGGGGGGGGGTGAACATAATGGCCTTTGACACCTAACCCAGCCCAGTCCCCCTTGATTATCAAATAAACCCTGGTCAACGAGAGAAGACATAAAAATTATATTTGCTAGCAAATATTTTGTTTTTGCCACGGTAAAAAGAAGGAAACAAACTCCATATATCATTTAAACCATTGGTCGAAACACTACCTGTAGCAGAAAAAATTTCTTAAACCTTCTGTAAGGTTTTTTTGTAGTAGTTTCATAGGTCCATAAGGGAGAGTACAGTTGGTCTGTAATTATGCACCCTATTGAATTAAAGTGTTCATTCATTCATTCATTCATTCATTCATTCGTTATCGAAAAAAAATGAGAATTTTAACACTGGCCGACTTAAAATGGTTAATACACCCTTAAATCGGCCCAAATAAAATTGAAAGACGTTTTGATTAAGCTGCACCACCATTTATTGACAAGGCCAAACATCATAGCAACCAATAACTAAGCTTTTCTTACTGCACTCAAGAAGCTTAAAAGAGTTTTAATAGGGGAAATACAAAAAATACTTTTACATACAAACCTGAATCATTTTATCAGAACCAATTTTGTGGGAGAGAACTGACTCAGCCCTAGTCAAACTGTACGGTGCCTGTGTCTGTTGAGTGTATAAAGCAGTGTATGCATCAAGAGCGTCCTCCACCGTACTGAAATATCTGCACTCTTTGGTTCCAGGATCACCTTCCTGTTGAATATGAAGTTTGTTTCAATCTTTATTAACATAAATAAAATATTTTGGCAGCACAGAGCTGCAGTGACCTGGTGTGAGCATCGCGCGTGATGAATCTTGGTTCACGTGTTTTGCTAACCAATAGCAGGGTCACCCAACGTCAATTTTTGGAAAATATCTGTTCGGAACACGATTTGAGATCTAGAATTTTCGGAACGTTTGTTGTAAAAATTTCTTGCTTGCCTGCCTCCCCTAGGAGTTTCGAACATCTAAAAAATGGTATAATTGCCCATTTTAAACGGATTTTTACCCTAAAAAGGTCACCTAGAATTTTTTTCGGAAACCTTTTTTCTGACTGAAATTTTCGAAAAGGTAAGTTTGGATTCCTATAATTTTCTGATCACTAGACTGTCAGCTAGGAAATCCAAACAGATGAAAAATTTTTAGGGGATAAAAATATGCCTATATCTACCGTTTAAATACTAAAATACGTTCAAAAATGCTATGTTTAAGTGGTTTTCAACAATATCCTCGCTGGGTGCCCCTGCAATAGGACATTTCCGAGTTCTAAAAACTCTCACTATTAAAACGAAGCTAAGTGCAAAATCTTTCTTGTGAAAATGAACTCGCTTTATATGCATGCAAACAAAAATTCACTTTCATATCAATGGATTTGCATTTCACCTCGCTATGAAACAGAGGCTTGAGGCAATTTGGAAATATCATCGGAAATAGCCTATCAACACATCCTGCACCGTCGCACGCAGTGCGGATTCGCGTCCCTTGTTCCACTTGCGGCTTCACCCGTTTCATCTTTCTCACCTGACTCGTTCAGGAGGTGGAGATCTTTCGAACCATACCCGAATGAGCACGACTTAGTAAAACAGGCCAGAGAAACCAAAAGGAAATATTGTTCCGCCGCCCACCGGTCACTTCCTTTTAAAGAATTTCACGACCCTGGCATTTACGCGGAAACTTTTCCCACCGAAATAAAGCCTAGTAAAAGCTCAGAAAAAAGAAAAAACGGGGAAAAAGAAAAGAAAAAGCATCAGGAAGGAGAGAAGGAAGGGGAGAAAGTGTCACTTTTTTAACTCCGAGACGAAATTTATCTTCTGCTCTAGTGAATCAATCTTTGGAAGCTGATATTTAGCAGCAGAAACAGAAAGCAGCATATAAACAGCGTTTAGGGTAGTCTTGATTCTTTTTGGTAAAATGATAGGGATCGAAAAACGACTCAACAGCCTCAAAACGTGTTTTCCTCCAAAGCGTCCAGGGGTGAATAAGGTGATGTATTTTCAAGTTGCCTCATCCTGCTGTAGGCCTTACTGATAGAACATAATGTACACTTTTTACCAAAACGTGCGGGATACAATATTATTGTATATGCAGTAGGATATGGTGTTACTCTTAGTAAATAACAAGAAAAAATAAAAAGATAATCCTTACTCTCAGCCTCTTGAGATTCCCATGATGGGTAAAAAGCCGATACCTCGAGCCACTGCAAGGTACTTGTGGAGGAACAACATGTAGCTCCAGAGCATAAAATGAAACAATACTACCAGAAGAATCTGTACTCTAAAAAAGGAAAGTTACAACAAATCTAAATCTACCGTTAACCGCACACCCTAAGGACCAGAAAAAGTGTCAGCTTAAAGAAAGGTGTCCATCCCTCGGGCCATTCCATTACGGTTGATTCTCTCTACAATGGCCACCTTGGGGACAGAAGAAAGTGGCTACAGTAGAGAGGTTTTGAACAAGAGTCAATGTATGGATTTTTGGTCCACCGGGACGGAAAAAGTGGCCATTGTCGAGAGGCAGACGTTAGCGGAGGTTCAACTGCATTTCAAAATCCATACCCCCTAGTGATGAGGTGTCTTTTACCTGACTCCTTTAAAAAACTCTTTCCTGGCACCTCCTTCAGAACCTTAGAGGGCATCAGAAATACTATTATTAATATTGTGCTGTGCCCCTCAGATGATTGGCTTATAGACAATATGTCGCAGTCAAAATGCCTAATGTCTCACCTTAAGTACCAGATCTTTAGCAATTTCATAGCTCTGCTCATCAAAAAAGGGTGCATCAGCTGACTTGTACTTCCAAACCCTGGAAAAGACCAAAAGTACTAACCCTTGATTTTATTGCAAAGAAAATGCCAACTGTGATAGCTATATCATGCAAGCCTTACTTTAAGTTGGATTTTAATATGGCTTTAATTATAAGTTAACTTACTGTATTTTATTGATGTCTGGAAGCTGGAGTTTCTTCACACTTTTTGTCTGCTTTTTGCTGACTTCACTCTGACCTACAAATTAGAAAGACAAAGAACAAATTATGAAGAATATAGAAGTGCTCTATAGTTAGAACTTTAGACACTCTGAATTTATAACCACATAATTTATTTTTTTAATTTATTCATTCCCAATCGGAATAACATTAATATCAATACAACACAGCCATGAGTTATTTTGGTCATTTATGGTAATTATATATGTTGGCTCAAGGTAGCAGGTTATTTTGTTGCTAAGCATTGTTGGGTAGACTGTATTTTCAAGCCAGATGCTTGGAAAAGAAATAAAAATTCCTGCACTAACCACTATCTCCCCATCACAGTGAGACACTGGTGGCCTGTCACAGGGGCAGAGGCTAGATGACTTCACTTTGAAAATGTGAGCCCAGCCATGATGTTATTCCAAGAAAATTCCAATCACACAAAAATTTATTATACCACATCATTAAAAAAATTGAGTTTATGACATACAAGCTATTTTTCCTGAACTAAAATTCTGTGACTCGCGTGTTTCTGAAAGAAGGTATGGTTGAGGATCAAGCAGCTTTCCTGACTCGATGCACTTCTTTACAAAATCAATTGACACCAATGCAATTCCATTCTTTACTGCAGTTCTTCCTTTGTATGAAGACAATGTTCTCTCTGAATTACCAGTCACCAGATAACTTATCTACAACAGAATAGAAACAAGCATGATCAATATTTTGATCCACATTCTGGCAATAACTTTATTAAGTTGGGTTAGATTGAGTGAGTCTAGCTTTATTATGTCTAACAAGTGCTATGCACTTGCCATCAAGTCCCGGGGGGAGGGGGGTGCTTCATTATAACAGCCTAATGGGGATGTGCCGCTGGATGGGGTTGCATTTTCAAGACTGGATTGACTATAATGGGGTTGCATTTTCAATAGAGAAGACAGTTCATTTTTACGGTTAGCAAACATACTAGAATGTTTGTATTGTTGATGAAAAGTTAAGAGTTCTTCATTCAATTTAAGAAATGGGTCAATTCCAGTTTGAGGATGACCTGTTCAAAGGATTGATAAGGTAGACATACATAAACAGAAAGTGACTAAAACCCCATTTACACGCACTAAAAAAATCGGCACAGTACGCAAAATTTTTGGCACCATGCTGACGATTTTAAGGCACGGCACTCCCGATTTTCAATGCATAAACATATTGGTCTCAAATGTAATGTGGCACCAGTGCTCAAAATTTTAGAGGTGCAGAGACTACGTCCTGGAGGTAATCTTTGCAAAAATTTGGTGTGCCGCGCCAATTTCTTAGCACGTGTAAATGGGGTTTAAGTTGGGATCACGAAAATTACATATTTGCCCCAAACTGACTAAGATGGGGTCTATAATTGGCCACAGAAGAGACTATAATGGGATAGGGGTTCTGAGAGGCCAGTGGCACATACCTAGCAAAAATTAACTCAAGTACCCTGCCGGGCATCAAGTAAATGCAAGGTCAAAAAAAAGACCTTGTTTAACTGCTTTCACTGAAGTAAACCATGTATTTATTTGATAGCAGAGCCCCATAGCTAAGAAAATTTGGTTATCTATCCATCCAAGAAATTTTGGAAGTGACATGTGACCATACGTTCACCCGTCCGTCCATCTGTCCATCCACACCACAGTGAAACCATGGTAAAATGTCACACTTTCTACCTAGTGTAGGAGCCTGCAACATGATATTGCACATAATTTCATGTTGCATTCAATTGAAGGCTGTCAAAACAGGGTATCTGCTGATGCTGACCAGTATCAAAAGACTATACACGGACTCAGCTGTTGACCCATCAAGGTTACGTGTTTTTTTTTCTAAAAGTTAACCACTGACAAGTTACTAATTTCGACTGATCGCAGACTCTACTTGACTTGGATGATTGAATAAGGGTAAGGAAAAGTATTTGATTTTAAGCTTTTTTCATGGAACTTCCGCCAGCAAATACTGCTTAAGGCTTATAGAGCCGTATTAAACACAAATTCAAAGATATAATTATTTCAGGAAAATAATAGGGCTTTTGATAGTAAAAAAACCTTATAAATTAAAGCACATTTCATTGCATTTAAAAAATTGTAGCCAACAGTTACCAGCGCCATACAAACGACTTAATGTCGAGATCAAGCAAAACTAGGAGAGAATGACTCGAGAACTGACAATTTGACTACCAATAGACTTTGACTGTTTAACGGTGACAATAGACGAATCGAAATGCACCAATTACTGATTACGAGTCTTCATAGCCAATAACCTCACAACTGAACTGACAGACAACCAATAACATCGCATCGTAATTGACCAATCAGATCAATAACCAGAGTATAACAGCAGTCAGGACTATGTTCACCCGGACGATCAAATTCAACCTACTTTTGAAATGACTCCTGGGTTCAAACCTTTCACAAAATTATAAACCTTGCTTTGCTTGAGGCCTAATGGTGGTCGCTTGGTGAGGAATTATAGCCAAGCACATAAGAGGACAAACACGGAAATCAAGACGAAGAGATTAGAATGATGACAGTGCCTGTAACCAGTCTACTTTGGCTTACTGACTCGTCCCCTCGCAACATTGACAGACACTTTTAACCATTTCATCCAGTCAAAAAGCTCTCAATCATACACTACTGATTATAGTTTTCTGCTGCTTTGTCAAGGAAAAGCAGGTAAGAAATGAAAACCTATCTTAAGAAAATGAAAGGAGAATTAAGCTCATGATCAATATGAGAGACACGTTACAAGAGAACAATGGATGGTATTATTTTTCTCTTCCCTTCTGTTGTGCTCCATCCTTGTCCCTGTGCCCCCTTCCCCTAAACTCAGCTAAATAACACCTGTTGTGCAAGCTCCTTGCATGGTGATCTGTTATTTATTTATTTACTTATTTATATATTTATTTAGTGATTAAAAATTAAAACAGGAAATAACCGTAAGGATCAGGATCACTGATAGGAAACAGGATGAGCATGAAAACCATCTGAGAATGAAAACCACCATCAACAAGAATTGTCAATCAGGACTTTAACATTTGCATAATATTGGGTGCATTAAAAGATTTCTTAGCTTTGAAGATAGAAAGTTGATTGTTCAGGCAATAGTGACATCAAGAATAGATTATTACAATAGCCTATTGTATGGTGTTGCCGCTACGAACCTTAGCAAGCTCCAACGGGTGCAAAATGCAGCAGTCCAATAGGTGTGCTCATTGCCAAGACATGAACATGTCACATCGTCATTTATATGTCTTCACTGGCTGCCGATTAAGTTTAGAATCAATTTCAAGATTACTATGTTCTGTTTCAAGTGCATTCATCGACACGCCCCCAGTTATCTAAAAAGCATGGTCGCAATCAAGAAGACTTTGACATACAACCTCCGCTCAGAACCAGTATCCAGTTGGAAGACCATTTACGGTGATCAAAGAAAAAGGTTACGATTGAGCCTTTTCCATTGCATCCACCACGATTTGGAACAGTCTCCCACAATCATTAAAGTCACAGCAAAAATTCAACACCTTTAAAACATTGCTTAAAACTTCATATAGTATACATCTTTGCATTTTATTGTAAATTCAAAATTGTAAATAGCTAACATGGTAGTTTCGTATTCAATTTTAATATGTCAAGCGCATTTGATCATATCCTCCGGCCTGGGCCCAGTTGCTCAAAGCATGGTTAGTGTTAACCAGCGTTTAATACCATGACAACGTATTGGTTTTGATACTGCTTAACCAATGGTTAACACTAACCATGCTTCGAGCAACTCAGCCCTGTATGTTAATTTGCACTATATAAATATTAAATATTATTATTATCATTATTTTATTAGGGTGCCTTACAAGGGTCAACATCCTTTTGTATTTTATTTGTTCTTATTATAAAATATTATTATGATGAAGTAGACGCTAACAACACGATTTTAGCCATGTTTAATCAGAACTTCAGTAACATAATTTTATCCGATCTCACCAGGCCAAGCACATCAGAAACAGGAAACTGAAGGAGTAAGTTCCCCATGCATGATTCTTTAATAGAAACGTGTAAGCAAAATCCAACCCAAGTTCATATTAGTTGACGTAATATTGACGAACTAGAGTCATTTTTCAGCTTACAATTATTTCTCTTATTTCTCTTGTGGTCGATTCAAAGAGAAAGCGGAAAATACAGCTGTCAGCCAGCATTAATTTAAAACAATATTATAATATTTATGTGACTTTTATTCGATCCAGCCATAGATATAAAAGTGAGGCTCTTTTCTAACCAGATAACAAAACATCAGAAAACATCATTAAGGGACTGACAATTGATTTAAAAGGTGATTTAAATGAGAGTTAACCGTACCTGTTTTGTCAAGATGTAAGATAATGTTCCTCCATTATCCACTATGTTTCTACGAATTTCTTGCTTTTCTTTAAATGACAACAGCGAAGAGGCGAAATCAACACAAAATTGAACGCCGTGAAATATATGGGACATCTTTAAGGAGTAAACCGCTTTATTCAAGCGTCTTCGTTACCGAACCCGCCTCAAATAAGTTTCATTTTGCAATGTGCAGCAATTTTCGAAACCCGCATGAAAACGTACCAGGCGTTTCTTACACTCGGAAACGATCTGGGCACAACCTAGAAAGTCACGAACGGCCAGGTCCGCTCAGACCATAATTTTAACTGGTGAAAACTTTTAGCTTGACGCATAGGGTTTTTTCTTAAACTTTATTTGTACGTTGTTTGTACCGTGAAATCTTCGGATGCTTTTTCTTTCATTTGCTCTAACAGCGCTTGATCTCTCTAAGGACTTGCGTGACATCGGGTAATTGCACCACGGTCACGTGCACGAAAACACCAGCGGCCCGCCCGCACCACCTCCGCCTCCTCCCCCCCAAAAAAACCCCTCCAAACATATTTTTATTGATAGCTTAGTATCGCAAATGATCCCCGGTCGAAAATGATCCCCAGACCGTAAATGATCTCCAAAGTTTGACCGGTTATGAATAGTTGAGAATTTGATTAAAGATCAAAGCAATATCACTTTGGTGATCATTAAGTTAGTTCTCATGATCTTTTCTCTTACTGATGTTAGGACATTGTTAGGAGAAATTTTATATTCATCACCCTTAGGACCTAAAGTTCAAAGAAGGTCACTTTTGACAGGCAAACTTACCTAAAGCTACGTGAACTACGTGAAGAGAAGAATTGTCAACCAAAATCAAAGTAAATTACTTTTAAGGAAAATTTTGTTTAATTTAGCAATAGAATAATTCCCTCAATTAGAAAGTTTCCGCAGTAGTGTTTTGTTTACAGATTAAAAATTGTATTGTTACTGGTAAAATAGCGTATGATACAAATTAGAAACAAGTGGATGTTGTTGTAAGTCCTCTTTTACTTTTTTGAAAACAGTTGAAATTTGTCCTGTCAGTAGTGATAAAAAGTGATGTGAGCCACGGATGAACTGGCGAGTACGTGAACGAGAAAAACTTTGACTGGTGCATTCCTCGCTATAGCTTCAAATTGTAAAGAAGCCATCAGGAACTGCTTTTGCTTCTCTCCAGGTTTTACACTGAACCGCTGATTCTCGGCAAAGTCAAAAATGCAGTTTTAATTTGAGGCTCTTCTCCGATGATCAAGTTTGTCAAATTACTGAAGAATTAAATTTTAACTTGAAACTTGATAAAAGTCCGGGCTTTTTCATTATAAGACCATGTACAAATAATTGTTAAATTGAAATTTAATCTTGTTTTTGTAAGTTACTACTATTGGGGGTCGATCTGGTCACCATTGTTTTGATAATAATCCAAGATGGCGTCCTATTGTTTCATAGCCAAACCCTACTCCCAAGGGAATGACGTCACGTCTCAACATCACGTACACCTTCATTAACATACCAACCCTCACCTAATAACACGAGGGTCAAACCCTAGTACCCCTAAGGCTCATAACCCTAGTAACCTCAACCCGACGGGGGTGCCCCTAGGACTCATTACCATGGTAACCCTAACGCGCACCTATTACCCGAACGCATGGTCAATTCTAGTACCCCTAAGGCTTATAACCCTAGTAACCCTAACCCGAGCGGGGTGCCCCTAGGACTCATTACCATGGTAACCCTAACGCGCACCTAATAACACGAGGTTCATACCCTAGGGTCATTACCATAGTAACCCAAAGGTTCAATTATTCATCAAATTGTAATACAACAAGAACACAAAAACAAATACTAAGCAAAATGGTTTATTAAACCAAAAATTGTTTACAGCAATAAGCTTCGTTTAAACACTAAAATCGTTTCATCTAAACCATCGGGAAAATCAAAAATGATTTTCACTCCTACAATAGCGGTTTTCGGCATAAGAGTAGGCACAGCCACTTGATACTCTGTCATCTGCTCGCATGGGTAAAATAAATCTTCATCATGATTGTACCAGAACCAAATGTTCTTTTCCAAATCATAAATATAGAGCGTTTTCTTTAACAGCTTCGCAAATTCCACAGACCATCCACTTTGCCCCATGCAAACCGATCCATTTGGAGCAAACAGCATGCCATCACCATATCTCCGCTTCTTTCACAACATGATAGTTTCCGTGAATGTATTGTAGCGTAATTGGACCGGAAAATCGCCTGCTCAGTCTCGCCACTGCTTGATGTGTCCAAGAAATTGCTTCAGTGAATTTCCTAGTTGTCCTAATATCAAGTTGTCTGTTACTTGCGTAGGTAGGTTTGATGAGAGTTTTTGTGTAAATCAGTAAAGGTAGAAATCAATACAGGTTTATTCATAATAGGGGGGGGGGGGGGGGGGCATTAGGATTTTCGGTTTTGCGGGGCGCGGGTCGCATTACGGCCGATTTTGTTGAGGTTTGTTTACTCTAGGAATTAAAATCTGTCAACACACGCATTTTCTAATGCGACCCAACGTTTACGTTTTTCAAAAAATTTCAAAATCTGAGAAAATCATCAAAGACGCCGGTGTGCTTGGGTGGGGCTAGCCGATTTTGCCAAATTTTTTTCAAACAAAGGGAAGCGCATCCGGTGCTGTCAAAAGTTGACGTGGTCGTGGCTAGATGGAATCCCTCAGAAGGAGGTGATCGAGGAGGACTAGAAACGAGAGTTGCTTCGGTAATCTTCGGCTCGTGAGACAAGATGGCGCATCTCGCGATCAACTTTCGTGGTCGGACTAGCAGAATGTACGAATAAAGAACTTCGAATGGCATGGGAAATGTATATGAGACTGTTTCAAACTTCTCTGTTACTCAAAAATGAAGAATCTCTCGACAATATGAGCATTAAAGGGAGCAAACACCTCAGAATTGCAATGGCATCCCTCAGAAGGAGGTTGGCATCCCTCAGAAGGAGGTGTTAATTTTTAACTTGTAAATGGAATCCCTCAGAGGGAGAGTGGCATCCCTCAGAGGGAGGTACACTGTATTTATGTATAACTTGTAATGGAATCCCTCATGAGCATCTTTGAGAAGGAGGTACACTTTATTTATGTATAACTTGTTAATAGAATCCCTCAAAAAGAGTTTGGCATCCTTCAGAAAGAGGTACACTCTATTTATTTATGTATAACTTGTAAGTGGAATCCCTCATGAGGAGTTTGGCATCTCTCAGAAGGAGGTTCACTTTATTTATGTATAGACTAAAATGAATTCTTCAAAAAGAGTTTGCCTTCTCTCAGAAAGAGGTATACTTTGTTTGTGCATGTATAACTTGTAAATAAAATCCCACAAAAGGATTTTGGCATCCCTTGGAAGGAGTTTATTATATATGTGATAACTTGTCAATGGGATCCCCCATATTTTACTAGTCAGGGGAAAGCCGGTGCACCCCCATACCCTGGTAATCACTGGGTATTAGACCAGGCCTGCCTTCTAAAGGAAGCAAATTCATTGCAGAGCAGTCTCGAACATCAAACTCAACAACGCTTTCCACTTCTTACACAGCCAAAATTGTAATTAAAAGTAAATAACCTTGAGTTACAGATTTGGCATTCCAAAATTCTCCAATCGATTATGTTTACATGAACCCTCCAGCTTATATGCCCTCAGAGAACAATGTTCCAATTATTTCCTGTCAGAAGCAAGATTATGTGCTTCAGATCCTGTACCATGCTTTATTCAAGGTTGTGTCAAAGGTGAATCCCAGTGTAAGCCTGCTAAAAATGGTCACCACTGGTAAATTAGTCAAAGTGGGTCATATGTCCCACTTGGCATTTTAAATTGGATCATTTCAAGAATGGTCAAGGGCAAACTATGATATTGAAACTTTGAACAACTTCACCTTTCCTATCCAGCTCATCTTCATGCTTTTCATGTTCAACTGCTATTCTGTTTTGCATAAGAAAATGAACTTAGCTTTTGATATTGTTTCCTAATAAATAGATAAAAAAATGAGTTCAACAAACAAAGCTTAAATTGATCAGCAAAAGAACGTATACAGAGTGTCGAAATGTACACTCCAGTCTCTCTCTGTACAGCGTGATAGGCCTGACACAAAAGCTACTCATAAGAATGAATGTCAAATGACAGTCTTTTTGCGTGCTTATTTCAGGCTAGTAAGCACACCTTTTTTATTTTTAACATTGACTGCTGCTTTGGAAGTACTTGTATACATGAGGTAACCTTTGTTGCATCAGTATGACTCCATGATAATTTGATTTTAGATCAGAATGGAATATTCCGTGTCAATGGTGCAAAAATGCAGCCTACATTAAACAGTGGTCCAGTACTGGACATCAAAAACTCCCCATACTGTGGCAAAAGTGACAGTCTAAAACGTTGAAATTTCCCACTTATACCCTGCATTCCCTGGGTATGAGTGTGAGGGGCTTTCCACTCACACTTAAGTGCATGAGGATTTTTGCATCCCCCACTTAATCATAGTTTGTTAGAAATGTCTCCCAAAATTTTTACATATCAAGCAAGTGACCCCCCCCCCCCCCCCCCACCTTATTGCTGTGGACTGTAGGAATATCATAGCTTAACATCAAACTTCACCACATACTTTATCCATAGTCGTATTGTTTACCATTCACAACTGTTACATGATTTCAATTATTACTACTTTGTACTACTATCATAAGATTTATTAAACTGCCCCCCCCCCCAGGTAATGATCCCTTATCCGAAAGTGACCCCCTAACACCAATGATGACTTTTATGATGATCTCCCAGCAAAATGCCCCCTTCCCTCCAAGTAATAAACAAACAGCAAGGAAAATACAAGTAAAAAATTAATGCTTATTTCCACCGAACTGAAGTGAATCATAATAATTTGTATTTCCACTGTTTATTGTCTGCATGGTTTTACTGCTGCATGTACTCTAAATCCTCTATTAAGCCCCCTGGGGGGGCTTATTTAATTTAGCGAAACGCATCAATGGGAGAAAGGTCTCTCAAGGATGGTCTGCTTTTTGTAACAATAAGAAAATGGTAACAATTCTCCGTAGAGAACTAGAGCATAAAGGTGGAAAAGTTAAGCACAAGGTTGGAGGTCATGCGACTGAAGACCAAAACAATATGAATTTCCAACCTGAATAAACCACAACTGATCAGTTCATGTTAATTGTTTGTGAAGAATGGAGGGGGAGGGGGAGGGGGAGGGGGGGGCTTAATAGAGAGGGGTGACTCATCAACTTTCCTCCTCTGAAAAGGTGGGGGGGGGGGGGGGAGGGCTTAATAGAGGATTTATGGTAAGTACATTTGTAGACTTCCTCTCAGGTTTGCATAACTGTCTCGAATTCTCCCAACCCCTCTCGTGTTTATATCAGGCTATGCAAAGATGGAAAACGTTTTCTATTGCTTAAATACAATACAAGGCTGAGCTCCTTCAAGGAGACTCCATTTTCAATTTAAGCACAAACACCTCCCTCTAAGCTCCTTTTGAGGATTCCATTTACAAGTTAATTCATAAGTAAAGTTCTACCTCCTGAGGGATGCCAAACTCCTTTTGAGGGATTCCACTTACAAGTTATACATAAATAAATAGAGTGTACCTCTTTCTGAAGGATGCCAAACTCTTTTTGAGGGATTCTATTAACAAGTTATACATAAATAAAGTGTACCTCCTTCTCAAAGATGCTCATGAGGGGATTCCATTACAAGTTATACATAAATACAGTGTACCTCCTTCTGAGGGATGCCACTCTCCCTCTGAGGGATTCCATTTACAAGTTAAAAATCAACACCTCCTTCTGAGGGATGCCAACCTCCTTCTGAGGGATTCCATAGCAATTCTGAGGTGTTTGCTCCCTTTAATGCTCTTATTGTCGACAGATTCTTCATTTTTGAGTAACAGAGGAGTTTGACACAGTCTCATTTACATTTCCCACGCCGTTCGAAGTTCTTTAGTTGTACATTCTGCTAGTCCGACCACGAAAGTTGATCGCGAGATGCGCCATCTTATCTCACGAGCCGAAGATTACCGAAGCAACTCTCGTTTCTAGTCCTCCTCGATCACCTCCTTCTGAGGGATTCCATCTAGCCACGACCAGTTGACATTTTGTGCTCGCGTGTGACGTAAAGGTCCAAAGACAAAAATAAAAAAGAGCGGGAAATCTCTCCATTACACGCTGACGTGTTCCTTGCGTATATAAAATTATGGACGGGCGAGATTTGTTCTTCCCCTACACAAATTTTCCAGGATTTTACAGCCATCCGCTGCCAGCTAACGATTTTTATCCACATCAGCAAGACGTTAGAGGCATGCCACCATTCCGGCAGTTTATAGGGCCCGAACCAGCGACCTCTGAAAATCAGTCAGCTATCCAGTCTAGTGCATGCGAGTCTCCCTGCACAAGCAAAGCCAGTGGCTCGCCACATTCCGCTTCTACAGGTGGAAACTCGGGAAAACAGTCATATGAAAAGTGGAGTGAGGAAGAGAAATTGCTGCTGAAATTGCTTTGGGCAGAAAATTTCGATTACCTAGAGAGCAAGGATGATAGAAAACGGTGTGGGAACGGATCGCAAACGGCGATTTCTTGCTCTCAAAGAAGCAGCAAGCAATCTGTTGCAACTATTTATCCATCTTTCCATCAGCAAAACAAAAGCAAGCAGTTGATTTTGTTGTTGTTGAATAGCTGAAAACAACAGGACTATAATCGCGATGCAAAGTGCCCTGTTCGGCCGCATGGTTAGTTCGCGCGCGGGAATGTTAATTTGCAGGCTGTAAGATTGCCTGCGTGATTGACGTTTTTTTATTTTAACCTGGTTGAAATGCGACCCAAGGTTGTCAATTTGATTTTGATTTCCGGTTGAGTTCCTTTTTTTTTGAGCCAGCCAAAATAAAAATTAGACGGTAATGCGACCCAGCCCTATGTTTTAGATCGGTTTTTCGGTTTTTGTTGCAAAAGACCTCGGTTTTTCGGTTTTGGTGGTCATTGCGGTTTGCGGATTTTTCGTTTTTTAGCATCTGGTTTTCGGTTTTCGTGAGAAATACTAGCGGTTTTTCGGTTTAGGTACCTGATGTGGTTTTTGGTTTTTCCTATTTTGTCATTTTGGGTTTCGGTCGCGATATGGAAGGGCAGTGAGGTTCAATAATCGACTGCTGTTTTGAGTATCTGTTGATTACCACATTAAACCTTAGAGCAAGTTCCTGCTGCCATGTAAAACTGAAAAGGAACTAATTGTACCAGTTAGCTTCCTCAGTGTCGACTCAGCTCAGTGCAATCGCATATTAGACAATAGAGTCTCCAAACTTTCAGGTGTTAGTTATCAAATGGAAATGTTCGATTAGAGATTTTCGATTGAAGTTTCCAGAGCTATAGCTTTTTGCCACTGCAAAATTGCAATTCTAAAGAGGACTTGTGTGCAAATTCTCCTAAGTTAACTAGGCTCCATAACTGGCGGCTTTTCGGAAATTGAGCCGCAAAGTCTGGGCTCGAGAGAGCGGCAGAAACAAAGCCTATGATTTAAGGTGTTTCGATACAGTTTTTCGGAGACCATACCGATATTTTTCTATTGCTTTAAAAAGGATTTTATCCTTGTCCGATCGCTATAAAATTTTCGCCAGTGATTGACTATGGATTAAAGTTTGTCAAAATGTAGATTTAGCTAAAATCGGTATTACTATGACAAAAATAAACAAACAAAAGTTAGAAATTGATAAAAGATGATTTTGCGCAATCTAGACCTGCTACTAAAAATCCAACACTAGGAACTTAAAGTTTAGTATTTAGCAAATAACCTCCGCGTGGTGAGAAAGCAGGATGGTTTACAAGATCGCAAGAACGAAAATACACCAAACTTTCCTAGCATCGAAATATGATATTAAGCAGCATTCCGACGCTACTTAAGATTAACTTAAGTCATTTAGAACATTTTTATTAAATAATTTATCACGGCAATTGAAAATACGAGGTTTGAAATATATCCACGTTTTATTTGAATTCAAACATACAGAATTTTTTACTTCTCACGGAGATTATTTGCTAAACACCAAACTTTAGGTTCCTAGTGTTGGATTCTTAGTAGCAGGTCTAGATTACGCAAAATTCGCCTTTTATCATTTTCCAATTTTTTTGTTTATTGTTGCCATAGTAATATCCATTTTAGTTAAAACTACGTTTTGACAAACTTCAATCCATAGTAAATCACTGGCGAAAATTTTATAGCGATTGGACACGGACAAAATCCCTTTTAAAGCAATAGAAAAATATCGGTATGGTCTCCGAAAAACTGTATCGAAACACCTTAAATCATAGGCTTTGTTTCTGCCGCTCTCTCGAGCCCAGACTTTGCGGCTCAATTTCCGAAAAGCCGCCAGTTATGGAGCCTAGTTAACTTAGGAGAATTTGCACACAAGTCCTCTTTAGAATTGCAATTTTGCAGTGGCAAAAAGCTATAGCTCTGGAAACTTCAATCGAAAATCTCTAATCGAACATTTCCATTTGATAACTAACACCTGAAAGTTTGGAGACTCTATTGTCTAATATGCGATTGCACTGAGCTGAGTCGACACTGAGGAAGCTAACTGGTACAATTAGTTCCTTTTCAGTTTTACATGGCAGCAGGAACTTGCTCTAAGGTTTAATGTGGTAATCAACAGATACTCAAAGGCAGACACAAAAAGATACGAAGGCTTCAGACAAAGTCCATGACATTCACAAATACTTTGGTGAAATTAGTGTTAGTTTAGTTTGCTCTGTATGCCCCACTTGTCACCATTGTATCGATTTCCGACGGTTTTGTTTGCGGTTTTCGGTTTTGGCCGAATTTTTTTGCGGTTTTGGATGATTTTTTCTTCGGTTTCGCGGTTTCTAATATACCCCAATGCCCCCCTCATAATACAGTGTCCTCTTTTTAAAATGCAATGTTTTACGGTAAATTAACCATACATTTCTTTGTCATTTTTAACAATGTACTTACAAATAACATTACACAATAAACCTTTGTCATTTTCAACAAATGCAAATAACATTTCACTATTCAAAACATTTCGTTCACTGCTTATTCACTATTCAATGATTACAGACAAGTTTGGGCAAGTCGATAGACGTCACACAAGTGAAAAGTGTGGAAAAACGTACAAACACAGAGGTTATTTTTCCCGTCATAAAAAATATTGCGGAACATTATCAAACGACGTTGTTAATACTTTTTCTACATATCGTAGTGGATTCTTCGAATAAAATTCACACATTTGTTACAGTTCAAATCTCTGATTTATTGGTGTTTTCTAATTGTGTACAGATTTCGCTATATTTAGCATGTAATTCAGCTAGTTCTTTCTGCACATACAGTCGCCATGTGAAGTTTCAAGCTTTCTGACGTTGTCAATACTTTTCTACATATTTTACAAGGAAGTCGTAGTGGATTCTTCGAATAAAATTCACACAATTGTTACAGTTCAAATCTCTGGTCACCTCCATGTAACCCTCAAGTGAGGGTATAAAAATACGGGTCTCACATCAGAAATCATTTCGAGTTCAGACGTAAAAGTGTGTGGATCTCTCTGCATAAGAAACGATGGTAAAACAGTGTCCTAAATGCGGTGTTTGCATTAAACATGCAACTCACTATTATCGTCATGTCAAACGTTGTGGAACCGATCAACATCGTGTTAAATGTATTCACTGTGAAAAGACCTTTTAAAGAGACATCTTAAGAAACTTCATATGGAAACAATTCATGCAGAGCAAAAGCCTTACTACTGATGTGTGTACTGCATCGCATCATTTACAAATAAATCAGCCAGACAACGACACCAACGCAATATTCATCGCATTAACTATTGTGAGCAACATGTATAAGACACATAGACCCAAGAGTATCCAGTGTGATTCATTACTTCAAGCATATTATGGAAAATTCAGTGCAGAGTAAATACAAAGGACAAGACACCCAAGGTCTACAAGAAACCTCAATGATGGTACATCAGAAGTCATTGTAAAGTACCCTAACGCACAGACTTTAGTGGAAGCTTAGGTCAAATGTATTCTCTTCAACTAAAAGCAAAGTATCAACGAGGACATTTAACATTTACTGCATTGTAAATTTTTTCACTAGATAATTCAATAAAATGTACACATTTGTTACAGTTTAAATCTCTGGTTTATTGGTTTTTTCTAATTGTGTACACACTTCACTATATTTAGCATGCAATTCAGTTAATTCTTTCTGCAACTGATGAGCTACAGTAGGTTTTTTCAAGGTATTGACACGCGCCCTCAGCTTTTGGTCCTGAAGTGTTTGATAATGTTCTTGATCTTGCACGAGTTTTTTCTCTTCATCCTGAATAATTTGATCCAAAATAACACATTGGACTTGATCACACGCTGCATTCACAATCGCTTGACTCTCAGGTGAACCCATTTTTGGGTAAGGTTTGATAGATTTCATACGTTTTGGAAACGTCCCATTGTTGAGTTGTTTTCTAAAGTTTTTGATCAGTCGCTCACGGTATTTGATGCGAGCTTGAACCGTCATACGTTTCTGACGTTTTTGTTTCAAGGCTGTTTTCTTTTATGTTTCGTTCACTACACAGGTGTCTTCTACAGCAGACATGATGTTACCTCTATGAGTTCTTTTGTGTAAATGATAGCGAATGACACAGATACATTCAATTTATAACATATCGAAAAGTAGAAAAGAAAAGTAGCTACCATCTAATCATTCATTTCTGAGAAACCATCACACTGGTAGGACGAACGTATCTCTACAAGCCAATGGGTGAAGTGACTAGAGATAGGACAGATTTAGAAGCAATGTCTGAAGTAACTAAAGATATGCCAGAGGTAGTAGAAATATTTCTACACTCGTTAGAATTGGCAATAGATGACCCTCTGTATAACGTAACCTATACTACCGCATTGGGGACAAGTTTGTATGCATTAGACTTAACACAAAATCCTCCATCCAAAGAAGGAGCTCGGAATATGGATTTTGAAGTGGTTTTTCCTTTCTATACCTGTGTGAGTGAAATAATTGAAAAACTAAAAACATCTACGACGAGGATGCTGAAAATCGACACTTCCTCACGAGAACATTGGGATGTAGAGTATACGTGTGAATTCCCACTGGGCGAATGGTCTTATACAAAAATGGATGAAATAATGGACGCCTTAGCAGACCAACTCACCATGAAGGAAAACTTAAACAGAGGGCTGATGATGAACATTTCTCTGTATGAATAATTGTCTGTGAATAAAAATGGAGTGAAAAAGTGTCCCATTGATTTTTAGTTCTAAGCATTGCAAAATCACAAAATATCATCAGGCACCCTACAGGCACCCTACAGGCACCCTACAGGCACCCTACAGGTACCCTTCAGACACCCTACAGGCACCCTTCAGACACCCTACAGGCACCCTACAGGCACCCTACAGACACCCTACAGGCACCCTTCAGACACCCTACAGACACCCTTCAGACACCCTTCAGACACCCTACAGGCACCCTTCAGACACCCTACAGGCACCCTTCAGACACCCTACAGGCACCCTTCAGACACCCTACAGACACCCTTCAGACACCCTTCAGACACCCTACAGGCACCCTTCAGACACCCTACAGGCACCCTTCAGACACCCTACAGGCACCCTTCAGACACCCTACAGGCACCCTTCAGACACCCTACAGGCACCCTACAGACACCCTACAGGCACCCTACAGGCACCCTACAGACACCCTTAGGCACCGTAAAGACAACAGGAGGGTATAAATATGCTTACACATAATGAAAAGTATTTAATTCAATTAACACACGATTGTGTAAAGATGCCTTACACTGAAAAGACGAAATTGTCCTATTTGTTTTAAACAAGATTTATTATCTTTAAGTCATCATTTATCCCAAGTCCATCACTTATCCCGCGAGGAACGAAAACGATGGTTAAAAGTGGCTGTTTTTTCCAAGACAAAAACGTTCCCTTCTATGATGCCTTATCCTTTTTGGGGTATACCACAGAACCCTATAGGAGTCCATCAAACATTAACACAGCAGACAACTCAAAGCAGTAAAGCACGAAAAGTAGAAAAACCTCCAACGAGAGTTCCAAACAGATGTCTAGAGACGAAGTCTTACCCAGACTTTAAATTTAATCACATGTTTTCCATGCTTGTAGTAGGATCCAGTCAATGCCGAAAAACTTACTTTGTGGAGAAAGTCTTAACAGAAAATTGTATACAGTTCCCTGATAACAAACCACAAAAATCATTTGGTTGTATAATCAACGGCAAAAACGCTATGAACAATTACAGAGAAGACTTGGAGACAGAATAGCGTTTGAACAAGGAATTCCCGAATTAAGTAAGGATTTGAGTGAAATCAGCCTGAACAGACACCGCATTTTTGTTTTTGACGATTTGATGGCCCAGGCTACAGATAGCCCTGTGCTTTCGAAATTATTTACACAAGGGAGACATCGCAATGCGAGTGTCATTCATACTGTTGCAAAATATGTTTCCTAAAGGAAAATTCAATACAGATATTAGTAGAAACGCACAGTATATGGTCCTGTTTAGAAGCCCCAGTGATAGAAAGCAAATTGACATTATCGCTGAACGGATTTTTGCCAAAGATTGACCCAATTTTATGTCTGTGTATGGATATGTAACCGCAAAGCCCTATGGGTATGTGATGATCGACAATCAACCGAAAACTACCAGCGAAAAGCAAGTTGTCTCTGATGTGCTTGGGCAATGTCAAAGCTACCCTCACATAAGTACACATGCTAACGCAGAGGTAAGCAGAGCTACTCCTGAGATGAATGAACAGTCAAAGGAATCTGTGAAGAAGGAACCAGTCAAACGCAGCGTCGAACTCCCAATACCCAGAGCTAAAAAATCGAGAAAACAACAGTCAAAACAGTCAAAAGCTACGAGTTGGGTACCTTTCACATAAGACGAAGCAAAAAAGAAACCCAAATTTATGGCGATTATCCGGTCCAATTACAATACAATACATTCACGGAAACTATCATGTTGTGAAAGAAGCGGAGATATGGTGATGGCATTTACGCTGTTTGCTCCAAATGGATCGGTTTGCATGGGGCAAAGTGGATGGTCTGTGGAATTTGCGAAACTGTTAAGAAAAACGCTCTATATTTATGATTTGGAAAAGAACATTTGGTTCTGGTGCAATCATGATGAAGATTTATTTTACCCATGCGAGCAGATGACAGAGTATCAAGTGGCTGTGCCTACTCTTATGCCGAAAACCGCTATTGTAGGAGTGAAAATCATTTTTGATTTTCCCGATGGTTTAGATGAAATGATTTTAGTGTTTAAACGAAGCTTATTGCTGTAAAACAATTTTTGGTTTAATAAACCATTTTGCTTAGTATTTGTTTTTGTGTTCTTGTTGTATAACTATTAGGTGCGCGTTAGGGTTACCATGGTAATGAGTCCTAGGGGTACCCCCCTCGGGTTGGGGTTACTAGGGTTATGAGCCTTAGGGGTACTAGAATTGACCATGCGTTCGGGTAATAGGTGCTCGTTAGGGTTACCATGGTAATGAGTCCTAGGGGCACCCCCCTCGGGTTGGGGTTACTAGGGTTATGAGCCTTAGGGGTACTAGGGTTTGACCCTCGTGTGAGGGTTGGTATGCTAATGAAGGTGTACGTGATGTTGAGACGTGACGTCATTCCCTTGGGAGTAGGGTTTGGCTATCATAACAATGGTGACCAGATCGACCCCCAATATTAGTTAAGTTACGGAGGAAGAAATATCACTGTCCATTGTAATTTCGGTCAAAAAATACGCAATCTGTTTGTGACAGTTGCTGCGTTATAAACATTTGTACGAGAAAAATATACGAGAGAGAGAGAGCTTTACAAAAGGTAAGTCATCTCATTTCTGTATTTCTGGGAACACATCGGCGGTAAAAGTATATAAAGCATAGTGGCTTTTGATTCCCTCAAATTTTTCGTAAAATTCTTCAATTTCATCAGGGGCGACCCAACGACAATTTTCGGAAAATATCTGTTCGGAAGACGATTTGAGATCTAGAATTTTCGGAACATTTTTTGTAAAATTTCTTGCTTGCCTGCCACTCCTAGGATTTTCGAACATCTAAAAAATGGTATAATTGCTCATTTTTAACGGATTTTTACCCCAAAAAGGTCACCTAGAATTTTCGGGAGCCTTTTTTTTGGCTGAAATTTTCGAAAAGGTCAAGTTTTGATTAGGGGATAAAAATATGCCTATATCTACCGTTTAAATACTAAAATACGTTAACAATGCTATGTTTAAGTGGTTTTGAACTATATTCTCGTTGGGTGTCCCTGATTCATTCTTAAATAAGTGCTTTTCTGCCGTGAATCTGTTTAACGCTTTTCATCACGTATTGTATCATTTAAATTGCGTTCGTCACCGAGAATAGTAGATTGGTATTTTTTTAAATGAAGTATTTAAGTTTATAACATGAAAAAACATGCCTAACTCGTGCTCAGTTTGGTAAAGTTCGGATAAACCAAGTCTCAATTGTTATAACACCCCTGACAGACGTGCAAACCTGGACATATCTCAATACCGTGCACTCGGCGAGAACATTAGCCAGTCAGAATACAGGATTAAATTGCTGACAGGACCTCTGAAAGGGTCCATTTGACGTCAATCTGTTTAACGCTTTTCATAACGTATTGTATCATTTAAATTGCGTTCGTCACCGAGAATAGTAGATTGGTATTTTTTTAAATGAAGTATTTAAGTTAACTAACATGAAAAAACGTGCCTAACTCGTGCTCAGTTTGGTAAAGTTCGGATAAACCAAGTCTCAATTGTTATAACACCCCTGACAGACGTGCAAACCTGGACATATCTCAATACCGTGCACTCGGCGAGAACATTAGCCAGTCAGAATACAGGATTTAAATTGCTGACAGGACCTCTGAAAGGGTCCATTTGACGTCAATCTGTTTAACACTTTTCATCACGTATTGTATCATTTAAATTGCGTTCGTCACCGAGAATAGTAGATTGGTATTTTTTTAAATGAAGTATTTAAGTTAACTAACATGAAAAAACATGCCTAACTCGTGCTCAGTTTGGTAAAGTTCGGATAAACCAAGTCTCAATTGTTATAACACCCCTGACAGACGTGCAAACCTGGACATATCTCAATACCGTGCACTCGGCGAGAACATTAGCCAGTCAGAATACAGGATTAAATTGCTGACAGGACCTCTGAAAGGGTCCATTTGACGTCAATCTGTTTAACGCTTTTCATCACGTATTGTATCATTTAAATTGCGTTCGTCACCGAGAATAGTAGATTGGTATTTTTTTAAATGAAGTATTTAAGTTAACTAACATGAAAAAACATGCCTAACTCGTGCTCAGTTTGGTAAAGTTCGGATAAACCAAGTCTCAATTGTTATAACACCCCTGACAGACGTGCAAACCTGGACATATCTCAATACCGTGCACTCGGCGAGAACATTAGCCAGTCAGAATACAGGATTAAATTGCTGACAGGACCTCTGAAAGGGTCCATTTGACGTCTTGTATACTCTTCACTTTTCGATCTTTGGTTTAGGTACTTTAGGGTCCTTACTGACTTCTTACAGCCGGGGTCAGGTTATCTCATTTCAACCGAGCTTTACTTAATCAAAAAACCTTAAAAACGCCTTTTGCCGATTTTTCGCCTGATTTTGCATTAAATGGCCAGATTTGGTTGTTTTATGCTCAAAGGTGGATTTTTCTTAATAGATCATTTGTCCAGGTTAGCGAGCAGCTGCAAAACAATCGCAAAATTTGCGAAAATTGGAAAACCGCGCTTGAACCAAAAGTGACGGTATAGAATCGGGATATTGTTCAATGTCGTCGGAGAGCAGCTAAAAGGAATTTTATGAAAAACTTTCTTTGACAACATTTTTCCTTTACTCCTTTAGATTTTTTTCTTGCTTTGTTTGCTTCCACCAGTTTTCAGGGACGCAGAAGCTTTTTAAGTTTCATGGTTTTCACACGTTGCTAGGGCGTATAAAGCGAATTGGCTCATGATGTTTCAATGAAAACGAAGCATTCTTCTCCAACGACTCTTGATCAAATATTCGGTAAAAATAATCAGTCTTTTCAAAAGTGAAAGTTCCTAAGTCACCGCACACTTTTATTCCGTTTCATTTGTTTCTGTTTATGTTTCAGTTTCAACTGCTGTTTTTTGTTTCCTGAACGGAGTTGAATGATACACTGTGAAACCGTGAAGTCTAATATTGTTGTTGGAAGATTTCTTTCTTTCTCTTGGGGAAAAAATTCCTTAAAGTGAACATAATCCTTTTCAGAAAATGAAATTCTAGTAATGTATAAGCTGTATAACGTTCATATGACGGATCTTTTCTGGGGAGAAATGGGCAAAGGCCTTTTTTAAACTGTAAAACCCGTCCGGCCAACCAGGCATGGTTCAAAAGGTGATGAATAACGCCTTAGCTTTCACTGGGTAAATCTCTATCCAGTGGATAACGCTATTGGTTTCACTAATGGTCGTATCCACTGGATAGTGATTTATCCGGTGGATAGAGTCATCCAACCGGGCTTCCTATGACTGGTTAATTAAATACTTCTGAAAGCTCGTTAAAATAAAAATATGATCAGATTATATCGTTTTTATCACAAATTCATTTCCTGTAAGAAAAGTTAATAACGTGAGAGAACTCACGTACATTTACCTTAAGTAAAGAGCCTGCAAACAGAGTTTTAATTCGTCAGAGGAAACGAATCAAACAATGAATTTTAAATTAGCTAGAATAGTACAATGTGATTTCATCCGGATAGCTCCTCAATTATCAAGACATGTTTTTGTTAGCGACGCATTTGTTTCTTTGTATTAGTACATTTTTAAACAACAATAGCGAAAGACGTTTCTTATTGACCCGTCTTCGTTTAAAATAGCATGCAGCGATGGTGACATGAACTTGTTTGTCGCAGAAAGGATGCCATTTTGGTCCACAATGAGATGTGAACTAAAAAATGCGAGCGGAGTTATTTTATCACTCATACTGAAACGATAACGAGTTTACTCCGCTGTTTTACAGAAACAGTTCATCATCAGTGGTTCATAAAGCAATACAGATCAAATCACCTGTTTAAACATATGCTGACTAGTTTATTTTTGGTTTGTTTGCTCTACCATGGTTCTCTTTGCAGCAGACGTTTACTATTGAATTTAAAGGGAAGTTTTTAAATTATGCTTTAGAGATATTTTTGGCCTTCTAAGCAGCTAAAACGGCACATTTTTCCCCAGATTGCATGCAATTGAGGGACCTTATCAAAGCTTCTGTTTTATAAAGAGACGATACTTTTGGAATATAGATAGACATAAATATTTAAGCAACAATTATTGCCTCATTTCCGACGCGTGTAAATAATGAATTAACACTGATCATGACCCTTGCAAAAATCGCTGATATACAAATCGATTGCCAAAAAACGTGTTTGCATAATCAATGTTTGTGCACGATTAACATAATTTTTATTATCCCATGAAGTGCTTTTTCTATTAATGTATAAAACATGACAGAGACCAAATCACCGTCCACTTTGATATAGAACTGGCAGCAAGAATCGACCGAGTTTGAGATAAAATTTCATTAAGGTAAAATACCAGTTATGTTAACTAGTCTAAAACCTAACCAGAATTCTTGAATGGGACATCATATTTTCAAAATCAATGCAGAAGTATATAACCAGGGTGCCTCGAACCAACTCACACCGTATATAGGGAAAAATTTTTGCGGTCATGTTTCTTTTCAGTCTTGCAACTCAAACTGGCTCTATGTAATCTTCAAATTGATATACATTTCATTCCTATTTCAGAATCATCACGATATGAAGATCGTCTTAATCTACGTTGTATTCTCTCTACATGCATGGCTTTCACGAGGTGGGATTGATGTATTTGATGTAATTCTTTTTTACAGAAATACGGTAGTCAGATAGTCTCTTAACAGTGACTGACACGGGCAAGAGTCACTTTATATATTTTGCTGCTGTTTTGTTGTTGTTGTTGGTTTTTATCTTTTTTTACTAAACTGATTCACAAAACCCCATCTTCACCGATTTAATTCCCAGGGATGTGATAAACTGTGACAACGTTAGTGTTCCTAAGTTCGTAGTGTAGCTTTTCCCTCGCGTTTAGTTTGGTTAAAACACTAAGTCCTATTAGTATAACAAATTTCCCCTTTGATTCGTTTAATTTTGCTTCAAATAATCGGATGTACATACCATTTCCTTTGAATAGTCGTGCGGGCCATAACAAACTACTAGCTTAAAAATTTATCTTTGTTAATTCTACTCGAATAAGAGTATCTATTTGGAATAATTTAACGCATATCATTCCTGTTTTGGTAACGTAAGAATTTACGAAGTTATACTTGTTTTCCATCTTTCAAGTTTATGAAACCTTACTATATTGGCAGAAACAAAAAGTATCCCTACTAAGACACAATTGGGTTTCTACTTAATTTTGACTAATTTGAGAGTGAGATTGAAATGTCAGCGGATCAACATGTCAAATGTGTTCATTTTGTGTGCGCTAGCATCACCTGCCCACGGCAAAAGTATGTGGACCTAAATGACATTTGATTGACTCGATGAAATGCCAAAGGAAATGAAGGTTTCCTCGAGTAACATTTTAGATGAATCTTGAGATAATTACAAGACTGAAGTTTTAAAACACAGCGAGTCTTTTTCTTTTTTCTCTTTTTTTCTTGGTATGAAACCACAAAAGTGATTTGAATGTTGCCATCTTTTAACACGGCTGCTAAACACAAGACAATGAATCAATGCCAGTGCTGGATAAAAGAAAAACCAGTTGGATTTTAGTCTTTCTAGGACGCATTGTTCATTCCCAGTTTTTTGCCGGCTGAAAGAACGTTTTGGTGACTGGCAAAAATCTTGTGACATTAGGGCCATTTATACGAGGAAAAATAAGACGCGTCTTATATAGGACGCGTCTTAAATAAGACGAGAACTTTCCGTATACACGGCACATTTCGTCTAAAATAAGACGCGACTTAGCTAAGACGCGTCTTATTTTAGAACAGCCCTTAACACCTGTTCTTAGATGAGACGCGTCTTAGCTAAGACGAGAAAAGCGTTGTATAAATGACCTTCGCGTCTTACATAAGACGCGAACGCATAGTACGCATGCGTTAATTTTTGGCCCGCCACGTTGAATTGCCGTTGCTACGGGCAACATTCACATGAAAACGAGTCAAGAACAGAAATAAGACGCGAACCATTTATACGAGCTGTTCTCGTCTTAAATAAGACCTGCTCGTATAAATGGTACAGTTCGCGTCTTATTTAAGACGCGTCCTATGTAAGACGCGTCTTATTTTTCCTCGTATAAATGGCCCTATTGTGCGAAGCTACCCAAGTTCGAGGACTAGTTGCACAAGATTTTTCTCTAAATTGATAGTGACTCTGGGATGCAATACCAAAATATAATGACCGAGAGGGCCATAAAAATTGCTATTTTGTCACAGGGCATGAGTTAGAAGGGATTTTTTTTTTCAATTTTCTCAATCGATCAGTCTAGGGCCATTTATACGAGAAAAAATAAGACGTGAACTTTCCGTATAAACGGCACATTTCGTCTAAAATAAGACGCGTCTTAGCTAAGTCGCGTCTTATTTTAGACGAAATGTGCCGTTTATACGGAAAGTTCACGTCTTATTTAAGACGCGTCTTATTTTTTCTCGTATAAATGACCCTAGTATTACCCTGGCTGCACCCTTTCACTTTAGTAGCGATGACCAAGTACGAAAATGGATCCACTGTCTGCGTGCAATTCGGTTTTATTAAATTCTTTCCTAATTTTATCGTCATTTTTATTTTTTTATTTACGTATTTATTTATTAAATTTAAAATGTATTTTATCTGTAAATTTTAAATTTAATGAAGTTTGGAAAATTGTCTTACACTCGACCCGCGACAAAAAAACCCGCAATCCTTGATTTTAGACACATACTAGATTCTTTTAAGAGATAAGGAAAGAGGAAGATAACAATACTAAGCTGGAAAAGAGAGAGTGCTACCGTATAGAGCTGGAGCATAAAACAGCCTTGCTTGACTGAACTCTCTAAAGGTAGTGTGTTTTGTTAACAACCTAGGTCAAAACAAATTCGCCTCATGCAAACGAGAATGGACAAAAATTGGTTGCTACCGTGATAGAACTAAACCCTCACGACTCCTCCCTGAGATGCTGTTGAATGACAGAGATAGATACAGTAAGTACCACGAAAAGGGATATCTTCTGAACTGGCACAAGTGGAAGGAATCGATTCACAGGTAGGGTAAAGTTTATCAAACGCATACAAATTAAAAGTATTGTTACTTTGTAGATACCACCTGATTAGATTAGATCCAAGCTTCGCGTCATCAAGTTTAGATCGTAACTGCAGTAACATATACACAAGTCACATAACCCATCTATCCATCCTGTCCATTTAGTCACTAACCCACAGATTCGCCATTTTTGTCAAAATCGCCACTCTCCAAGGCCGGAGCCCTTTTGCAAAGTAATTTGAATATTCGCCAAACACATGGCAAATGTTTCGCTACATTCACTAATTTTGCCACATTCACCATTTTCGCCAAAATTGCCACTTAACAAGGGGACTCTCTTGACATCGTATTTGAAATCGCAAATGTTCGTCAAATTTGCCATTTTCGCCACATTTGTCATTTTTGTCAAATTTGCCAGTTTCCAGGGGCACCCAACAAGAATATAGTTCAAAACCACTTAAACAACGCTTTGTTAAACGTATTTTAGTAGTTAAACGATCGATATATATAGGCATATTTTTATCCCCTAATAATTTTTCATCTGTTCGGATTTCCTAGCTTAAAGTCTAGTGATCCGAAAATTAAAGGGATCACAACTTACCTTTTCGAAAATCTCAGCCAGAAGAAAGTCTCCCGAAAATTCTAGGTGACCTTTTAAGGGTAAAAATCTGTTAAAATGGGCAATTATACCCTTTTTTAGATGTTCGAAAATCCTAGGAGAGGCAGGCAGGCAGGCAAGAAATTTTACGAGAAATGTTCTGAAATCTCTAGATCTCAAATCGTCTTCTGCCGAACAGATATTTTCCGAAAATTGACGTTGGGTGCCCCTGAGTTTCGTCAAATGCGCCAAGATACAAGGGGCGGCTATTACAACTACTTTGAATTTTCGCCAACCCTCTGGTGATCATGAATTTTTGCCAGATTTGCCATTTTCACCGCTGAATGCATTTCTGGACATATTAGTGTCTAAGTTGGTGTTGGAAATTTCATGCTAAATACATTATTAAACAAGTTTGATTTACTCCCTTTAGCCTTGCCTGTCGCTGTGCCGAAAAAGCCCTGCAAAAAGGTTATAATTACTTTGGTCTGCAGTTTTACGGCGAGTGTTGGAGCGGACCGTTCGCTGAGTTCAATTACAGTTTCGTCGGTGTGTCAGACAGATGTATCATGAATCTTGAACAACCAACCGCCTGCGTACAAGCTCAAGATCAGGAATGTGTCGGGCAGCAGCTTACTAACTACATTTATAAGCTAACATCAAGTAAGAATCATCAGTCAGTGCCGAATAAAAAAGGTTGGATAACCCATAGCCTGGGGATACAGCAAGAGATGTTTCTTAACGGGAATGTCCCTAGCGGCGAGGAGCTAGGAGAGACGGCTGTACTCGCAGGCTATGTATCCCAGGGTTCGTAATGGGTTAGGGTTAGGGTTAGGGGTAGGGGTATAATAAGTGTCACCACATTAGGGACCGGTCATTATTTATCGCCTGGGGGTGGGGCGGGCGGAGGATTTTAGGGGGGATCACTTGGTTTTTGGGAGAACAAAAGGGGGGATCAGTCAAAACTGAGAACCCAAAAGGGGGGGTCACTGAAAACTTTGGAGGGATTCAGAGGGGGGACCTTTCAAATTTGTTGGAAAAAGAAGGCATGTGGGGGCGGGGGGGGGGGGGGTCGCGAAAGTCATCAAAAGTTATTAGGGAGGATCACTTCAGTAAAGTAACATTCAAAGGGGGGATCGGCTAAATTTCACCTTGTTCAGCCCCAAATACTCCGCTACCCCCTGGCAATAAATAATGACCGGTCCCTTAATTGTAAAAAAAATAAGAGACTGCTCGAGACTCAATCATGTTAACCCGCCAAATTTACGTTTCCAGTGTTACAACACTTTAAAAGTAAGGGGGTGTTTTACATGACATCTGCGCGAGTTCACTCCGGTTCCCTATCGTGGCTCTGTATTTGTATACATGATACCACTACAAAATGTCATGTCGGCGTGAGTTCACCCTGGTTGTTGTACCGGAGCGAAAATTTCTGAATCCGGTACGAAATTTCGCAACGGTAGGAGGAGGTATCCTACAGTTGAAATATGCAGTCAGTATAACGAAAAAAATCGAGGCTCGATTTGCTTGATCAGGAGCCGCATGGAAAACTTGGGTGATGATGACGTTTATAATACTATTGTTCACGCCCGCAAGTATGAAATCAAGATGACCTTAAACAGAAAATGCCTAAAGGGACCGCCTAGGTCTGTGGAGCACAGGCGGCCCAAGCTCAGTGTGTGAGGTAACACATGTCGTTTCATATTGCGTAATTTAAAATGGCCGTGAATATAAAGGATTTGTATGGGAATTCAGGTAAAAGATTCAAATCGATAAATACTCACTAGAATGTTCAATAAAATACAGCTTACCGTATTTACTTTGTTTGTTTTTGTCTGCTGTGTGGTTATTTTTCCGATCGCAATGGCAATTGCTTAAATCGCAATGGATCGGAAAAATAACCACACAGCAAACAAAAACAAAGTAAATACGGTAAGCTGTATTTTATTGAACATTCTAGCGAGTATTTATCGATTTGAATCTTTTACCTGAATTCCCATACAAATCCTTTATATTCACGGCCATTTTAAATTACGCAATACGAAACTACATGTGTTACCTCACACACTGAGCTTGGGCCGCCTGTGGTTAAGTTAGCCCCTTTGGACATGCACGTGCTCAAAGGAATTAATTGCACAACAGAACCTCCACTAGTATCAGATTGTCGTTTATCATATTATTTTCACTACTCGTTGGATGCTTGTTCATGACACATGTTACTAGAGTTGCTTTTGGATTGCCCTTTGCTCTTCGTTAGTCTTTTCCTTTTGTCTTTCCCTTGTTCAAATGTTGGATAGCACTATTCATCGGATAATTCTCCATCCAGCGGATAGCGTAATGATTATTGATTTCCGTAATACTTATCCGCTGGATAGTGATTTATCCGGTGGGTAGCGCTATCCAACGTTTGAACAACCGAGGCCTGGGGCCCGTTTCTCGAAAGTCCCGGTAACTTTTCGGGCCCGAAATCAAATATTCAAATCGAAATATAAAGAATAAGAGCGCGGGTCCTGGCAGGCAAACTACTCCATTTTGATTCATTAACTGATAGTTTTATCATGTTAGATGCAAAACTATAGAACCCTCGATCTTTAATGCAAACGGAGACAGCATACCGGGCCCGTTAATTATCGGGACTTTCGAGAAACGGGCCCTTGGCCACGACTTGGTCGAGGACGACTCAGTACTGCGGCTGCACCGCGGGACAATATGGATTCTAATGCTGTTCTTATCACAGGGACACCCAACGTCAATGTTTGGAAAATATCTGTTAGAAGACGATTTGAGATCTAGAATTTTCGGATCATTTGTTACAAAATTTCTTGCTTGCCTGTCTCTCCTAGGATTTTCGAAAATCTCAAAAGTAGTATAATTGCCCATTTTTAACCGATTTTTACCCTAAAAAGGTCAACTAGATCTAGAATTTTTGGGAGCCTTTTTTCTGGCTGAAATTTTCAAAATGGTAAGTTTTGATCCCTATAATTTTCGAATCACTAGACTTTCAGCTAGGAAATCCAAACAGATGAAAAATTTTTAGGGGATAAAAATACACCTTTATCTACCTTACACTAAAATACGTTCAACAATGCTATGTTTATGCATGATTCTCACTATGAACAACTTCTCTTTCAACGACAAACATTACTTACAGACACATGGTACCGCTATGGGGACAAGGATGGCTCCTTCATACGCCAACCTTTTCCTCGCTAAATTCGAGACGGACGCCTTATCACGTGCCCCTTTCCAACCCTTCATATGGTGGCGCTACATAGACGACATCTTCATGATATGGACACTATCCGTACAGGACCTTAACACATTCACTTCCTTTCTCAATGACATTCACCCCACCATAAAATTCACATGCGACCATTCCTTCACATCCATACCCTTTCTCGACGTCAACGTCTCACTTCGCAATGGAAAAATCGTCACTGACCTTTACACCAAACCTACAGACAAACACCAATACTTACTACATTCTTCATGTCATCCCATACACACCAAACGTACTATACGCTCTTCTCACGTATGGTAATATGCCCGTCCAACCTCGTTTTTGAGTACAAGTTCTTTTGAAATGCTAATCAGACGATGTTTTTGTATTTGAATTTCAAAAGAATTTTTACTCGTAAACGAGGTTGGACGGGCATATTACCATGTGTGAGAAGAGCGTATTCCTTTCAGTCTAGCTCTTAGACTCCGCCGCATTTGTTCCACCAACGAGACATTCACACTACGCACCAATGAACTTATTGACTATCTTCACAAACGTGGGTATAACCGATATTTCCTTCAACGGGAAATACAACGAGTTAACAATATCACACGGACAGAAGCACTCACGCCCCCTGACACTTCCTCACTGGACAAACCAGAACGTGTTCCCTTTGTTATCACCTACAACCCAGCCCTTCGTTCCATCTCATCTATTATTCGCAAACACTTTCACATCCTTATTTCATCCCCCCGTTGCTACAACGTCTTTAAAGCTGCACCCATTGTAGCTTATAGACGAAGCAGTAACCTCAGTGATTTTCTAGTGAGGGCTCAACTTCGCAACCTTGTACAACACAACCAGCCCCGTGGCTCATACCCTTGCGGAAAAAACTGTCTCACTTGCAAATACATATCTGACGGACAAACTTCATACACATTCCACGCTACAGGCGAAACCAGACCTATCACTAATCACATTGACTGTAACTCTAAAAACGTCATTTACATGATACAATGCAACCAGTGCTCCAAACAATACATAGGTGAAACCAAACGACGACTTAAAGACCGCTTCAACGAACACCGCAGACCAGTTGATAACCCCTCTAATATCTCTAAACCCACCACAGTCTCAGAACACTTTCTTACCAATGATCACTCTGCTAACGACATCACCCTCATCCCACTAGAGCTTACCAAACCTAATAGAGACAGTGTACGAAAAGCTAGAGAGGCATACCTTATCGAGAGAGGTAAAACTCTTGAACCTTTAGGTATTAATAAGAAAGATGAAATGTAATACTATATTTATTTCTTCTCTTTGTTATCACTTATTTTTCTATTTCAAATTTCTCTGTATCACTACTTCAACGGTTTTTGTTTTCAACGTTCACTTGCTATCATAGTATCATATTGCACGCTATTTCTTATTTTCAAATTGTAACGTCTCATTATTTGTAAGACCCTGAAGAAGGAAGGCCGTGCCTTCCGAAATATTGGTCAAATATATTCCCCACTGTAAAATCAGCCTTGCTTTTTTGTCTTATATTTTCACTTATTGCTGATTAGATCCTTTATTAGGATCCGGTCCTTCTTTTTTGTAAGCTGGTCCTTGCTTAAAACATTGAATATGTTTAAGTGGTTTGAACTATATTCTCGTTGGGTGCCCCTGTTATGCATCAGTCAATTCCACCTGCGCCCAGGCCCCCCGCGGGCTAACCCCCGGGAATTAGCCTTTTTTTTTCTCATGGATGGCAAATTCCCGGGGGACGGGAGCACTTAAGCTGTCAAATGCCCGGCGGTGGGGACGAATGGGGTGAATGCCCCGCCCTCGGGATCGTTTTAATGCCAGTTTTCATTTTCGTACGCTGCAATAGATCGCAAAGTTGTTCTAGCAAAGAAATGAAGCGTGTTTTGAGGCCCAATTCACGTTTTCTGAAATTCGAAGGTCGCAAAATAAGTTGAATGTGTTGGCAGCAGTTGCAAACCGATGATAAAAAACCATTCAGGCACCAAAACACCGCTAAAATTGTGGCCTGATGTGAAATGCGTAAATATTTTCTAACACAGACGTTTTTAATTATACATATTGTAGTCCTTGATTTCAAATTTGCAAGCCTTAATATTTCCAAAAGCCGGAATTTTATTAATCACCATATAGAATGAATCAAATGCGGGCTGTTGCAAAAAACGCCACAATTCATTCACGCTCTCGCTATTTGCTTTGAAATTATGGCTTTTTAGATTACAGTACATATTGAAATTAAGAAAACATACCTTTAAAAACGTCGACAGTACAAGTTTTTCTAGCCCTTGCTGGACAAGCCAATCCGCCACAAACGGCTGAATTCTCCATTCCGACTACGGTTTAAAGTTAACCACGTGCGTGTCAAAAGCCCGGGGGTGCCCCCGGGGTTGGCCAATGCCCGGCCCCCGGGTCGCGCTAAATTAGCTAAAGCCCCTCCCCCGGGACTGACAAGGCTGGCAAATGCCCCACGGTTTCCCGGGGGGGGCTAGGCGCAGGTGGAATTGACTGATGCATTATCAAGTCCTTTGCGAATGAAGTTATGAGAGGCATATAACTGGGCGTATATGAACACTTTCAGAGTTTGCCAAACACGAGTTAATCATTCACAAATCTTTGATTCAGCAACGATTTGCCAGACACAACTCTCTTTATGGGAATATGAAGTCTCCGTCGTCAAACAAGCAAGTTTCCCCATACAAACGAGTGAATCAACGGCTAGTTTATCACTAGTTTATCACTAGCAGAGCGATGGACGATTACAGCAATTCGCCAACAATTAAATTCTGTGCTGACGTATTCCCTGCTCACTTTAAAAAACGTTTTTATAAAGTGAGAATTTTTTATCAAAACTGTGAAAATCGACCTGAATCAGTGCAAGGAACCTTGCGTTTCCTGTATTTAACGCAACTATTGTATGGAATATGCGGTGTGCAAATCTTCAATATGAATCGGTATATTTATATAAAAGAGCTACGCAACCACCAAGAATACTATTGGCCTATAACATAAAGGGCGGGGGCAGCTGTAGTGTCAACTATTAACAGTTTTTCAACATGAAGTGTATCTTTATAGAAACGCGATGCGAAATCACCCAGTCATCATGTAAACGCGTTACGAAATCAAGAAGTCATACCGGTATGAAACTCGCGCCGGTACGAGTTTTCTTATGTAAACACCTCCTATGAGTGGGCCAAACATTTAACAGAAACATCCCAAACAAGACCCTAGTTAAGTAATAAATCTTCTTTTTTTCCAGATCCAAGTCCTCAGAGCCCGGATGTTGACGGTGGTTACACCCAGTGGTCTCAGTGGAGTAAGTGCAGCAAGTCATGTGGAATAGGGCAAAAGTCACGTGAGAGGACCTGCACCAATCCCAGGCCACAAGGCAATGGAAAGTCATGTCGCCAACTCGGCGAGGAAGAGGATGTAACAATGTGTTATCAGGAATGCAACAGTAAGACAGTCATTACCTCGATAAACAGTTAACCATGTGGCAATAAATTTCTGCGAGAGTTTATTTTTTCGGATTGGCGATTTTTTGTGTTTTGAAGGAACTAATTTTTGCGATTAGGACAGATTGGTTTATCTTGCTGCGAATTAATTTTTGCTATTTTCAGAAGGTACCCAGTACGCAGCATTGATAATATTTTCGTTTTTGTTCAGTACGTGTAATAGGAATACATATTTTCAAACAATTCTATGTTATGCGTAAAATCCAACTAGTGGTCTATTATCAATGCTGCGTTCTGATTGGTTGAGCTACTACTAGGCTATATGTTATAGCCCACTAGTAGCGAAAAGCGCGGGCTTTCTGGCAGCAAAAAAGGATTAAAGACAAGCTTTAACTAGCTAAACTTGTTTTATTCTCGATATTTTTGACCAACTAGTTGGATTTTACTAAAACAATTATTCCTCTCGCCCTCATGGCCTCTGAGTCAATAGCCCATTCGGCCTTCGGCCTCATGGGCTATTGACTCAGAGCCCATTCGGGCTCAAGGAATAATTGTTAAGTATACCGCTTTGTTTCAGAATGAAAGAGGCAAGTTATAATTGAAAAGACACGATTTCAGTACTGTTTTTTTGTGTAGCGAATTTAAGTTAGAGAATATTTACTCTGGGAGTAAATTTTTGCGGGAAAATATCACGTACAAATCATGCTATTATTTGTTTATACTACAACCCACAGAAGATTTGTAATTTTCACATGTAGGTATTTCAAATTAATCTAAAATACCACTGCTCTAAGCCAGTCAAATTGCAGAAATTTCTCATGTAGTAGTATAATTGCGGTAATTTTTATTTGCGGGAACTTATTTTTGTGGATTGCTGGAAAAATCACAAAAATCGCAAATATAAGAACACGCAAAAGTTTGGTTCCACACCGTACGTAATTTTCTTCTAACCTATCGTTCAAATCAGACCTTAAAGAAGTAAACTACTACGAACTGCGAAAAACCGTGCATGAAGGGTTTCTTCGTCCGCAAACTGCGTTTGTTCAAAGTGGTATAATGATTCATTTGTCTCTGAATAAAATAATGAAGTATCAGAAGAAAAACGCAAAAAAATGGCTTCGACGCCCGGCAAAGAAACCACGAAGATTAAGGGGAAAAATGGGGACTATTCTTATTACTATCGGTTGAATTTAATTTCTTAGCTGGTTTGACGTCACTGACAACGAAGTTTCTGGGAAAAGGTTTTAATGATAGGATAGCCAAAAAAAGCAAAAAAAGCTTTTAAATTAAAAGTTGTTTAAAGAAATAAATATGTGTAACGTCTATTATTTGAGCATCTTGAAGTCAAGGCTTTTAAAATGGCTGACTGATATTTCTAATGGTTTGGAATACTTGGATCAACAAATGCAATTTAAAACCGAATCTTGAAGGAAAAGCGTTTAAAGCAGCTTATTTATTTTTATTCCTATTTTCCTTTAAGACTGCGATAATGTTATGGATATCGGCATCGTCATCGACTCCTCAAGCAGCGTTCGGCGCGATAATTACGACAAAGTGAAAGCCTTCCTAATCCAGCTGGTTGACAAGATGCACGTTTCGCATCGAATGTCACACGTTGCTGTCATCCATTACAATCACAGAGCATATCTGGACTGGGACTTTAACTCAGACCGCGCCAAAAACGCCGCTGCTCTCAAAGAAGCCATCTTGAAATTAAAGTACCAACCAGGAGGAACTAGGACCGACAAGGCGCTGGATAAGTCCAAGTCAGAGATGTTTAAAGATGCTCATGGTCAGAGACCTGGTGTTCCTCATGTACTGTTTGTTATAACAGATGGAAAGACTAGCTCGAGATCAAAGCCTTACCAGGAGGTTCTCAAACCCTTCAAGGTAAACATATATTCAAACCTTCACAAACGCTTTTCTTCACATGGACGCTAACTGCAATAGTTTAATAAGATAAATACAATTGCTTAAAGTGGGAGTGAACGTAACTAATCGAAACAAATCCAGGTCGTCAGAGACCTCAAAGGCTCTGGGATGTTACCATTCAGCCAGACTACCCCTCGGTCCTTCAGGGACATATTTCGGTATTCTGTTGGTTTTTCTTAGAGATGAGAATTGTCTCAAAAGAAACCCTATCGAACTGATTCTTGGAAGAAAAACCTAGCTTTCAGTTTTTTCTAGCTTTTTCTTGCCACGCAGTGTTTGCAAAACGATTGCGTAGGTTGTTCAAAGCACAGGCCACCCAGACTCAGCTCTCGACTGATGAGCCGTAACCTCAAGACAATATGAATGATCTCTTCCTCACGCGTTTCTCAGGTCACTTCGCACATCACTCGAAGTCAAGAGCTTCCTTGCAGGCTATTTCAGTTATTAAAGCTCGAGTTTTGTTAACAGGATGTATGAATAATCGATGGTCTTTAAACGATTTGAAATAATAATAATAAATTTCTTTCCTTGTATTTGCGTTGCTTCTTATTACTGCCAATTCACTTCTGGAGTAAGCCATGCCACTGAGAGAGGAGTTGACGAGGGAGGGGTCGGGATCAGGGAGAGAAAACTGACTTCTCCCCCTCCATCTTGACCCTTTTGTACATGCACATACCCTTAAAAAAAGAAGTGTAACGAGTATCTTGATTTCTCACAAAACAGACCGAGGGAGTGAAGATCGTTGCCATTGGAGTCGGCCCGAGCGTGGATAACAGAGAACTGACTGAAATCGCCATGGGAAAACCAGACAACGTCGTTCACGTAAACAATTTTGACCAACTTGTGCCCAAGCTCAAAGAAATTGTTAAAAAATCCTGTGCAGCGAAGAAATACAAATATAAATATGCCTAAGAGTAAGTATTAAGTGTTGTTTACGTACTCAAAAATATAACATCATAGTTTTTGCGAGCTAATGCCACTCTCAAAGCCAGAAATTAAAGTACTCTTCTGGCAACTTCCTGCAATTCGAAAGTCGTGTCCCTTGCTGTTAGCCGGGAAAACCACAAGTTGTGCATGTGTCAGTGTCTTTTCAAAGATTTGTAAGGAGCCATTTGCTAATCTATTGTGCCAAACACCAAGATATAGGTACTTGAACCTGAGTCCATTATACAGATCGTAGTTAATGTCTATGGCTTATTATTTTTTTCTTTTCAGTTGAAAACATGGAAAGAAGCTTATTAACTGAAAAAAAGATAGATTTAGTTACTTTTCAAGCGTTGCAAAGGTGTCAAAGAGAACAATAAATTACTGTTGTGATTACAGACAACTTCCACTGAAAAATCTCAGTTGTTATTTTGTTTAATAGTTAATTCTTTCGCTTTTGCGCATCTAATGGGCGGAGGAGGAAGGGGGTTTCGCGGCTTAACCGTTGATGTCAAAAACTTGCATGCAAAGTTGCGACAAAAAAGTAGCAAACATTACAAAATTGCAAAAAAATCTTGAATTTCAGCAATCAATGGAAGTTAAATTGCCCCCTTATTGTGCAAGGGACCGCATTTCCGAGGACTGACTGATTTTAAAACTTTCTAATGGCTCCCCCGGATCGCTGCTTAATACCCCCCTTTATTATTCCACTACAAGGCCGTAATACACTGTAGTGTCCTGGTTTAACCGGTTTACAACAGGGCAAATACCGGCAGATGCAAAAGGAGCAACTGAGGCTGACAGAATCAGGATGTTTTGGATACTCTTACTAGAAAATAGAAACCAAAACAACATTTTTGTTTTGAATTTATGGTAAATTAATTAACCTCTCATTCAATGGTTTGGTATATAATATGCGTGAACATTTTGCTCATTGTGAATGGATTCTCACAGACGGAATCAGGATGTCTCTGAATACTGTTACCAAAAAAATAGAAACAAATTGTCAAATAGCAATTTTTTTGTAGTGGAATAATAAACCTCTTATTTGATGGTTTAGCATATAATACGAGCAGACATTTTGCTCTTTGCCTGTATTTTTCCTCACCCCTGCGGGGCTCGGAAAATACTACGCAACTCGCAAAATATCTGCACGTATTATATGCTAAGCCATCTAATAAGGTGTATATATTCGAGTTTCCCAAAGCCGTAATCACCCAGTTCAGAGCTCTAAGAGTGCTTACTCCTTACATACTTTATATATTTGAGTAGGTTTAGAAAAAGGTAGCCCGCACAGGCTGATGTGATTGACACTCCTGGCTAATTTATTTAGCTGGGTGACCAACAAGTTAATTGGCATGATAAACTCAAAAATCAACATTCCCGTTCGCAACACCGTCAAGAAGCAAGCGTCTGGTTCACTTTCAGTAGCTAACGCCGACGGTACGCCTTTAAATCTTCCCCATAATCAGTGTCATGGCTTTCACGATGGCTTCAAACAGAAACAAAAGTATCGGCTGGGTTCAGTAAAAGACGAACAGAGCGACAAAGCTGAAGGCTTGATATATAGATTTAGCCAAGGCTAAATGCAAAGCTATCGTGGGAACTTTTAAGAAATGTCTTTCTGAATAAACGTTTTCTGAGCTTGCCATCAGTTGAATACCATAACTGGTCAGCAGAGAACTTTAAAACTACGTCACCTCAATGAACTGTACACCTGAGCTGGCGATACAGTCATGTGACACTGGTCAACGGATACCTTATTTCAACTGCTGTTAATTGATCATAACTATGATGGATGTCCAATATCACGTTAAACAAATTTATTAAAGTAAGACATTTCACATCCGCTTTTTACCCTGTGGTGCTTGGCTGCGCGAGAGTTCCGCTATCACAAAACTTCCGAACGCTTGCTACCTCCTGGCTTAACTCAGCTTTTATATCCGTCAACGCAGGCATTGTCTTTGTTGTAGTATGGCGTACATTTGCGGACAAAAATAGTTGAAAATAAAGTACAATTTGAAGTTCAAAAATTAGACTATCCATGTCGAAATCTCGTCATATGAACTTGAAATCGCAATGAACGCAGTCGAAATAGCATCATTCGAACTTGAAGTTACTTTGAACAAGTTGAAACTATAAAGGGAAAACTCCATTCCAACTAAAATGCAAATTACATCATTTGAACTTCAATTTACCTTCTCCACTCTAATAAGCGACTTAATCGTCAACAATGCAACCATAATCTTTCACAAAATTCCAAATGAGACCTTTAGTTTGAACTTAAAGTCACGTCACATATTCGATTTCGAAAACCAAAATTTCAATTCGAAAGGAAGCGGAACCGGAAATGATAAGAGTTTCGCTACACTGTACCTACGGGATGCTTGCATAACTGCATTTTGGCGCCAAAAGATTTCCCTTCACTCGAACTCTCTTGTCAATACAGCGGACAGTGTGAATGATAAGGGTGACTCTAGGGTAGGCCCCGTTTTACCTTATGAAATCAACACAGGTACTTCAACATTGCGCATCTAACAAGGAACGTATCCACTCCAGTTTTTAGAGGGAGTGTACGGAAACTCTGTGCGCACTTATTTAGAAGAGTCTTCGAACTCTTCCATAAAAGAAAGTGCTTAAATTTTCACGAAATGCTTTCCAAAAAAAAAAACACACCTCAAGCTTGAAGCAGAAGAGGATCGAAATACACACTCCGTAATTGGTTACGTTCAGTAGCCAATAGGAAAACAAGAATTTCGATCCGCCACGTGGGTATTTATGTTCGAGTCAGTAAGCTCAACAGACAGAACGGCTGTACCGTTCTCGCCACGACAAAGTACAACTAAAGTTGCTCTTGTAATAGCAACTAAGCACAAAGCCGGCCTGGCAACTGATGAGGGTGGTAAAGGGTATTTTCGAGACTCGTGATCGGCCCTTTTTTTCCGTGAAATGTGAAATGGCTAATTTTTTCCTCGTGAATCGTGATTTCCATAGTAGCCGTGAAGCGTGATTTTGATTTAGAAAAACACTAAGCTGGAGTCTATTGAGTCACAATTCAATTCTCCATAGTAAGTTGATGTAGCTTCAGTTTAAGCAGCACTTCATTCTTATAATTTTGGATCTGTAAATCACTATCCGTGATAATTCAACATTCTGCAAAGAAAACTAACAAGCTGGGCCCAGCATGATACAGCATTGCAGAAAAACATTACACTCACGGACTAAAGAAAATCGCTTAGTTATTCAGATCTAGAACCTTCCAGAGCATAATCTACCCAGCAGAGAAGAAAAACTTTATTGGAATAAGCAGCATTTTGGCATGAGGTAAGAGTCGCGTAGGCCTACCACCCCCTTTTATTGCTATTCACATTGTCCGCCATATTGTTGGTTTTCACATGACGTCACTAAAATTCAAACTAAAAAACTATCGATCCTACCGAGATTTTAATTTCACGATGCATTACAGCAGCTGAAATCTAATTTTCATACAAATTTTCGCTTCAAAAGGGTTCTTGGTTTTGTGATAGAGTACGCTTGAATTTCTAAGCTTTTGCGTGACGCGGCATTTACATGACGGCCAAGAGAGCTGTCATGTAGATTTAAAAAATGTCTTATTTCAGGAAATTTTGCTATCTAAACATTTCCTGTATTAGAAAAAGTATTACTTTAATGTTTATGAGTTTCTCGAAGAATAAATTCACGCTTTTGTAGCAAAACTCGGTAACAGACGTTTCTGTTGGTTTCCGTCCGCCATGTTGGAGCTCATCGAGGTGAGCACCAGCATGGCGTCTCCATACAAATCTCTATAAGTTTGGGTAAAACATTTCTTCGGATATCTCATATACGAAATATTCCTCTGACCTGAATCTTGGCGAGGGTCTGTTTTTATGTGCCTCCTTTCATTTCCCAGATTCTTGACTTGATCTACTGAACGGTTTTGATTTTTTATTTTGATCTATTTTGAATGGCGTGACACTGAAAACCAGCAATTGACAAGAGAGTCATCCTCGGAGACCCAGGGGCAGATAGTGGGGACGAGGAAAAGTCTAAACGGGCGGAAAAATATATGGCACGAAGAAAAGTAAAGAACGGCGAGAAGAGCCCCTGGGGACAATGTCTTACCAGACCAGTTCCAAACGGTCGCCGCCGTTCTGGCTTCTGATTGGTGCCAGAAAACTACAAGTTTTCTGGCACCAATCAGAAGCCAGAACGGCGGCGACCGTTTGGAACTGGTCTGGTAAGACATTGTCCCCAGGGGCTCTTCTCGCCGTTCTTTACTTTTCTTCGTGCCATATATTTTTCCGCCCGTTTAGACTTTTCCTCGTCCCCACTATCTGCTCCTGGGTCTCCGAGGATGCAAGAGAGTTCGAGTGAATGGAAATCTTTTGGCGCCAAAATGCAGTTATGCAAACATCCCGTATGTACAGTGTAGCGACACTCTTATCATTTCCGGTTCCTTTGTATTTTTAGTTCCGCTTCCTTTCGAATTGAAAATTGGAATATGTGACGTGACTTTAAGTTCAAATTAAAGGTTTCATTTGGAATTTTGTGGAAGATTATGGTTGCATTGTTGATGATTAAGTCGCTTATTAGAGTGGAGAAGGTGAATTGAAGTTCAAATGATGTAATTTGCATTTTAGTTGGAATGGTGATTTGAACTTCAACATCCGCGATGTCGAGTTTTCCCTTTATAGTTTCAACTTGTTCAAAGTAACTTCAAGTTCGAATGATGCTATTTCGACTGCGTTCATTGCGATTTCAAATTCATATGACGAGATTTCGACATGGATAGTCTAATTTTTGAACTTCAAATTGTATTTTTTCATTTATTTTTGTCCGCAAATGTACGCCATATCGTAGAGATGTGCAATCTGTAATCAGAAAGAATAACTCTCTTAGGAGATGCCTTGATTCCAGTCATGGACAAAGGATATGACAATCGAAAGGCACGGTTGAAGTTGCTGCACAAAGACTGAGGACTATATCACGAGGATATTGCTGTTTTAGGACAATTCTGTTCTGAACTGATTGCTTCTAGTGCCTTCTCCATACACATAACGCTCCTATAGAGTTATGAAGAAGATATCAAACTAATTTCATCAAGGAACACTGACCATAATTATAGTTATTCTTGGTGATTCCTGCAGGCATAGCATTAAAACTTGAAAAAGCTGGCTAATTTTATTTAAAGTTTCAATCCATATCCGTCCTTGCCATCCGTTGTAACAGACGACAAAAAAACAGTTTCATTGCTTAAATATGGTCTTAGAAAACAATGAAATCAATTGATGCAAAGGAAAATTTTAGCTGTGTAAAGACTCTGTAAAGACTGATTAATGAGCCTTAAACCTGCAACAGGAATCAGGGGCACCCGGGCCAATGACGGTTTCCTCCTAAATGCATCGATAACACTTTTTAGGCTATCCAGAGTACTTTTATATATCTAGAAATGCATTCTAAGCGGCGCTATAAAATTTGTATCTGTTCGGTCATCCTAGGGGAACTTGAGTCTCGAAATTATAAGGGCTTGAGTATAATTTTCCCGAAAATTATAGATGAAATTTCACGGATTAGGAAAGTCTGAATTCTCTCTCCATTGCATTTTTTAAGCAGAAAATTTAAGGTTTCCTTTCACTCTACTAAAAAATGTCTAACTTGGGAAGTGAAAGTGAAAATTAAACTTCAGAAAATCGTCGGAAATTTATTAGATAAGCTTCGAAAATTGTACGTGAGTGGAACGGTCATCTAGAAATTTTTTAGCCGTCCTCAAGTAAAAGAAAGTTCTAGGCAGGATTTGCTTCTCCGAACAAATATTTCACAGAAAAAGTCGTTGGGTGCCTTTGATAAATAAGTAAGCTGGAGCCAAGTCAAAAAATTGCTACAAGCTGGGGTACAAGTGTGACTATTGTATTAGAGCCTTGAGAACAATAGCAGTACGCTGACTCGTAAATAACACGTATAATACTTTCATTATGATTCGTTAAATTTATCCCTGATGCGCCCCCCCCCCCCCAAAAAAAAAGAACAGTTGATCAGTATTCTATATAGGAATTGGAAAGAAAAACAGTTTTAAAACCGGCTGTAAGGTCTTTAGCCTCGTATATATCTCTGCCTGCCGGCCTCTCTTCGATAAGACATGCATAATTGTAAAGGTTTCCTGCAAAAGAAAAAAATAACAATGATCTTTCCTTTTTATTTCTTTTGAAAATTTATATCAGGTATAGCTGCTCAATATTTGAGCCTCATTGAAATGAAAAATGTTTTTCGTGATCATTTATTGGAATTGTATACACTGCTTTGGTACTGGTGAGGTACAGAACCGCGCCAATAATAACAAAAGACTAGGAAGGATTGTGACGCCGCTGGTCATTTCATGACATCTTGTTTCGAGGCAAGAATATTTATCAGTCATTTCCTGGGTTTTTCGTTGCTTTTGGACTCTTAACGGGTCAAAGCAACTCGTGAGGATAAAATCAAGGACAAATGAATGGTCTGCGAGGGGGAGGGGGGGGGGGCTTACAGAAATTTTGATCTTTCCAAAACATTTTCCCCTCCCCCCCCCCCCACACCCCCACATAAATAATGACCGGTCCCTCATATTTATATACACACTCAGTGATCTTGGTGATTTAAGCAATCTGATTGGTTCGCTATCTCGGACTATTCAACAATATTCACCTCCTAGCGAGTGGCTAATGTGTGAGCTCGGGATTTTTACCATTTTTTTTATAGAACGATCTTTTAAAAGTCGCAAAATTCTAGGGATGACTTTTTTTAGGCAAGAAAAGACTTCGAAGGATTCATTTCCATTTACTGTAACTGAGTTTTGTGGTCGACGGATTGTTTACAACTCATGTTTACTCGCGTAGGAGAGGCCGTTTCGTGAGCTAAGCGTTTCCTAACAAGAAATATTTGGCCCAAAAATCGAAGTTTGTTTATGACAAACTGAAGCCTGAAAGCAAATGTTTGCAGAAATTCTCCGTTTCAAGTAAATAGGGCAATGAATGCTACATGAAGACGTCTTGCGTCGAGGAACCGAGCCGCCATTTTTGTCAGCATTTCATGCGAGAAGCAAGGACACAACAAACCTCAGTTTTCGGCTATAAACTTGGCGAATCAACAGAAAACAATAAACTAAGCCGTTCTTTTCTTCTCAGGCAAGGAAATAGTTCAAACCTTTAACGGTCCATTACAGCCATTACGTACCCTGATGTTTTTTGTTTTTGAGAATTCTACAAAGATCTATTTTTAAACTTTCTGACGTTTGCCGTATACGTGATGCTTGAACTCTCTGATAAAGCAACCAGGGGTCAAACATTAGAAATCACGTGTTCTCCTAGACATGGGCTCCCAGTGTTGTTTACAAGTTTTTTTTCATTTTGGGGCCCAACCCTACCCGCAGGTGAGCTTAAGGTTCGGCAACACAACAACATTTTGAGCCGGCACTGAGATTTCCTTCCTTAAGAAGTCGTTGCAGCCAGTTTTATGGTCGCATAATTTGACTTTTTTTCCACAAACACTTTTCTTTAAGTTGTCGTCTACTTTCATACTTCCCGTTTTTACACCAGAAACCAGCGTAAAAAAAACCAATCCGAGCACATTCATTCGGTTTTAAAGGATTCACTTCAGATTGTGGAATGCGCGGGTTAATGCAAAAATTTAATGGCCGATTCGCGAGTAGGTCTAACTCTGCGCTGAGTGGGAAAAATGATGGAATCTCTCAGGAGGTGAGACACCTTATTACGCCTACTACTGTAGGTAGCATGAGCTGAGGTTGAAGTGAACTTTAGTGCTTTATAGGGTTAAGGAACATAGTGAATATGTTACATATTATTTGTGTAGGCGTCATTAGGTGTCCGCCCTCCTTCTGAGAACTTTCATCTGGCAGTGACAGGGTCCTAGTCGCTACAGCTCAGGGTTAGTTGCCAAGGCAACTCCATTTACAGCTAATGACCCAGGATTAGAGTCAACCGCGCTTTGAACACGGAACTGTATTCATAAGATTGGAAGGACTGGATTTAAGTTTCAGACGAAAACGATGCTGTAGTTAAGGGGAAACGCCGTTTCTCTTTCGGCAGGGTAAAAATTAGAGACCAAAACTGCATGTTAATGTTCGATTCATTTACCAAGTTTATTTCAGTGTAATAAGCTTAACAGATTTATACTATGTACAAAAATAAGTTGGTAAGATAGAAAAACAGGCAAAATCATGGAAAGATTTAAAATTAAAAAAAATGACGAACAGCTAGCAAAAGTGACGTAAGTGGTATTCCATTTCCAAGCAACATTGTGTATGATTCGAAAAAATAACACAAGTTTTCACAATCTACAAGACGTTACAATTTACACGCTATTATAAAATCCCTTAAATGGGCCGTTTCTCCACAGTTGCACAAACTAAATTGAGACACTTAGTGAATTGTTATTGCACAGATCTTGACACCAAGTTAGCTTTTTTCGCTTCTAATGTTGGGCATTTTTTCAACGTGAAAGATTCCGTGACTCAAGGTCTCCGATGGCGGGAAATTTAAAAGTTTCTTTGTGCTGGCTGGCATAACATTGGCGAAACTACTGTATTTAAAGTGGGAGAAACCTATTCTAAATCAATAGAGGTGAAACCTGTCACTTTCCATGAAGCCTACAGCTGTTATTTATGCTGTTTGTTTTTGTCTCCTCATAGCTCTTCTTATTTGAAGGAAGATCTGTTACATTTACCTTCCAATGAAATCGCTGTTATTAGCACATTCAAATTGTTACGAGCTTCTACAACTGAAGATGGCATAAGTTTGCCGAAACATGTCTTGTAAATTGAAAACTGTTGTGTTATTTCTTCAAATCATAACACATTTTCTGCTCTGAAGTCCATTTGGTAACATTGTGTATCTAATACTGAAACATCGCACGATACCATTTACCTTTTTCGCGTTTTCTATGGTCAAGACACAATTTGAGTTTGGGTACATGTACAAAATACCAGCCTGCGACCATTCAAATGAACACTGTACGGGCGCTTTCCATTCAACAAAAATTCCGGTTTGAAATTTCGGAAATTTTACGTGTTAAATGGAACGGTTCATTCCGGTTGCACAGACCCGACCCAAGCCACCGCGCGCTTGGTTATTGTTCTTGCAAGCAGGATACAAAAGAGCGGTACTGGGGACAACAATTTTGTCAAATGGAAAGGAACATTTCGGTCCGACCGACCGAAATGACCAGACCGGTCAAAGAGGACCACCTTCAAAGCTGGTCCCGAATATTCCGGTCGGACCAAACCGAAATGGTCCGTTCCATTTGATGTAGCAACCGAAATTACCGGAATTTTGTGTTGAATGGAAAGCGCCCTACATGGCGCTACCGTGTTTCATCTACTTAGATCCCAGCCTATAGTATATAACCTATCACTTCCAAAAAACGCCTAACATCAGAGGCAAAAAGTTGAATAAGCAACCAGCCTCTCTTCAGCCCAACCTTTCAGTAGGCAATTTGCATAACTATAAGCAAGGATGTTTTAATATATATAAATAAATGCAAAAGCTTTACATGCGACAATAGGCTATTTGCAATAAGAGGCATGTGACATCGTTTTTATGAAAATGAAAGTTATATGATTTTGCCTTCGAAAAATGATTAGTGGGTCATATCTTAAACAAAATAATGGTGATTTGGTTTTTCAAACCCGCACCATTTTCTTAAAATGAATAAGTTCGTAAATGGTCACGTGACCAAAATGTGATTTTTGAAATTATGAATTACCTTTCTCTGAACACAAATTTTGCACTTAAAATTCAAGGAAAATGTTGAAAGGATGATGTGATAACGTTTACAGCACATCTGAGCGTAACTATGAAACGTTGAACAAGATATAAGCAAGAAGTAATTTTGGCCGCCATGTTGGAGGGCAAGCTCGGCCAAGCACTTGTTTCCATATCTCAAACCGCCCTCTCCCTTTTCACTTATACTTACATGAAATTTCTAAGTTTCTCGACTCAGAGACTTAGTTTCTGCTCAACAAATGTCGTCAAAGTGCAAGTCTCTTCAATTTTAAAGAAAAAAAAAATTTCAAGTTACGAGCAGGAGTCGATCCCGGAGTACTAACTCTGTTATCTCATGCCCTAACCACTGGACAACCGCGGACTGGCTGCAAGGAGTGGAGTAATTTAACTACTGTGGCGAAAACCCTAACCCTAAATAAAGCTAACCGTTAACCCTAATCACTATTCTAAGTGCTTAACCCTAATCAGTATTTTCAGTGCTTAACCCTAATCAGTATTGTTAGTGCTTAACCCTAATCACTATAGTCAGGGCCCACTCATATATGTATACATAAATGCAATTACTTTGTGTAGGCATCACAAGGTATCCAAGGGCGGTTTGAGATATGGAAACTAGCGTTTACCGGTTTGGTATATAAACCATACTACTTTGCTGAAAAATCAAAGTGCCATAAAATATCTCCCTTAAATGCGTTTCCTCTCAAATTTCGGGTGTAAGATAATTTTCGTGTGCTCTAACAATTTTTGGCATCAGCAAGATTCCAACTCATTTTTTAAAGGAAGCGTTGGTCACGTGACCTCTTAGTGCAAGTGGCCTATTATTTAAAGGAATTTCAATAACCAAAATCAGAATCAGATTCATTGACAACAAAACAAGTAGACGGCTGCCAGTTTCTTGTTACACCTTAAAACTGTTTTAATGCACATTATTTTTGAAACTACTGAACTGTATCACATCCTCAGCAGACAAAAACTCTTGCATAAATAAGTTGTGGATAAAAACAATCTATTAAGCTAACATTTCAAAGCATCAAAAATAGCCAAATAGAGGGATATTCTAATTGTTATTCAGTAGAATTCCTGTACAAAATTTGGAACTTATCTCGAAGTTTGACTTGAGCTGCCTCCAGAAGAGGAAGACTTACCGCCGGTCGCAGCATCTTCTATCCAACTTATAGAGCAGCTACGCTGTAATTGCAAATGGAGAATGTTCTTGTTTGCAGCGCGGCTTACAACTTTTCTTCGCAATAAATTTTTTAAAGTTGGCGAAGCAGAAAAGAAAGTTTCTCTTGAAAGACGACCTCTGTTGGGCGTGTATACAGTCTTAGCTTGCAACATTGCACTTGTTGTTGGCCAATAACTCGGCCCCGTACCAGCAGTTTGTATAGAGCGCATTCACATGACGTCACGGCGGCCATATTGGTGTTCCAAACAAATCCTGTGGGAGTTGGACTCTTTTCTTATGTAAAAAACTTCTTTTGTTCCCATAAATTTGCATAGATGCTGGTTACGTGAGTGAATACGCTCTATTGCTGGCGAATTAAAAATTAAACACATATTTACAACAGAAATAATAAGACATAAACTAAACCTGAAACTTGCTTTGAGACCTAGAGTTACAATTTTCTCCTCAACAACCAGGCTATCATCACCTACAACTTGAAAATACAGTACACAAATTTCAAAGTACAAAAAAGGCACAACAACTTCGGAGAATAAATAGAATGTCAACAAATTTTTATAATAAAAAGAATTAAATACTTAACTTTATCACAATATATATATTGCTGATTGAAGGCCTGATCATAGCTGTGAGAGTGTGAAGGTAAGCAATTTTTGTTGTGGGTTGACACATACTTATGCCGCGTAATGTGTATCTACCTCAGAGCCGCAGTTTCATTCTTAGTTGGATGGAAACTAGGCTTAACCCTTTAAATCCTAAGATCAAAATTTGAAATCTCATTTGTTGCCCCTATTCATTTCCTATAAAAGTAGTGAGGAGAAGTTGATAAGATATCAAGCAAATTCATCTTGTGTGATCATGTTCGTAATTCTCATGACCACTCTGTTTTACAAAGTATTGATATTACAAGGAGAAATTTGATGCTGATCACTCTTGGGGCCTAAAGGGTTAAAATCGTACTACAAGCCATGCTGACGGTTTTGACTTAAATGTGACTTCTATTGTAACACCTTCTCTTGAAGTATTATATCTCGAAAATTTGTTATTTTCTCCGGACTGTCTTATCCAATGCCTCTCGTAAAACAGCAAAATTCTGTCAAACACTCCTTTAAATCAATCTAAAGACTAAACTCTGGAAGCCTAGCTAACTCCTCGTCTTCATCATCCTCATCTTCACTAATGCTGCACCTTGGAGACAGTCGACAGCCTCTTGCAATGTACTGTGGCAACTTGTTGATAGCTGCTAAAATCAATCCCAGGTAGGGAGGGGACGGTCTGACCGGTCTACTGATGTATTCTGGATGATATTGGACACCAACAAAGTATGGGTGGTCTGAAACAAAAGGAACAGCCCATAAACGCCCAAAGAAATTCACAGGAGCAACAATTCTCTCCCCTGGAACAGTCTCACAAAACGGTCTCTCGGAATCTCAGTTCACCCTCAATATAATATTTACATTGATCAGAGAGTAACATAGGAATAAAATGAAAAAATAGGAGAAGAAAAAATAAAATACAATGGCTCTGAAAGAAGTGTACAGTGCACTGATTAATTAGTTGTATCTATCTTATTACTTCGGCGGAGCGCGAAGTAAGGGATTCGCGGCACCTAGGAATGTTTCAAAGTTGTATTCGGATGTCCCGAAGTTGTTTCGGAATTAGTTCCAGATATCTTCGAGTTCTTAAATTTATTCTTATTCGCTATTCTCGCTAAAAATATTGACCTCAAAAGTATTTTACAGACAACATTGAAGCAATTTAACTTGAGTGGCGCTACTAAAAAAACGAGTTTCGCGAGGGTTATTGCGAGACACGTATTTCTGGTTTATGTTGCGATGTTACACATGAATTATCCTCGGTGAGGAGTACGTTGCTGGAGGTGTGGAGTTAACTGTACATAAGGAAAGTGTTGTTGTGGAGGAAATAATGGAAGTTGAACTGAGATCTCGTCGTGCGCAATTTATTTATGACAGAAATTATAATCGAATTGGGTTACAGCCAAGCGGTCAAGCACCTAGCAGACTTCCGGTGAAGAAGTTAGGACGTATGTTACACAAAAGGAGAAAAGTAAAGGTATCCGGAAAAATATTATTTTTACTATTCCTCCGCATTCACAATAAATCTACAACCACGACGCTAAAGTGTACGCTCCCATAGCGTCTTGTTTTGTCCTTGCTTTGACACTGCAGTAACTCATCGACTAAACATAATTTTAATTTTCCATGATATACCATGACCAACAAGTAAACTCCACTAAACACGTACCTTTCAATTCCATGATTTCCATTCGTTGGCCTTCAACGTCTTTTCCAACAAATAGCATGCCATTCTCCTCTAACTGCTTGACATATGTTGGGTTAACCTTTGATTTAACACACGGAAATTACACTTTTTGGCCAAAAAGCCCACGACAAAAAAAAGTTACCTTGTGTACCATACTGTAAAAAATACGCACCTTTGTGCCACTCAGTAACAGGACAGCCGTTATAAGTTGGAGGTAAACAGAAAAATTGAAATTCCAATTATAAAGGTCGCTAGTTAAGTTTACATAAAGAAATGCTTTAACTCAGCTCAAGGCTTATAAAAGTCATTTTTCCCAAGGGTACGTCACTAAAAGCTAGTTTGAAGCTGTTTCTTTAGACCAACAAAGCAAGCAAAATTGCCATTTTCTCGTTTTAAGAACAAAAATACACACTTTTAATAAGACTATGCCACTGTGTGCCTAAGGTGTAAATTTCGGGACACATAACCCCTAGCAACATTAACTTTTGGTAAAAACGAAAACTTTTGGGCTACTTGCCAGGTTATACTTAAGGAAACTAAGGGCGTACAACTGCACTTGTCAGGCAATATTTATATTTTTTACAAACAATATAAAAAAGGTTTAGGCCGAAAAAACTTTGCAGTTCATGTTAATGCAACGAGGAGAAAAGCAACAATCTGCCCAAAGCCAGCAACATGATGATGAAAAACCTGAGGTGAAGTTAATGAACTGCTTAAAACAGTCATGTACAAGCGCAACTATTTGAGAACAATAGTTACACTTGTAAACTACGTGTCGACGTTTTTTGAATTCATTGATCAATGATGCGCCAAAGAAAAAAAGGGTGATCAGGATCCTACACCTAGGAAGAAGTAAAAACAAAAACATTTTACCCCATTAAGTCTTTTACCTCATATCTGTGTCTGTGTCTCTCTTCGACGAAAGATACGTTCTTGTAAAGCTTTCCTGTAACAGGACAAATAACAATATTATTTTTTCTTGTGTAACTCTTTATCTAGAGCAGCCTACTTAACGAAAATGTGTTACTTGACCAAGGTTTTGGGCTTGTGTGGAGCACCAAACTTGCTTAAGTCACGGTCATTCTCAAGTCGTCATAGTCTTCCACGATGGATTGAATTTGCGATTTTAGTTCTGACACATTTCTCGCTTTTGTCTTAAATTCTCCAAAATGGCAGTGGCTTTTTTAGGTGTGAAGGCTAGAAAAATAAAATTCAACAACACGTCTTGGGTCTACAGGTTCAGGAAATTGAAAAGTATAGGGCGGAAGAGGGGTGGAGTCGAAACTAATTTGAAACATTCTTTATTGCCGTTATTAATAGCGTTAAAGTAATCTGTTGATACCATTTCTATATGGCTCCAACTTTGAAAAAATTAACAATAACAAATATAACAAAGAGTAAATGAATAATTTATTCATTTGTTCTTTTAAAAGAATTTTCTTTGTTCCAATGGACTACTAAACATGATGTACGTGCTAGCAATGCAGTCCACTTATTCTTCATATCATTAGTCTTAAAGGACCAAGGGTTTTTTTTCAAGTCTTACTTGTTTTACTTTCATGAGTTTCTGAAAACACTGTACGTCGTCTTCCAAGTCTCATTGTTCCTCCTAGCTGGCCTGGGTTGTGTTCAGGCATTTCAATGACCTAAAAACAAGAGAGTAAAAAAGATAAGGTTCAATCTACAAAATGCAGTTTCAGATTAGTTTATCCCAACTGTGTGGACTTCCACTTTTGCTGGAATAGCGAAGGAAAAAAGATGGATTCACTGTGTTTGCTATCCGTAAGCAAACGCTCCTTGGAATTTTGCCAAACATTTAGTGCACTTTGAAGCTAATCGAGCTGTTTTCTGGTCACTGTCTGGCTATGACCCCACACTGCCCAAAACACCATTTATAAGTCGCGCACTTCTTGGCCCTCTATTGTACGTACAGAATATCAGGTTCGAGAATGTACAGAAAGAAACATTTTAAGTGACATAGTAGTCTTTCTCCTCTTTCTTTCGCTTTTCTTGTCTCGTTGTATTTCTTTGGCTGGGAATGTACTAAGCTTCATTTCGGTAGGAAACGTTTTAAAGAAAGCTTTTAGGATCTAAGGATTAGATGGGATGAAAGATGCGTGAGTAGTAGAACAAGATTGTCTTGGGAATTTTCGGGTCAAGGTTACATTTTTTTTTGTGCTTTTTTCTCAAGCCTCCCTGACTGACTCCTGCTCATTCTGGTTTGGTTTGAAAGATCTCTCCCCCCTGTACAAGACATGTGACAAAGTTGTCCTTAACTGGAAAACTGACGACGTCTTGATCGGTAGAGGGGACATGGATAGGAACGGATTGTTACGGGCTATTAGGGGGCAAATGGGTTTACACTTTGGCGAATAACAGCGAGTAGCGAAAAAAACCGGATTTTTCACCAATTCCTCTTTTTTGGACTGGTTTTCGGAAAATTAGCATGGGAATGACAAAAAATTAGTTTTGCAACCACAAGGGCATATTTTCCGACTAACAGAATGTAATTAAGCAGCTTTTTTGTTTTTCCGCGCACTTGATCTTTCTTTTTTCCCTTTGCCTTTCTTTTTTATATCCAGTGTTGTTGCCCACTTTATCGTCTTTCTTTTGCATGGAATTGTGACAGGCTAACCTTTTAGGAAAGGGACAAATTTAATCTGCAAATAGTAGTACGAAAATAGCGAAATTAGCAGTGGATTTTTCCCCAATATGTTACTTGGCTTTTTGTGTGTAACTCTGTCAGCAGAATTTCCAAAACGAGGTATTGTTAGAAACATCTATCTTTGCTGACATTGCTGCTTGCCAGCTTAATAGCTTTTACTGATGGTCCAGGAAGGTAAATATATGGAGCGAAAACGACCAAAGAGGTCCTCAAAGGGTTAAGCTCAACTGAAGGGGTCTCTGCTTGCATGCATGGTCTCAACAACTATGCTCTATTAATCTGCACTTATTCCTCACATTACTGTTATCTTTCATTCCCAGAATGGGATGCTACACCAACACAGGGTTAACCCAGCAGCATGTGGCCAGTACCCTTTTATACACCTTGGTGAAAGAGAGGCAATGTGGAGGAAAGTTTCTCGTCTAAGGAAACAGTCTACAAGAAGACCACTTTTGAGTGTGGATGTACAGAGTAGACGGACATGCTAACTGCTTGGCCACCACACTGCCTGAATGATGCTGTTTACTCTTGGGCATCAAAATAATTAGAATTATCATAACAGGCTTACCACAGGGTACGTAGTATCAGGTTCATTTTCAGTTGTATTTGCCCCTAGAAACGTAAAAATGTAAGATAAGCATAGATTTTAGCACAATGCAAGCAATGAGATTGTTGTCTGCTTTATTTTGTAATTTCAGAAACTGTCGAGTGGAATATGACGTTTTCCATAAAAGTGATTCTTAATCTGTCTCACGATTATCATGAGTTCTTCTAGCTTGCAGCAGTCAAATCTTAGTTAGCAAACTTGCTATTGGAATGATCCATTGTTGAGTGGTTAATGAGTGTGCATAATAATAGATATCATTAGCACATGAATATAACAAATAGTTTCTTGAAATGCAAGTATTGATATGTGCGTATTTGACAAAACAATAAGAGAAGTTTAAATATTACCTTTCCATCCTAAAACATTTCGAGAGAATTCAATTACAGCTAACTGCATACCATAACAAATTCCTGAAAAACACAATATTATATAATATGATGTTTAACATTCAGCATTAATTGGCAAATACAGGCAAGCATGAATCTGATACATGTACCTCAGCTCATAATTCCTTTTCAGGCAGTGTGCAAATAACGTAGTGTCTGATAGCCTAGGGCTAGTGGATTTGGCTCTTGGGCTGGAGAATTCTGTTATTAACTTGCCCAACGGGCGAGTCAAGTTGTTTGGGGGTATTCAAGAACTGTTATCAATCCTGCTCATCAATTTTTTGTGCTAGTTGAAATGACTTTTGGGCCAGTATATGCTAGGTAGAGCTTGCCCGAATGGCAAGCTGTAATTAACTGTTTCTCTTTGCGCACTGTTTCAGGGCTGACATTAATTTTTACAACAGAAAAATGGCTTAGCCAGGCATGAAGAATGACTGAGCCAATCCAATCCACATTTAACAGGCCATTATTTTTGTACTGATTCAGATGCAGTACTATTTGATTCATCTCATATGAAGTACAGCATCTGAACTGGGTTCAAAAGATCAATTGCTAGTGTAATTGAGAAAAGAGCACTGTGAGCAGTTGCCTTTCAGTACAATGAAAGAATGGCTGGACATGACAGTTTTAAATCAAGTTTTCATATTATTCCAAAGGGAAAGGTCTACCTAGGTAAGGTTTTTTCATCTTTCTTCCCCATTCAGCAGCAGCCATTTTTCCTTCTGCTCCCCTTTTTCCAAATCCTCCAGGCACTAAAATGCCACTGCAATAATTACAAACAAAGAATTTAAGTTACCCAAAACAGAAAGTCAGGGCTGTCATTTTAAGTAAAGATTCACCTGTAACATCTCACTAAAAATTTAGTATCACCCTTTGCTTTCCACTTTGATCACACCTAACATCAAGTGAGCTTTGCCTTAACAGGTGTTACGGGTTACAGCCATAAATGACAGCTCCGAAGAGTCAAGTATAAAGTTTTTGCTTAACCCAGTCACTAATAATGGTTTGTCAATCTAAATTTTAAGTCTCTGGGAGAAAATAATACTATGATGTTATCCTCTTTGGCAGAACTTTGGCAAGGTGTGGTTTATTTCTTAGGATTTCTAAAAAGAAATTTGGAATTTTTGTGATGTTTATTTACTTTGGCCACCATAAGAAATGAAAGGGTTGATACATGTTACATGTAGTCTTGGATTAACATGTTTCAAGTCGTAAAGTTTCTTGTTGTACATGTACCACTCTAGACTTACAAAGAGCCACATACTAGTCTTCCCTAATAATAGACCATGTACTCTGACAGAAATCTACTGCTAACAAAGAGAATCCTTCACCACGGCTGTCACTAAGTAAGAGCCGGTGGACAGAGGGTTTCCGTGGCTACCACGAGCATGAGCCCTGGATACTTTCATGGGAAAGGAAAGGAAAAAAAGAACCAAAAGTACTTCCTTGCTGTACAATTCCCCTCCTACTAATCGCCTATACCCAGCAACTTGAAATATTAGCGACAGACCAGCTTTGCAGAATTGCTTTCTTGAAAACTACCTGTATGGCTTGTTATTTATACCTCAATGGGATCATCAAATTTTAACAAAGGGAAGACGAGACTGGCAACTTACAATAGACCTTTTTACCGATACGGCGGCCATATTGAATTTATTAGATTTAAGCATATTATGGGATGCCCAGGGGGCACTTGCTCAGTATTTACACGCGCTTTTCGGGCAAAAAGAGAATTTCATTGTTCATTTCTCGGGAAAAAGGCGATCATTATTACATCCAAACACGGCACGACAATATTTTTTTCCCAATACATTCTTTTTCTAGGAAAACGTAAAGAAAAATTGGCCCGAAAAGTACAAAAAATACTGAGCGAATACATCGGATCGTGCTCATGCCCCCTGGGCATCCCATAATACTCCTTAAATCTAATTAATTTAATATGGCTGCCGCATCGGTAAAAAGGTCAATTGAGCAAAACTGTAGAAGTAAAATAACAGTGTCTTGGTTTATTAAGCAAACTAGCACTTACTCGCAGCCACACAACTTTTGCCATGCTTCATGATACTTTACAGGATCTCTTTCTTGTACATCCTTCTCAAGATTTTCAGCCTCTACCCACTGCAAGTTAAAAATAATAAAATAATACACTCCCATATGTTGAAGACAGTGTTAAAGTTGAATCATTACAATGTCTTGTACATGTTACTAGGCAGTCATCTAAGCATACTTTGTACTGATAAGCATCTTTCTGCACAAAAAGTTAAGATGTTAGAGTGTCTTTTTTGAAAGGAACCTTACCACAACATTCAGCCGTTTATTGCAGTGAAGGGATGCATGCTTTAAAGCTTTAAGAACAGATATGTAAGCATCCTCCAGCTTGGTGTACTTGCCAACAAGAGCAATCTTCACCTCATCTAGAAGACGCTCTTCCCTAAAAAATAACAAAAAACCACAAAAACAAATAAAAACAACACCAACAACAACAAAGAACATTCAAAAGGTTTATAGGTCAAAAAAGGTTTCACACAGGGCTTAAAGAAACTTGAATTAAAGCTTATAAGGTCTCAAATTTTGCTTTCCTGGGGCCATTGCTTGCTCATCTTAGTTAATTGCGTGTGACAAGAGGAGCCCACAGTCCTAATCTCCAGGTTGTTATTACGCATGTGTCGCATGTATGTAACCAGCGTTCGTTTGGACTTTCACTAAGAATGTATGAAATGCAAAGAATGCAATTTGATCATGGATGTTTTGACTATCTGTCACATGAAACTTATGCAAAGCAGAGCAATGGAGTAAAAGCGTGAAAAAACTCCTGACTGCAGGTCACAATCGTTGTTGCCCGCACTCTGTAACCTTTGCTTATTACTAGTGATAATATTTTAGTTATAAAATGACTTGGATGGACTGTTTCCCACAGGGCAATTGAGCTTCATAGAAATGCCCAGCAACAAAAATATACTTGTCCTAAATAGGACTTTTTGAAGCCCTGTAACCTGAATGTTTAACCCTTCCTTTTCTCCTAGGTACCAATTGTTTCTTTTCTTTTTCTTTTCTTTTTTTTTTTTAAACACTATGCTTACCGTAATTCCTGTAAATGATGACAACAACAGAATTTGACATGACAGTGAAAAGCTATTAAAGATTTGAAGTCTTGAAGCACACCTCTCTGCCAGTTCTCTCCACTGTACCATGAAATGCCTTCGTTTTCGCGGTGACTTGATTTCCATCCGGAGTCTCCTGGCAAAAAGTGGCACAATGTCCTGGTTTGCCAACAACAATGGTACTCTGTATATAGACTTGCAATCATGGACATCAATTACCTACAACAAAGGTAATACACAGTCTTGCAAAAATACAGCTAAGACTTGCAAGGTTGTCATCGACTATGAAGATGGAAAATGTCTAGGGCCCAGGATGACATGGGCTTGAGACAGTGGGATCAGTGGCATAAGAGAAATGACATAGTGAAAACTGACAAAAGGATGGCTGAATGAAACTGTGATATTACTCAAAAAAGAACAAATGAAACAGAAAAAGTATAGCAACAATGACATGACTTCCTCCTGAATAAGCAAGATGTAAAAAAATGGACAAGAGACAACAGGCATGAAAACATCATTTAATGAGAGGTTGCTACATGTATCTCACCAGAATTTAAAAAACCTCTTTTGATTCTATGAGAGTCTTAAGACCTGCGCAAGCTAATGCTTTCAGTCCAGCACACTTGAAATCCGACAAAACTAATTGCAAAATAATATTTTGGCAACAGGATACAGCTGCAATTATTTTTGACATCACTGTTTCCTCCACTCTCCCATAACTGCTCCACTGGTAAGTAGAAAATTCAGGAATTGGTTACACAAAATTAGTGCCACCAGGCTCTTTCAAGTTAATATGGTAATCAAAATTAATTGAATTAATTAAATATTGGTGCTTGTGGAGGGAGGAACACTGCAGAACCTGGAGAAAACCCTCAGAGAAGGTCCCACACAAATTAAACTCAACTCACAAGACTGACAGCCAAGCCAGCAACTCTTATTTGAATAGATGGATGGTACACAGCAGCACAGTGGACCAACCACCACTCCACTCCACCATTGCTACTCTCTCAACATTTTCTTACCTGCTCTGGGGGAACATGGCAAAACAAAGACACTTTATCCTTGACAGAAGCTGTAACAGGATGCTTGCATCTACACATAATCTGCAATTGAAATTGAATAGTGATCAGATCGGACATAATGGCAATCTTTTCTGAAGGCCACTCACTCAGGTGATCATGACCATACAATGAATTGAGGTCGAGAGTTGTGTGAAAAGTTTCATATGAATCGCTGTATTCTGTCAACTAAACCTTCGAGCTGGTGCCTTTGTTTCAAAACTATGAACAGGATTGTACTATTTAACTTCTTGGTAACTAAAATGTTGGTAGCTGGAGTGCGTTGATGGCATACATGTAAATACACAATTTTCCTGCATATAAAATGACTTCTTTCCCCCTCAGAACCCATTTTATGAACTTAACAGAGCATGGCTGTCAATAAAGGCCGGTAGCCAGCCAAATTCACCGGCTACTTTCATCTCCTTCAACCAGAACTGAGTCATAACTGCTAAAAAAAGTAAGCACCATCGAATAAAATTGTACAGTATCCATTTCCCAGTTTTGAATGACATTGAACGCATTTTGAAACAGGTTTAGATCTGTGAAACTTTCGAACTGTGCAATGTCGTGAAACACCTGGGACATTTTGACAGCATTGTTCCCAGTCTGCCGTGTATTTTGACGAAACAACACCGCCTCTGCAGTGGAAAATACTCTTGAAAACCCCTGGAAATAAGATTTCCGAGACTCTAAATTTAAAAAATTTCATGTCCCTACATGTAGATGCCTCGGCCCTCAAGTACTTGTGCTTTTGGTGCTAGTTCCAAAACCACCTACTATTCATTATCAGCCTGCTACTTAAAAACTTTTTGACAGCCCTGCGGAGTGGTTTTAACTTTACCTGAACTAAGAATAGTTAGTATGACTTTGGCTTCTAAAGTTTACAGTATGTTTATTCTGCTTATTTCCCTTTTTGGACATAAAACATGTTTTTAAACTTTTCCTGCCAACTCGGAATGTTGTTCATTTACAGTAGATGGCATTGCTTTTGCAGAGCAAAGCACTCAGCTTGAATATTACTGTGGGTCAGAAACTTCTTGATATGTGATGGCAGCAGAATGAACTGGAAACTCTTCATCTGCAACCTGTTGCATTGTATGCCTCGTGCAGTATTCATACTACTGTCACCATCTCGCTGGTAAAGCACTAACATCAGTCTCTGGGCCTAACTAAGGGTAGGTGTTTAAACCCCAACAGGGCCGTCAATAAGGGCCTGGGTTGGGTTGCAAAAAACATCTCAAGATTAAGGGAACTCGTAACTACAAGTGTGTTGTTGTATTATTTCAAAATAACAGGTTACTGTTCCAGAAGGTAAGAGCCATCGTATCTTAACCCATTCGCCCCTGAACAGCTCGTAACCACCCGTGCGGATCCACGTCCTTTCTAACCCTCGTGACCCTACTAAATGCCCAGCAAGAGGAAAAAAAAATGAGCAAGAAAAGCAAAAAACGAGGGAAGGAGAGAAAGGGAAAAGTAAAAGTCAAGACTGCTGTGTCACTTTTCTAATATTTTGCATCTGGATACGAAGGCCGTGAAGAGTACGACCGGTAAATGGGTTTGTGGTAAGTTTTCGCTCTTTATAGCACGACAGTGACCAGAAAACCACTCGACTAGCTTTAAAACACGTTTTTTGGCAAAATCTCCAGGAGCGAATGGGTCAAAAAGGTTTTATGCAACTTAGCCCTGTTTCTAGGGATTTAATGAGCACGAGCCTTGGCTACTTTCATTGAAAAAATAAAATAAAATAAAACCTAAAGAACATTCTAGCTGTTCAATAGGCCTTTTCTGAGTTGCCTCAAGCCTCTATTACAAAGTGAGGCTAAATGCAAAGCCATTGATTTTAGTCAATTTTTTAGTCTCATGCATATAAAACTCATTTTCACAGGTAAAGGTTTGTGCTTAGCCTCATTTTGAAATTGAGAGTTTTTGGCACTTGGAAATGGCCTATTCTCTCCCTGGCTAATTGCACATTCCCACAAAATTGAAATCTTAGTAACAACCCCAGGGTTTTAAATAAGGTTTTAAGTACAGTGTTGGTGGCAAAATGTTTGGAGTAGGTGGAGATGGAAAAAAACTTGCATCAAAGGTGCAAGTTTCTAGGGGGGTCTTAGAATGCATTTCCAGCATTCTGGAGCAAAAATTAGAGTTTTTTTAACAAAACACAGACATTTAATTTTGGCTTTATTTATTCGGGACAGCCCATGAATTCTCTTTGTTTAAAATTTATTTATTCTAGCCAGTAGCTATGAATCATTGGTCAGGGAGTTCATTAAGGTTTTGAACAGGAGGGCAACTGAGTTTGACACCCGGGCAAAGAATTGGCAAGGCCCGGAGGGCCTTGCCCCCTAGGGGGGTCCGGGGGCATGCTCCCCCAGAAAATTTTGAAATTCTATAGTCGCAGGGATGTGTTTTCCTGCATTTTGAAGCTGCAGACAATGACTTTCAACAACCAAAAAAAGATAACTTTTCTAAACAATTTAATCATGATTTGATACTAATACCCACCACTGTTTTAACATGAATGCGCCGAAAATTAATTCACTGGCGTAAACCATAAGACGAATAAAAAATCAACCTTCGCTTCGTTGAACATGATGATTAAGCCATTCACTATATACAGGCAAGTAAAAGGTTAAATCACAAAGAAGTCTACTCACCTCTTGGCCTTTTCTCTACTGGAGGCCCTTTGGTTGAAGCCAAAAAGTAATCCGCTATTGAATGCGTTCTTTTCTGGGCAGCCATGCTCACGTACTCACAACACTGATACATTTCAGGTGGTCATTTATGAAGCACAGTTCTTTTCGCAATGTGTTATGGGGCGATTCTTGTTTTTAACACATAACGAACGAGGGGATTTCATGCCGCGTATAATACAGTGGAAATTGCACGGCAAACTATGTTTTACACTCAAGACTCACCAAGAAAAGGGCACGATTGTAACTTAAAACTGTATTTGATCGCTCCTTGTATTAAAAAGAAGTTATTTGAGATGTAAAGCAGCCAGGCAAAGTCGTGTTCACAGCCGGTCAATTTGCCCGGTGCCCGGCCCTTAATGAACCCCCTGATTGGTTGGTTCAGTATGTTTAAATCAAGTTATTTGTAAAAGCTGGGGTAATTTCCTAAAAAACATAGGTGGTGGTTCACATGAAATAGCCTGCGGCAAATTTTGCCAGCAGCCGGCTCTTATTGAAAACCCTGCAGTCCTGCCCAACCCACATGACAGAAAAATCAAAGGAAAAAAATATCTCACCAGGTCTGGACTTAATCCCAAACCACGCATTTCTCTAACACTGTTCTGTGTTGGCTTTGTTTTCTGTTCTCCAGTTGAGTCAGGCTGAAAAATGTTGCCAGAACTTCAGCTAAATTTACATATGATCAGTAGCACAATCACCATGCCCATTTAGGGGTGGTAGGAAAACTTTCACTGATATTTTCTGTTTAATGCCTTTAGTAAAGCCAGATTTTTGCTTAAAGCTAAGGTACACCTTGTTTTTTACTAGAAAGGTGTAAGAACTGTAAACCACATTACTGTATTTCAGAAAATAACAGAAAAAGGTGGGAAAATGGGCAAATTTTGAATGTAACGCGTAACACAATCATCATGGTAAAAATTTTCGAAAACATTTTTCACAAAAAAGGAAGCTCCCATGGGCAAACGAATTGTACCCAGTGCAAACACACAATAAACACTACATTTGAGCAAAACTACAACATTTCAAGTTTATTAAAACACATCAAAAGGATTCATCATTCTTGAGTATCCTTCCTGTAACGCTGCGTTGTAAAAGTTAGCAGTTCACCAAGTTGTCTTCCGGCGGTAGGGCTGAAGTGGATGTCTGTGGGAATAAAAACACATCTACTGAATGCTCATAGGCTATGTTTTAACATTGGAAAAAATCAGTCAAAATTATCAACCACAAACGGAGAAATAACGGCTCAAAAAAGTCGTAACGCTAAATTGAAACACGATTACGCAATAAATTTTTTCGAAAACTCACCTTCTTCTTGACCGTCATGATCCAAACAAGGTACAATCAGGTTCTAGAATCGAGCAAATCTGAATGCTCATAAGTTTCTCTTGATATTGCCATAATTTCACCTTCAAAGCTCTAAAGACGGCTAAAATATACCTTTCCGATCCAGTCGTTACGTTTTTCGCAATGTTGACGCCATTTTGAAAGCGGAATGTGACCATAACCTTGCTAAAAAGCCTTGTGAAATCTACAGTTTTACTTCGCAAAGACGCCATGCTTTCGTGTCGAAGAAAAAGCTTAGTAACCTCTCGATCCTGAAATGGATATTATGGGGGAGGTCGGAGACATTTTTCAGGGGGAATTAATTTTCCGGGAATATTGAATTGAATTTATACAAATTCCACGCCCACTAGGGATTATGGGTAAATGAAAAATTCAGTTAAACTAGGTGAAAATGTAATATTTTGCCAAAAAATTGTAGATTATTAAGTTTGAGCATAATATAAAGCTAAAGAAGTGATTTTGCCCCCAATTAGAAAATTTTTATTTTTTTCGGGCTCGTTACAAGAATGGGTATGGTGATCGTGCTACTGATCAATTGATACATGCACACAGCACAAATAAAGTTAAACCTCTCAAGGCAAGAAATGTATGACTTGTTTCAAATCTGTGACATGAATACCTTTATTGTTTAATCTTGTTTTCAGTCTTGGAAGTAAATGGATTATAGCATTTTTGTATCATACACCCTCATCTTCAACAACACTAAAAAGGGCTGTCCATTCCATAATTTTTTCTTGACCATGGTGCTCTCTTTTTTGTTACTACAGTTTGCTTAATTATTCCCATCATAACAAGATCAAATAATTTATACTCATATTTTAAAGATGACTATGGCAAGTAATGTCTGTATAGCCAAAACTGAATTTGCAGGTACACTTATTAACAACTTCTATTAAGCTTTTGAACAATTACCTCAGGTATCAAACTGACATGCACCACACAGAAGTTGTCTTTTCCAACTCGGAACTGAAACTGTCGAAAAGCCTCAATGTATGGCATTCCCTCTATATCACCAACTGTACCACCAAGCTGGGGAGAAAAATCAAATAGAATATCATTAAAATTTGGTAACGCTTATTACTGTGGTAAATTGAAGGCTAAATTTGTACAGTGTACATTTGAGGTAATGGATCATTATACAGACAGATTACAATACTGTGAAAGACCAAAAGTAAAGGTGCTCAACAAAATGACTGGTATAAAAAATTATTATTCTAATACAGTTAAACTCTGCACAACAGCCACCTTAGGGTCAGAAGAAAGTGGCTGTTGTAGAGAGGTGGCCATTCTAAAGAGGTTTAAACAAGAGTCAATGTATAAACTGCCAGCCAAAAAAGCGTGCCGTTCATGTAACAGTAGTAGAGAGGTGGTTGTAAGCAGACGTTCGACTTTAGCTATTCTCATTAAAATAGATTATTTCAAAATTATCTAATACCCGCCTGCATTATTTTTAATGAGTCTAAATTGCCCGCCCTTAAATGAAATGCTCTTCACTCTGGCTGGAGAATGAAAATGTCAAAGATGTAAGAAAATAATGCTTTTTTTTCCTGTTCACTCACCTCAATAATACAGACATCAGCATTGGTGTCCTTTTCAACTGGCTCAGCTGAAACTCTTGTCACCCAGTCTTGAATGGCATCTGTTATGTGAGGAACCACTACAAAAAAGAAAAAAGCACTTGCCTGTAGTGGGTTCATACCCTCCAACTTCTAAACACTTAACATATACATGTACCTTGGAAGGTCAGAAAATTTTATGTCATTGACTATTTCTGTCTCTAGTTTCAAGGGCAATGAACAATGTAGGTCTTAGAAGTACTCAACACGCCTTACTGGCACTTTGAATTAAATTGGGCAAATTATTCCAGAAAATATCCATACCATACCACGGCCAGCTTTTCAGAATTCCAAGGGCAAGAGGGCAATCTCTGAACTGGAAATCTGAAGGCGTGGGGTCTTTAGATCCAGAATTTCCACAGGGTACATACAAGAGTGCATTCCTTGAAAATGCTTATAAAGCTTGAACTAATGACACAGTTGACGACCTCAGAGGCAGGATACAAGACAAGCATCCATTAATCAGTGATGTTTTTGTGTTCATTTGTAGAAAACCAACAAAATGTGGGCTGGCATCAAGCTCCAGAGGCCTAAATGCTAAAAAACATCCTTTTTCTCTGGTGAAAAGAGCCTCATAAATAATTATTTTGCCCATTCAATGCGAAACATGGTCTTTTGACCAAGGACGCCATTTTAATTTTTGAAGTTTGCTTGATTGGGAGCGACTGCTGACCCCGAAATCTAAAATTCAAGATTGTGGAAATGAAAATACAATTGATTGTGTTAATCTTCCAAGTGTACACATGTTCATCAAAGACATTCTTATTTTGATGTTCTGTACCAGTTTGGGGCAATGTAACGTTAAAGTACAAATGTAGGTTGCATCTGTTGAACAGCAGTGAAGTCATTTCAAATATGGCATAAAATAAGCAAAATTGGGCATATCTCCAAACCCTGCCATTAATTCCAGAGGGTTTGATGAAAAAATGGAAAATCCAAATGGGAGGGAAGTTAAGGATTATGGAATTCCGAGGGCATGGGAGATGAACAAAGAGAACACAAAATAGCATGGATAAAGTGCTCTTTAATTATTTTCGTCTACCATTACAGAAATGTGCCCATTGAAAAACGTCGCCCGTGAAAAGTGGGGTACCCATTAGGCTTTGCGAGCAAAAAAGAGGTTTCAAAGAAGACTACCACCATTTTCGGTCTCTTATGAACTTTATTGCGGGTAACAATTCTCACACTTTCAAGAGACAATGCAGACACAAAAGAAGTAGGTTGCCATTGTTTTAAGTGTTGGAATGTCTTTGGCATTGCTACAGAGAAGAACATTTTTATGCAAAGAGAAGCATGTTTCTTCCTCGTGCGCTGACATAAAACCCTCGCAAATTCGGTAGTCTTGTGCGAATCGACTCGATGGTAAAACGGTTAAAGCTAACCAGAAACCAAAGTATTCTTTACTTAAAAACTCTTTTTCACGAAAACCAGTCAATAAGATTGAATAAAAATGTTTGCAGCGTTTATAAATATTATTATCAGAAGCAGTATTGTAGTTGTTTTCAAGAGACGGATTAGATCGCTGTTTAGGTTTCGCCACTAAATATGTAGTTATAGCGTTCTTAAAGAAACTACTGCTCTTCATTTTGCCTTATACTTTGCTAAAATCAATATCTGAAATGAAGAACGCAAGTGACAGTGCTTTTTCGTGGAATTTGCCCATAAATTTAGAGGTTTATAATATTATCTTAAACCCGTGACAAAAAGTAAACAAACTATCAACGCATCGGTTGCGCTCATACTTTATCCATCAATTCGAACACCACGAAGTTTGTAAAAGGTAAATTTGTTTTAAGTCAGTGCATTGAATTATTTACGGCAAAATCAACAACAATAATTGAGGATTTTTCTATTTTAAAGTGTTTAAAAGCAAAAAGTCACATGCTAATTCGGAGTAAATTTAGACAGTTTTTAAATAGACTGAGCTATTGTTAGTTGCGTGAAGTTCTATTCTCCATCGAAGAATAGGCAAATGTTGCAGATGTCTGAGCAGGGACAATAACCAGGAAAGGGATATACCTAGGGGATTTCTTGATTGGCACTCCATTTACGTCATTTTTCACTTATTTGCATTTTCACGATCGACGTCTTTGAATGGGTGCGTTTCTGTAATGCAGACTGGCAGGCTTTTTACGTATAGATTTACAAAAATGTAATACAGTAGGGGTGGGTACATTTGCATGTATGTAATGGTTCGATTTTGTTGTTTTAAGTTTAATTCTTCTTAATCTTTATTCCAAACATATTATCATACAGTTCTGCCCAAAAGTAAGTTACCAGTCACATCTCATTTCCTGCAATATGCAATTCTTGTCGCGCACAGCAAGAATCACATAGCACGAGAATCATCAAACTGGAAATTTTTGGCATAAATTATGGTCGATTGATCTCCTGTGAATAATACTGACTACGGTGTATTTGATCTTGTACCTTAATCAGCGTGACATGAACTGCTTTGAATGACAGAAGAGGAGTCGTTGTTATTTTTAACATTTTTAGTTTGTGTACTTTGATTGTTTGTCATGCGACAAAGTTAGCTGGGATGGAGCTGTACTTACAGCTTTTTATCCTTTGCGAGCTAATCACATAGAAAGCAACGAAAATTACGTAGTGCGCGACGCAATTTGCGTCTTGCAAGAGGGTCGTAACTTACTTTTGAGCGGTACTGTACATGACCATACCCAGAAACAAAGCAAAAATAAAATCTAAACCACGAATAAAATTAAACAACAACATAAACATCTACTCATACATGAGAATTTTAACTCATTAACAAGAAAAACAATAATAATAATAGTCCAGTTTTGAGCTCGCTATGACCGCTGAACTAAAGAAGTCAAGATGCATTTTTACGGGCTTAACCTCCATCTGAAGTTATATATTCACAAATTCCAACAAGAAAAAGACCTGTTTATTACTCTGTCTATTGTGTATAATATTCAAATTTCAAACACTTACTTGCCAGAATTTCTGAATATTTTACTTTACATCGAGGCTAACCCTCTATGAATGTGTCGTTAATGTTTGTATTCAGCAGCAATTTATAATTCGGAAACTGGACTATTGTTGGCTTCAAGGTTTCTTGAATTCTCATCCTTTTATAAATCACAAGGATGTTAAGGAAAAAAGGAGAAGAAAAGAAAGAATTATTACCTTGGACTGTTTTACCCAAGTAGTCCCCACGTCTCTCCTTATCAATCACACCCTGGTATATTTTGCCAGTTGTGATGTTGTTATCTCGGTGAAGGGTAACATCAAGGAATCGCTCATAATTACCCAAATCCAAGTCTACTTCTCCACCATCATCCAAAACAAACACTTCACCTACAACATTTGGTGAAGAATGATGGTTATTATTACAATGTTACTTGCATCTAAGCATGGCCACAAAACAGAAAAACATGACCATGATTTGGTACCAAACATTGCACATTATGTGATTTTAAGCAATTTTCAGCATACCAACAATAATCATGATAATGAAAAGATGGGAAACAAACACAGATTATGCTAAGAGAGTCTTAGCACTGATGACGGGTACGACATCTTTTTCTTGTACTGGTGGTTGTAATAAAAAACAGATGATTAACCATGTATCAACAACAACCACAACCCCAATAAACTCCAGCAAATACAGCCAATAGGATAATTTAACAGTTTACATACAGTTTAGTAATACAAAACAACAAAAGGCATTTTAAAAAAAGGTTAAGTGTACATATTCAAAAGATAAACTTAAAAAAGTCACATTGCGTAGCAGAAATGTACATGGAGGTCCACTTTTTTCTGTACTATTTTGGTGTGGTCTGTTTTTCATTACAATCTTCAATCACAAGTATTAAATTTCTTTAGTAAAATGAGCCAAATATATTCACTACTTCTAATGAGGAAGCCTAAATGCAGCAAAGGCAATCTGTACAAATGGTATAAAATATGTGGGTTGATTCATTAAAAGTGGAAAATAAGTAAAAGTCGAGAATGATCAAAGTAATGTGCAGCCCAACTCCTTTTAGTAAAGCTCTGATACTGCAGGAAATCGCCCCCATGCTACTTATAACACCACCAGTCACAAAAATGTACACGCAATGCACATGTTGTTTGTAAAAACAACAAATAAAATCTTAAATGAAGGAATATTTTTCAACAGCACCAAGAGGAGTGCTTGGCTCTCTCTAAGAGGAACAGCACTGCCACATTTTTTGCACATGTTGTTTCCCACATGAATTTGGCACTCCTCATATAAAGCTCAATCCCCAACAAACTGAGCACTTTCACCATGGCCATAAATTATGCACCTTGTTTGTCCCCCAAAATTTTTCATAACCATTGTAATCAATTTCTCCTGGGTACTACAGTCATCCCAAGAGAAATTGAAGACAATGGTTATGAAAAATTTTTGGGTGTAATCAAGGTGTGAAAATAGTGAATGAAAAAGGAGATTAAGGCAAGCAAATGAGTAAAGGAGAAAATAAGAAGAAACAAATTAGAGAGAAATTAATATTCTGTTGGCACTTTATACCTTAAGCATGAGATTTCCAGCACTCTACTACGTTTGGTCTTTTTGATAGCTTTTTACTTGTTTCCTAAAGTTTCTTTTTTGATAGCTTATATTGTCAAGTATTCAGGCCTATATCTTTTGGAATATTACCCATCTTACATTGCTATTTTAATATTGATTCATCCTTTGGAAATTACTTTCAAGTCCAACTGTCTACAAGTGTTTGTCTAGTGGAAAGGAATGTCAGCCAGTTCTTCAGGGCCCAGTCAGCTTGGTAAGACTACTGGAGTGTAAATCTATTTCTTAAAAGTGACATTAAAAAAACGTCTACAAGAGAGAGATTCAGCTTACTAGCATGGAGAATTTTTGGAAAGAGTAAACTGAATGAGTTAAGCAATGGTAATCCACCAAAATGGTACAAAAAATCGTGATCATTCTGGTAAAGCTGAAAAAAACACTTGGAATGAGACATCTAATTTTTATTCCCGCCAGAAAAAAACAGGTTTTTCCACGCAAATCGCAAATGAACAGCATTTTTGCGTGCCACGGAAACAAATGCCATTGTCCCAAGGTCGACATACAAAATCACGAAAACATGTGAGCCGAGGGGCAGGGGGGCGGGCGAATCTCATAATTCATACTGCTTCCCTCTTGGGCATCTTTTTTTTTGGCTTCATGGTCATACTTTCCTTATTACAACTCCAAATTTTAATTTTGCTCGTCTCGCTAGCTAAGTCAGCCTGAAATCAAAAATGATAAATATGTTTTGCTACGTACCATGTGCGTCACCTATAATAATTATCCAGATGGTTTCACGCTAACCGAAGTGGCACAATAATTAAGCCTTGTGCTCAAAATATTTAATATCAGTAAAACACAAAGAATGGTACTGCATGTAAAAACTTGTGCTCGTTTTCTTCCACTCAAAAAGCGGCTCGCAAAATGTAACGGACTCGAGCAAAATGGCGGGATAATCGTGTTTCGCGCGCAATCCTAAATTTCATAACACAGCTTTTTGCGTCTATTAGCGTAAAAGGCCAAGAATGAAAAATAATTATTGACCTTACCGTGCTCGTAAGGAGAGAAAGTTCCAGCATCTATATTCAAGTAAGGGTCGATTTTGATTGACGTAACATGCAGCCCAACTCCTTTTAGTAAAGCTCCGATGCTGCTAGAAATCACTCCCTTTCCAATGCCGCTAATGACGCCACCAGTCACCAAAATGTACTTCATCTTAAAGTATTCGAAGAGATCTTTCAAATTAGCATCCAAATAGGTTGCAAAAACAAAGAATAAAGGTCTAAAATGAAGAAGGTATTTCACAGCTCCACGAGACGATGATGGCGCTTCGCTCTCTTCGAGAACAGCGCTGCCGCAATTTTTGCACGTGCTGTTTTTCTACATGATTTGCGCACTTCTCATTGGTTGACGATTCACATTCTTAGCCAATGAGAAGAAGGAAAAGGCTATTCAGGAAAGCGGAGGGAGCTGAAAGGAGAGGGCTTCTCCGCCTTCTCACGTACACCGGGACAGAATTTGAAAGTTCACTGTTCCAGGAGCCCATCCGTTTTTTGAAAGTCCAGATAATTAACGGGCCCTGAAAGCCACAGAGGCTATTACTGGTTGTTTACCATTTACAAAAAATTCCCGGAAATTCCGTTTGATGGGCTCCTGCTTTTGGAAAGTAAATGGAACACGACTTTTTGGTCGTTCCAGCGGAAAATTTTCGGGAGCAACGGAACATCTGAAAAGCCTCCTGTTTTTCCGGACGGAATATTCCAAGCGGAAATTCGTGTTCCATTCCTTCAAAGCCATCTTTGATACCAGTTTCAGGCCTTCGCGGTCGTTCTCCGGTAAATGGAACTGACAGGCCTGTTTCATACGTCGTGCTATACTGCCGTGCCGAACTAAATTGATCGAATTAAATTCGACTTTAGCACGGTAGTAGCGCGACGTTTGAAACCAGTTCGTGCTACTGCCGTGTAGCACGGCAAGCTTTGCCGTGCGACACGGCCCATGGTCGCTCGACTCGGTTTCAAACGTCGCGCTACGCGTATACTGCCGTGCCGAACTTAGTTCATAAATTATAAATCCATTAGACTACATTTTAACAGTTCACTAAACCGCTTTTTATTTGTTTAATTTTGTTTTCCGCAACAGCTATTTTATTCGACTGAGTTAAATTCGACGTCTGAAACCAAGTCGTGAAACAGTCGTGTTGAGTCGTGCAAACTTAGAATGGCAGTAACACAACGTTGAAACAGGCCTGATTTGTACAAATGGTAGACGCTATTCCGGGACGAAATTTACGAGTGTTTTAAAAGGTTTAATTAATAATAATAATAGTTAATAGGAATTCTATTTGTTAGAAAAATAATCTCTTTCCGAGATGGGCGTTTTGTATCAAGTGAATCATACCCGTTATTCCTCGTCAGCGGGAGCAATTCGTTTTTTCTTCCTCGAGTTTTTGTGCTATATATCTTTCTTTATCCAGCACCTCCTTTTATCCTCATCATGGCCAGTCAACAGCACAAGGATGACTATATCTACGACGAAGGCCAATTATCCGCGCTTATGCATCCCTGGTTTCTGAAAGCAAAGGTCCCGGCGCCCGCCCCAAGAAGTCGCAGGGGCACCCAACGAGGATATAGTTCAAAACCACTTAACATAGCATTGTTGAAGGTATTTTAGTATTTAAATGGTAGATATAGGCATATTTTTATCCCCTAAAAACTTTTCATCTGTTCGGATTTCCTAGCTGAAAGTCTAGTGATCCGAAAATTATAGGGATCAAAGCTTACCTTTTCGAAAATTTCAGCCAGAAAAAGGCCCCCGAAAGTTCTAGGTGGCCTTTTTTAGGGTAAAAATACGTTAAAAATGGGTAATTATACCACTTTTTAGATGTTCGAAAATCCTAGGAGAGGCAGGCAAGCAAAAACTTTTACAACAACTGTTCCGAAAATTCTAGATCAAATCGTCTTCCGAACAGATATTTTCCGAAAATTGCCGTTGGGTGCCCCTGAAGTCGAAACGCCTTGCAGCAAATTCCGCGGGAAAATCCGCACAATCCACAGGAAAATCAGACTATCCCAAACACCCGCATCGTCTACTGGATCTCTCTTGGAACTGGAGAGACTTAAAAACCAGAACCTTACAGTGAAGTTGGAGATCATCGAGTGAATTTTGCGTACCATTTGCCAAAACCGTGGACCGACCGGTTTGCCCATGTCAATGGTTAGCAACCATTTTTTACCTTTAAGATAGAGGTTAACGCTTCAATAGTAATTAGGTTTTAAGCGAAAAAGAAAGGAAATAATTCCAATAATGGCTCTTGATAATTCTCACTTATTTCCATTTATAACAAGAGTACATTACAGTATTATTGTTTTAGTAAAATTTGGGGCCCGCGCAGGGAGAGGGGCGGGGGAGGAGAGGCAAGGAGAGAACGGAAAAACTTTTCAAGTAAATGAAGCACGCGAAAATTATGATGCTTCTGTGCATGGTCACACTTTGTTTTTGTTACTAACTCCTTTCTCGTTTGTTTAACCAGTTAAAAAAAATGATTGATGAGTTGTAGCTGCATTAAAAAATTTTGAATCGGCACCAGGTAAACCATTTTAAAAGTACGCAACCCCACATGTACAACCGTCCCTCCCCCCTCCCCCCCCCCCCCACCAACTACACTTCAAAAGAGGTGGATCCGTCCCCGCACTTTCGAAACTGCTCCGTGGGCCCTGAAATTACTATATTGTTGTTCTACTAGCTAGAAAAATTATATTGTAATATCTGCACTAAAAAATGTGTCCACGCATCATTTCGTTGCGTTTAGCCAGCTTTCCGTCCACACTAAAACGCTAAGCGTTTCCATCGAAAACGTAACGCATCGATTTGAAGGCGCTTTTGAAGTGAATCAAAACGAAAACGCATACATATCGTATTATTACCGACGATCCAAAACGGTTGAAAACGCATCAAAATGAAAACGATGACCAAAAATATCGCAGGCGTGTTTTTGTAGCCTTGTGCAAAGAGTTCAACTTACGTCACAACGTGCAATTCTAACATTTTCAAACGTTTTAGCCGGTGGAGACAGTCGAAGACTCATCAAAAAGGTAATGTAGACGCGACTCGATCGATGCGTTTTTTATGAGAACGAAAACGCATTCTTTTAGCTGGGCCCAATTATAAGTCCGTAATGGTTCATCGGAGTCCTTAATTCAATCAACAGTCTACAATCTTTGCTGGGGGTTTCGCTTTTAATTCATAGCGAGATGTTCGCAAGGCGAGAATCGAGTGATGTGAAAACGCACACTTTTATCCTTGATTCAAATTTTATTCTCGTT
>JBBMOI010000014.1:3995000-4005000 GCA_038088405.1 Porites divaricata
ATGACGTTACGGCGGTCATGTTGGTGTAGCAAAAATTCTTGTGCGAGGTTAAACTCTTTTCTCACGTTACGACTTTGCCTATCAGGATATCAGGTGTTTTCCAAATTATACCGGAATAATTACTTATAAAAAGCTGTTTTACCTGCACTAGGATAATTTTTTTATATTCCTAAGACATCACCAGCTGGCAATACCTTTCTTAATCTTTTTACAAATATCTTGTAGGAAATTTCGTCCATTTTCCGAAGATAGCTCTGCAAATGGTTTCTGCAAAAAGTTGTTCATCCATTGTTAGATCAGTTTTGAAAAATATGCATGAGATAGTGGCAGAAACCCATAATTGCAATTATTTTATTGAGACTGATTTGTTTACGAGCGTTCTTCAAAAGGTGTGCAGGAACACTCACAGGGCATCGACAGGACAAACTACGTGTTCCAGATAAAAATGAAATAAAAACATTAGTAATCATGATTACTAACAATATTAAAAACGAATAGGAAGACACAATTGTTGAACAATAAAAAGTTGGAGTGGAGATGGTGTACGATTTTCTAGCAAAGAAACATTTGATGAAATTCAAAGTGACCAGCAAAATACCTATTATGACCATCAGTACCAGTGAGATTAACTAGTTTAGAAAACTGCTGTTTCAACTGTCCAGTATTTTTTTTTTCAATTATTCCATTAAGCCAAAGAGGTGATCTTCAGCATGCAATAACCAAATCAGCCGGGCTCGTCGAGACTGGCACGAGGGAACAATGATCTTTGCTAGCGCTCGGCCCGGCGTGATCTCGGCTCGTAAACGACCGGTATGTGACAGAAATGAGACTGTAAGTTCCCCTAGTGCTTATAAACTAGCTCAGTGAAAGTTATCGAAATAACTGAATGAAAACATTTTTTGTCCTTCTTAAAAGGGATGAGTCATTCAACAGCGAAAACAGAAGTTCAGGTGTTGTAGACCAATTTTAGACAATTAAACTGGTTAACGTGTGAAGATCACCAAGACGAATCGGCCGTATGGCTACCCGTTTTCCTTCGGAGAAAGAAGTTAGTACATATTTTCAACTTATTTTATAAACCAATATGGATTATTACATAGTTATCTTACGATAGTTTACACAGTAGAGAAGCGGCCACGTTGTCTTCTTTGTTCGGTTAGAAATCATATTCCGCTAAGCAGAGAACATCTCTTTTGCTTTGTACAGCGTAGCTAGGCACCATAGTAACCGAAATATGTTAAAATGTACCTTTAGAAAAATATTTGGTTTCTTTCAAGTCTAATGATTTTTTTAAGGTCATTTTGCAGTTCTTTAGTTCTAGTCAATTTTTCAATGAATATTATTTCTTCTTGATTATTTTGTTTTGATGATTGTGGATGCAAATTAATCATATTTTTTAAAAGACCCGTACCCTAGACACGAATCTAAAGAGCATAACATTCTCGAAGTCGTCTTAGCGATATCGAAGATCAAACTTTTATGTACGTTGATAAACTGAGACACGACGTTCTCCATGAAGCGTGGCATTTATGATAACAGTCTCGATACACCGTCGATGCTGACCAGGCAATTTGCTTGGAAAAAAATGAAATAATAATAACAATGCTAAAATAATATTAATAATAATACCTTTCATATACTTTAGGGTTGTATTCCTTTCTGGTTAATTCAGTAGTGATATCATAATATTGGTCTACTAACTGATAAATTTCTGAAAATTGATTGGTCACGAAAAGTGGTTTACAAGCTATTTCAAAATAATTGCATATGAAAATTACTGTAATAATTTTGAAGTCCAGGAGTTATTTACGCCTACATGTATAGTAACTTAAATTACTATACATGTAATCGAACAAGGTACATTATTTTTCATTTTCGCACCAGTTCGCGCCGCGAAAATTGAACCTCTGCTATCAGTATTTGAAACCCAAGCGTTTGTTATAAATCGAAAAGTCAGCAAATTGTTCTCAACCATTTCACGCCTTGTTTTGGACAGCCTCGTTTCCAAGGTTTCCCGTCAGTTCTTTTCCTTTCTTGAGAACGAGGTCGTCTTTTGGATTCCTCGTCATAACGGAGCGTCAGAGCCGCAGGGGAACCCCATACTTAAACGAGAATGGAAACCTATCGATGCCAGAAAATTTGCCTATAATGTCAGCGTACGAAACTCCGCCCATACAGACTCTTTGAATAACTACTTTTAAGTTGATTTTCCACCCTCAACTCCAACTTCAACTTTATTTAATAATACAATAGACTGGCTGGCAAAATAGCAATTGCTAATCTAGACGGACCAGTTAACTGAGAAAAATAAAGTGAAAGGAAAGTAAAGGAAGGAAGTTACAATAAATAATATTTCTATTACAATAAATAATATTTCTATCAGAGTTTTAGTTTACTTACGTTAAATTTACTAAGGAGAGACGAAAAAGGAATTAGTGCGAAAAAAAAACAAAGCAAATACTTTTGTACAGAAATCACTTAACTGTTAATCGAACTTTTTCAACTATTAATGGCGTCTCAATATAGTCATCTTCTCTTTTTAAGATGTCGGAAAACACAAAATTAAATAAGCCATTCGTAAAACCAGTTAAAGTTTACCCCCATGCGCACGCTGAAGTAAAAAATCAAAGCTTCACTCGTACTTACAACATGTCATGTTCTCTTAACTCCATTAACTCATCGAGTGAGGTAAACTTGAACTTTTCCAGCGTCTGATTCGGTTCCATTTCATCGCAGTACTGTGGTATGAACTTCGGAAAATGATGCCACCATAGATTCACGGCTATGTTTCGTCCGTACGACCGAACTTGGTGAAACCTTTCAAAAGGAAACTCACATTGCTAGTGTCAGGTTCTTAGACATTCTCAACATCAGCAAATTCGCCAGAGTTTTTGCCGAGTTTCAGTGGAATCATTGTCTAAGGTAAAAGAAGAGTGGCCGTAGGCCCCGCGCACACTTATGCGTTTTCGTTTGAAAACGCATACATTCGATACGTTTAGGCCTTCCGTCCACACTAATACGCTGAGCTTTTTCATCGAAAACGCATCGATTTGAAAACGCTTTTGAAACTAAGTGGATCAAAACGAAAACGCATTACATATCGTAATAGTGTAGACGGTCGAAAACGCATCGAATGAAAAGGATGATCGAAAATATCGCAGGCGTGTGTGTTTGTCCCTCGAAATCAGTCGGTAGTTCGAATAAACTGCTTGAAAAGATGATTCGGGCTGAGAAGGATTCGGCGTTTTATTTCACATCCATGCAGTCTTTCTAGATCTGGGCTGGGATGTTCGAAGGTAGCCTGAAATTCATCCGATTGCTTCGAGTCTTTTTCTCCTCTCAACAACTGAGGGAGTAATAACGACTCGAAGTAATCGGATGAAATTCAGGCTAGTTCGAAGGCCGATTAGCGCTAACCCAGAGTTAAATTTTAACCTGGGTTTCTTTTTCTTTTGTTCAAAAGCATTTTTCTGGATAATTTTCTCGATTCTTTTTAGAGCATCAAATCATCAAGTTGTAGACAAAAGAATAAAACTGATTTTGCTTTTTAAGCTTTCATATCTGAATTGAAATTTTGCACCAATCCTGGGTTATCTTGACCCTGCTTTGAATAACCCGGCCCCGTTCAAGTTAATAATTAAGAAATTACCATCTTTGGGGAATGAACAGACAATCCCCTGCCTGCATAGTCACATTGTAATATTCCACGTCAATAAGTCCAGGATATTTCTCAAAGTCCACCCTAAAGACACAAATACAACACTGATAACAACTTTTCGAAGAAACAAAACAGTTGTAAAGCTACTCGCAAATCTACATTCTCTACCCTAGACACTCGTGCCCCCAGAAAAGAGAAACACAATAGAGGGTCTGGCGCGAGGTTTAGCAGGGTTACCTTAGACTAGGCTCCTTGCGAGAATGAACTAACTTTTTTGCTACTTTATCATGGCGGTTAGATTGCGCCAAACAACAAAACAGATAAGCTAGATCATAAAACTTGATTCTTGCTTTCGTTTTAAAGCACCTAAAAAATTATCGCGACGATATGAGCATGACTTCCGCGACGTACGCTTGCTTAAGCACATCCGATCTTTCCGACAGCCAAGCATTGCATATACCAAATAAACGGCAATTTAGAGATTAGAACAACAGAGAGCTGAATGGGACTCTCTCTCGGTAAGAATGAGTTTATCCTTCTTAAAAATTGACTTTCAGAGAAACGCTAGAGACTCTATCTTAGACTTCAGCGATTTAACTTTCTCAGCTTGGTGGTCTGTTTTTCAGTGTTATACATCATGTTCTGTCTCGGTCATCTGCGCATACGGTGTGTAATAGTCTGCCATTTTTTACAGCTCCACCAAACAGCTCAGATGATATTCTGTCTGATATTTTACCATTAATGTCAATCACAAAATAAAAGCAAACATCTTTCAAATTTCGCAAACTCTAAGTAGCTATCAAGAACTAGCTGTGGGATTTAAGCCAATAAGAAAAAGCGGACTAATTTGGATGATTAAAAATAAAAGTGTATAGTCTTCATAAATGTACCTGTCAACGTCCACACCGGAATAGCCCTCTGCCGGAAAATCAATGGGAACCTTTAAAGAAATATTATTTTATATTTAGAAACATTCGTTATAACCCAGCTAATAGAGACCTTCAGCTGAGATTCGAGGGCGAGAACGCCGACCACGAGTACAAGATTTGACTTTACGTTTTCGGCATATTCTCAAATTATAGACACCCCGGGAAGCTTCATTGCGCTTCTTTTTCACCAAAAAATTAGCACTGTTATCTTTACTGAAGGAGCATAAGCCATCTACCGGCCGCAAAATCATAAAACCTCTAACACTTTATAACTTGTTAACTTTCCGTTGCCACGACATTCTCGCTAAAACTCTTAGTAGAATGACGACGGCGATCATGCTTTCCCGCCAAAATAACGCAGGTGCTCTCTAACAGCCCATTCACACCGATTAAACTAAATTGGTGTCTGAAAAAGCGCGTTTCAGGTGAGTTTATTATATGCCTAGCTGCAGAAACTAATCCTCATTGGCAACCCAGCCGGCAACCCAGCCGGCAAGATATCTTATCTTATATCTTACTATGGGGCTATATATTCTAGAGGATGTATTGTAAATGTAGTACGTAAAATGCTATGTGAAATGAGTTAGCGTACCACATGTTTGTACTTTTGGTGATCAATGAATAATAGTTCCTTAGTCCCTCTGAACAAACAGTTGATATTATCGAGTCCATCGTCAAGGTGCAAAACAGACTTGGTTCCTCCACTGCTAAACCACATCACCTGTAATCAGAGAGAATATACTGTAAGAAAAAGAAGGACAATCATGACACTGAAAGAGTACAATAAGCCCCGGGGGGGGGGGGGGGGTAAACAAAAACATTTTATACGGAGAGGCTCCTCCCCGAGGTCCAACTCCTTACCCATTTTTATACCATTTTTGACAGAAAAGGTACCCTCTTCGTATACCTTTCATTGACAAATGGTTCCCCTTTCACGTACTTTGTTTAGAGCTCTTCATCCCTTTAAACTGCTGTAAATGCACTGTCTTTAAAGTATGAATAAACCACAAAGCCAGAAACTTTTCTCTTCTCATTTTTCCCAGCCATAAAATCCTTCTGTTGGCCCTTTTAAGTATTTTTACAGACCGAAATGACAGATTTCCCTACCTTTTCATATACTTCAACTAGTGAAAACCCTACCCTTTTATATAACTGAAGCCTGAAAAAGGTACCCCTTTCGGGCGGAGCCTTCCCGTATAGGCCATCATAGGGAGTGCCCCCCCGGACACTAAGCTCTCTTGTTTTTTAATTAGTCATTGTAGACATACACGTTTTCATCGATTGTTTTCATCGAGGGAAGCAGAGTCCCTTGGGCAATTTAAACGATTACTCAAAGAACTGTAAGACACGGCATTCGTGGAAAGCAGCTTTTTATTTTATTATATTAGTATTAGACATTTTTAAGGCTGACGAATTTTGTACCGTGGATAAATAAAGATTATCTATCTATCTATCTTTGCTATGGCTCCTTTATTTTATGAGGTGTACCTATCTTAGTTTCCTAGGAAGGTCCTGGGAGCGAGGCTGAACGACATCATATTAGCGCTACCGTACAATTCCGAAAATAAGCCCCTCCAAAAGGTATGCCCCCCAAAACGGTAACGCAAAAAACCCTCCGTTAAATCGCCCCTCCAAATATAAGCCCCCCGGGGGCTTTTACTTGGAGAATTGCCCTCAAACTAAGTAAAACAAAGCAAAAACGGTAAATTTACTTCCAACTATAAGGCTAGCCCAATCGATTTTGAAACGTAAATTTCCTTCCGTAGATAAGCCCCTCCAAAAATAAGCCCCTCAATAAGGGGCCTTTGAAAACTATAAGCCCTGGGGCTTATTTTCGAAATATTGCGGTATCCAACTTACAGTGTACAGCCGGGGCTAGAAAACAATGGCCACACTAGACAACCGCGCAGTAATCCCCTGCTGGCCAATACCTTACGCACGCGCACAACCATATCCCTTGGACAGCTAGGGGCAGGATGACAACCATGGGATGATATATGCATATTTTTATTTATAAAAGAACTAAGATAGTACGCGCGCTCTGATTGGCCGAGAGGAGTGTTTGCATGAGAGTATGTAAACATGGTTTTGACGTCAAGATGTTTTGTTTTTCGCGCGCTAATCACGCAAGCACGAATTTGAAAAAGTTTTCGAGTTTAAAACTCGACAAGTTTACTCTATTTACTCATTTCTTCGTCGGCCGAAACTTGGAAAATCGTTACAAAGAAGGTGTGTCAATTTTTTTCGCTTAAGCTGACATTCTAAGCGAGAAAAACCCGTATTTTGGAAAGCATCTTTTTTGCAAAACAAAGACTGATTACGCGTACAAGCTTCGTGTACAAGACTTTGCGACTGGTAAGAATTTCTCTTTTAATCAAGAGAATGCTTTAAACAAAGGAGTTTTGCTTTTTTTCTGGGGAAAGTTATTTTATAAAAGCAATAGAAAACTTTTTTCCTGTGTTTGCATATCCTGATATAAACACTCGAGGTGTTGGGAGAATTCTCGACAGTTATGCAAACCCTCGACTTCGTCTCGGGTTTGCATAACTGTCTCGAATTCTCCTAACCCCTCTCGTGTTTATATCAGGCTATGCAAACACGGAAAACGTTTTCTATTGCTTAAATATTACACTGATATCAACTGGGTATTACTCACCGCATCGGCTATCATGTCCGCTTCTGTGATATCTCTGCACAACAGAGGGGGAGGAAGTACTATATCCTTCCTACATAATATGAAAATACAGACGAATCGGCGCCTTTTTTCGAGACATTCGCCATGTTCGCCATTGCGTGCAATAGCATCCCGTTTGAACGTTAGATATTTAGGTCAAACCTGTGGCCATTTTTTTGCTAGATTCGCCACTTCTTGCATTTCTGGACCATAATCATTGTTGATCGCAGATTATATTATTGCGCTTATGTCTAGTTGCTATGCTAGAAATACACACATGATTGAATGCAACGTAAATAGTACACAAAAACGTAACGCGGAAAAAAGCTTTAGCGTCTTTTTTCTGATTTTAAAAAGTACCTTGTGCTATAACTACCCAACAAGGAGGCAAAACTGCGGAGGTGGTTTATTTTCACATCTTAGTCTTTTTGGAAAAGGACGTTTGGAGCCCACAGGATCGTAAAACACCCTGTGAAAAAAGTCAATTTCCCTTTTTTTGTATATATAAACCAGTGACTGAGGGATATGCAAACAGCTAGTACCACGCGCGGTTGAGCGGTGGCCTAACTTTTATTTCGGTTTATGTTGCTATCCTTTTAAAAAGTGTTTTGGTATCCAAAAATAATGGTCTGGTTTTGTAATTTTAGACTATATTTTAGCCTGAGAAAACAGCCGACATTTCGGATGCCACCACTGGTTTCCCCGGGAAATATGAAACTAGCGGAGAATTCCTTATCTGGGAAGTGGTTCTGATTGGCTGAAGCAAACTTCTCACGCGGCACGACCAATCAAAAGCACTACTCAAATCTGGGTGGTGACACGTCATCAATATGGAATTCCTGCACTTGTTTCTCAGACGTCATTTCGCGGAGAAACCCAGTGGTAGCGTCGCGAAATATCAGCTGTTTTATAGGCTAACTATATTTAGTCATTGAAACTGTTTCCTGTTTCCTTTTGCTCCGGATGGGAAGGATGGACATGGATTAAAACTTTAAAAAGTTGGCCCAACTTAAGTTTTGGTACGGAAGTGACCCTATGTAGCAATATCCTTGTGACATAGTTACTTTAATAACAAGCTATTTTGGAACTAAATAGAACATAATTATTGTTATTACCACAAAATCAGTCAAGTGTAAACGACGATATTAGCAGAGTGTAGAATTGTGACAATAGTTCAACTTTCATCTCAGTGAAATCGCATAAATCAACTTCGTTATACCGAGGCTTACACTGATTTTAAACAGAACTTAATTCAATAACCCACCTTATAAATTCAGGAACAGAGCTGACCATATAGATATCCTTTTCGGTGTATGTCTTGACAAACTCACTAAAGGACATTTCCTCTGGAGGAACAGTTCGTTTCTCTTTCTTTCTTTGTTCCGCTTGAATTTTGTGCTCGCTCGATTCGGGGAGGGACAAGAAATACTCGTCCGTCCACTTTTCAAATGCCGATGATATTTTCGCTCCATTTTGGATCAGAACTGGTTTACTTCCGTCCACGTATGTTCGGAAAAATGTTTTAGGGTCTGGAAAACTTTGAATGACTTCGACAGAACGTTTTGTGTTCTTCGCGCCAAGCTCTTCCAAATGACCCGGAATCGAGGCAAAATCGCGATTTGTTTCTTCGTCGGGTTGAGCGCCATTCGCGCACTGTAAACAAACCGTAACTAGGAATGTAAAACCGAGAAAAAAGTAGAAAGATGGCATGACTTAAAGAACACGTGTTACTTTACTATGCAAGACTAGAATACGAAAATTGGATGTAACGTCAATATATATAAAGTAATGTAGTCAAGTATGCATGAATTTTATCCTTTCAAATTCTGTCACGAACTCAATATATAATTCTAAGTTGAAAGGGCGAAAAACTCTGAAAGTGTTAAAAGCGTTTTCTATTGAAGACCATTTCGTCCAGTTATATTAAAATAACTTACATGCATTTTTTCAAGAAGATAATCGTTTTTTTTTATATGTGTGGAGTGTGAAGTGAGAAAACTATCTCAGTCCTGAGATTAATATTAGACGAAAGGAAGTTCCTTCGTGTAGCTAGCCATCCATAAAATTATTAAGCTACTTTTATTAATGCAAGTAGAGTGGCTCCTGAAGCAGAGTAGTGTAACAACATATACTTTGCCCTTAATTAGGCATTAAAGACATGAACTATAACGTTCAAAACTTTAACATGTTCGCGTATGTTTTTTTCTTATTCCTAAAAAAAAACTACACATAACTTATACAAACTAACAAATGTACACACAGCAAACAAAAACAAGCAAAGTAAATACGGTAAGCTGTATTTTATTGAACATTCTAGCGAGTATTTATCGATTTGAATCTTTTACCTGAATTCCCATACAAATCCTTTATATTCACGGCCATTTTGAAACTACACGTGTTAATGATTAAACTCACACACTGAGCTTGGGCCGCCTGTGATAAAATCTGCAAATACAAGAAATCGCGGTCAATTTCGTACCCAGAGTTCAGCTCTGGCTTTTTGATCACCAAAAGACTCTGGGCACGAGATTGAACCGAGGTCGAATTTGTTTATTTTAGACAACAGAAAATGAAGAACTTTTTTTATCTTAAAGACGATAATGGCAAATTATAGCTTAATTAAAGTGATCGTTGTTATTTTATTGAATGCAGTGGACCGTAGATGTCCTCACCAGCAGCAAGCAACAATAATGACGCGAAACTTGTCGAAACTGGAACTGTACATCTTGCAAATCTAAA
>JBBMOI010000014.1:4012500-4035000 GCA_038088405.1 Porites divaricata
AATATTAGTGTTTGGTACATATTATCCTGAGCACTGACCAAGTCACAAACTACATAAATCAAGTGGTGTCCTCTTGTGACCTCATAATTGACAGAAATGTTGATTAATACTGGATACGAAGAAGGCTAAAGGTTTCACACCAAATCAAGTCACAGTACACCATTTGAGTTTGTACACTGGTATCACACCATTCAAGGAAGTCAATCAAGTTTGTTCCCAACCATGACTGAGTATGCTTTCCCATCTATCTATCTTGTTGTGATAAAAATAAAACATGGGAATAATAGAGTAAAAATACTAGAAGACCGGCTCATGAGAAAAAACAGTGATTTTGTATCAGACATCTGGGTGCAAACTCAAAAGATGTGGTGCAAATTTGATTGCCATGAAATGGTGAAATCTTTATGATTTAAAATAAACCTCTACTTACAAAGATCAGTGTTCTGAAAGTTAACAAGACTTGCCGCCACAACTACCATCTGGGTTGCAAGGGGTGCCAAAGTTAAGGGAAGTTTCCTTCCCACAAGCTCAAACTGCTCAAGACGTTCATTTAACCGTTCCACATGAATGCCAGCTTTCGCAATACGACGAGTTTCTAGTTCTTCCGCAGCAGTAAGCCTTCCTCTGCCTTTCAAAAATGAAGGGATTCTTAGTTCGACTTGTAGAGGATTTAAAAGCTCCCTCACTGTAAAGCCACGGTCAGCCAGCACCACGTCATTAGGAAGACTTTCTTCCCCGATTCCTCCAGCTCTAAGAGCGATTTTGGCCAATGTTCAGGATACCTTGAGTCCGTTTTACACTCACCATGACAGCAGTGCTTTGTACTAACCATTCTTAGCCCTTTGAGAAAGCATACACTCCGATTTACCTAACTTTTCACGTTTTCTTCACGTATTGACGTTCTCTCGCATAGGCTCTCGCATACATTCGCTTATGGCACTTATGCACTGCCGGACTTTTTTCGTACCAGTTTTTTTTTGCAGACTTTAAGACCAAAATACAGGATGTTACCTTCATATAGATTCTTTTTCTTGACATACTTAAACTTAAAATTGTAAATTGTTAAATAATATTTTCTTTTCTTTTCTTTTATGTACATATTATTATTAATATCATTTTATTATTATTACTTAGATGAATGCATTTAATGAAACGAATTTATATATGTATTTCTATATTATTTTCATGTAGTGTTAGCTCGAAGATATTAGCTAGTTAGCTACTCTAAAATTCGAGTATAAATAAAGTTTATGTTATGTTATGTTATGTTATGGCCGAGAGTCACGCGGGGGGTCTCATAAGACCAAATCTATTTTTAGAATTTGTGCGCAAAGTTGAATGTTTACGCACCCCTCCCCACCACCTCCCACACACCCAGTCCCCATGGTCATAAGCTCAAGACCGCAGAGTATAATGGGATAGTAGTAATGGCGGTGTTTCAAGCGGCGGCTGCGGTGGCGGGATCCGTACTTGCATAGACAGTGAATGTTCATCGATTCTTTATAACAGATTAGTTTAGGGTAAGTTGTTTGAAGTAGCTATTAGTTTTCTTTCGCTTTTTTTCGTACACTGAGAAGTCAAAGTCGTTCATTAGCCGCTCCTGAGTAGTTAAAATGAAAAAGAGGTTCCATCACTGGCTTTTATAAGATTACGTCATCGTTGATTAAAATGCCCTCATCGAAACTAGTCAAGTGAGGAATAAATTGAAAACGGCGTCCTGAGTTACATGCTAACATTATCGAATTCATTTTATTGGCCTTTGCTCTATTTGCTCGTTAAATGTACATGTAGACGCTTGCTCGCAAACTGTTTCGCCACGGGCAGCCCAGATGGCTCCATCTCGTTAAAATAATGCACCTATCAATGTTAAGCCCCAGGGTGGGGGGGGTGCGGGCAGACCCAGGGGAATTTGACATTTTAATGGCAGCCAGAGTCAAATTCCCCACCCCCAGGCACCTACTAAATGTCAATTTCCCGCCCCTCTGGGGTAACTTTTTCTAACAGAGACAGGACTTAATACAGGGTTCGTACCCGTTTTTGAACAAAGAATTCAAGGACTTTTCAAGGACTTTCAAGGACGCATTTCCCATATTTAAAGGACTCCATTCAATGTAAAAAGAGCCTTAATTCTATGTCTTTTTTTAGTTCTTCCAAAACATAGGTAATTTTATCTCAAAGGTCTCTCTGTGTTTGCTCCTTTTCCTTTGGAGTTCTACTTAAATTATAAAGTTCGCACCGAAATTCAAGGACTTTCCAGCACTGACCGCAATTTTCAAAGACTTTCAAGGCCTTGAACTTGAACTTAAAATTCAAGGATTTTTAAGGACTTTCAAGGTGTGTGCGAACCCTGTTAATAATTGACAGGTTGGAAAGAATATGTCTTTTACAACCTCACATAGAAACAGAAACAGAAGGAACGAAGACTCTTCTATTTATAAACATTCGATCATACAATGAAAGAAGTGATGGCTCATATATATACCGAAAAATAAAACAGATTTCCTCACCTTTCTTTCGCTCATGTTGTCTTGTTACTTTCAAGAAAAGCAGAGGTCATTTACCTCTGGTGACTTCTGGGTATTACCAAGATGGCAGGTCACTCATTTCCAGTTTCCCTCGGTCTTCCAAGATGGCAGCCATGTCAAATTCCCGACCCTGGGGCAACGCTTAAATGTCAAAATCCCTACCCAGGGAAAGGCACGCTCAGTCAATTTCCCGTGGGTAGCCCACCCCTCCCCCCACCCTGGGGCTTAACATTGATAGGTGCATAATACGTTATCAGGACTATAGATTGACCAAAAGAGGATCAGAGCTAGAGTCAAAAGAGAGTCGACTATATTCCTGCTATATTTGACTGAAGGAGAGTATTCATTATATCATTTCCTATGATTAACTATAATTATCCTGGTTAATTTTCAACTGAAATTTCCTCTGTTTGGGCTGATCCCCAGCACTAGCGGACGAACATCTCAGACAAAATTTGTAAAATCTTGGCAAACCTTCTGCATTTGTTAGGCATTGGTGATGACAGAAAATTTGCCTAAATAAACAGCTTTTTCACTAGTGTGGATTGGCCCTTTCTTTTTGAATTCAACACCCCAATCTTATGTGTGGCTACAGTCAAAGCTTGTATCAATGGATCAGACTAAATGGAGCCTAAAAATCAAAATATTAGAAAAAAGCTCACATACCTTTAACTTAACATCTCCTCATTGTTTGTGACCAGTTTAAGTGGCATTTTGTCACGTTTTGCACCCATAGGTAGTTAACACTTAATATTAAGTAAAGGCTGGTTACAGGGAAAATAGCTCATCTTAACTTGAACGACCATAAATTCCTGAATAATCAACAGATCCGCTCAAAATTCTGATCAGCTAAACTGTATTAAAAAGTAACTTGTGCTCCAGCATCTTGCTCACTCACCTGCCAAACCCATCACAACTCCACAATAAATGCTTTTTCATCAACATTATATTAATTTTGACCTTTTCGCTCTGCCATAAGCCACATAACAGATAGGCATACTACAACATTGAATATTCAATCTTAGCAACTGCGTTCGTACAACAAAATTTTCACAAAACAGCACTTGCTACGGGAGGGACAATCCCTAAATGTTGGACTGGGCTTCCTGTAGTTTTACAAGGGCTTGCATGCTTGGCTCTCGTTTTGTTACAGAACTCCTATAAATTTGGCCATCAAGTTTAGTTGTAAGCACACAAAGATAACAGAAGTCACCTATAAGGTAAATTGGCTATGATTAAAAAAAGAGTTCTGAGTTCTGAGTTCCTCTACCTGTATGTGCTACATTGATGATGGTTGAGTATAGTCGTTGAATGAATAGTCCCTCACATGGTTTTTTCATCTTTTGACATGGACCAACATGAGCTAGAAACTATAGACAGACTAAGTGTGAACTACTGACTGGGTTTTACAGCTCTAGGAAGTTAAATGTGAAATAAACAGATTTTGTAGAATGTCATTCCTAGCCTCTCACACTGACATTCTTTTGGCTTGTCACGCAATCTCTTCTTCCCAACCATTGTTGTGGGGAAGGAACATATGACAAAGCCCTAGGAATGTCTGCTTGGGACACTCAGACTGTAAAATGACTGATCAAAATAATACTCTGAATGGGATAGGGGCCCAGATTCAATTTACAGATTTAAATCAATAGAAAATATGGAACTAAGCACGTGTTTGAGTGACCTTATTCCTGAATGTAGCTTCAAGAAATATAACTACTTTATGAAATATTCAGAGGTATCTACAGTGGCCCAAATATCATGGCAGTAGAGATTTGTAACAAAGCTTCTGTGCAGTCTAATACCATTAATTGAATACACCCTAAGAAGCACTAAATTTCATAGCAAAAATACTGGTTTATATTTTAAACCAGATCTCTCTGTAAGGAGCAGACTCAGCTGTAGTTAAATGTGCTTTTTTTTTCTCTCAGGTGTGCTGTGGTCCTAATGAGACCAGTTCAGATGCACAGATGAGAATAAGGAGGCGAAGACTGCTCATTCGTATTGTAATTCTGTTGCTATTAGTGGGACTCTATTGTTACATCAACCTACAAAATTTTGGTTACTATACCAACAGATTTTGGAAACCAGTTGTTAGGTGTCGTAGCAGTGAGGAAGAAATGAATCAACTTCTTGACCTTACATATCAAATTCACAAGATATTAGACAGCATGAGTATTAGGCATTGGTTAATGTATGGCTCGATCTGGGGTGCACTACGCATAGGCAGACCCCTTCCATGGGACAATGATGTTGACATTGGATTTGAAGGTGAAGGTGTATTTGCCGACATGACAATGAGTGAATTTGTGGCCCCTTTTAAAGCAGCAGGATTGACAGTGACTAACAAATGGCTTCAGAGTGGAACTATTGTCATTTCAAAAGAGGGTCTGTGGTTAGCTGTGGATTTATTTGCATTTTACGATGATAGGGGAACAATGAGAAGAAGAGGAATGGAGTCGTGGGTTTTTGCCCTGAACTACAGGACATATCATTCATTTCCAAAATGGGTTGTGGAGCCAGAATTGCCAAAAACAAAGTTCGGATTCTTCAATATCTCCATTCCTAAAGGAGGCATTGAAATAATGAAGCACCTGTATCCATATAACTGGTGGAAAGAAGTTCGACCTGAAGGATGCTAGTACAAGCTTGAAATTTTTCCAAAAGATTAATTTTTCATCATAAGGGGGAACTGAATTTGAGGAACTTATCTTAAAGATTAAAATAGTTTTACTTTTGATATTAAACAACAAGATTCATAGGAAGCACACATTTCCTGCTCAGCAAACAATGAGGTTCGGGCATGGTTGGACAAAATACAGTGATTTGTTAATTATTAACAAATCACTGTATTTTGTCAACCTAAGCCTCCAAATCTTCTTGCTTGCTGAAATGGTCTACTTAAAAATTATTCCACAAGTGCGCATTGGATATGAGATGGTAGATAGCCAATGAGGTGCGTAGCGCTGAGTTGGCTATCATATCCTTATAATTAGGATTTGGACAAAATGCAAGTGAAATTATTCCCTAATTTCACAAGTATACCATTTGATTACCTATTAAGGGTGACGAATTACGTTAGCAGTCTTGGATTTTTGACATGTTTATCCTGGATCGTATTGATCGAGACCTCCACTCTCTCGAACGTTTAGAGCTTAAATTTGGCTTAAGTTCAGAGTTTTTCGACAAAATGCCTGTTAGAATCCTTCTTGATGTGCTCTTTCGTGTGTTCAGGTTTTCTAAAGCGTCTTTTTATGCCCTGGCTTCTTCATTCATGACATTTTGAAACTTTGTTGCCATCTTGACACTGAGCAGTACGGAAGGTTGCCATGGCAATTCTGTAATTTCACATGTGAAATTACAAATTAATGCTGAAATTCCGTGCCAAAATTAAGGAGTAATTTGTCACCTATGATATTATGGCTCATATACCATGATGGCTAAGCCAATCAGAGCTTTAGAATTGCATTATCCAATGATTCAGTTTTTAATAAATGATGTTATTTATTATTTATTTGTTTCTGCTATTTTGATGTCACATCTGAGATTGGGCAGTGGTACACAGAGCAATATTGCAAGTTATGTAGAGATATAATTAGAGAGAGATGGTATTTTTATTGGTAGGAAAGTTATGGCCAAAGCCATATACCAAGTAGTGATTTTTGGGCCAATTTTTTGCCTGTCACCAAATATTTTTGCAGTGTTGTTGCAGAATATGATTACATGGGACAAAACCACGTTAATGGAACACAAACAACATAGTGGGGCAAGAAAAACAATGAGATAACATCATTCAAAAAGCTAATATCCTTTCCTTTCAAGGTCCCATCGCATTGTTTCTGTGCCACATGGCTGTTTTTTCTGCAAGGGGACCGTCGACAACTTAATCCTATTTCCAAAGTTAAACTTCAACAAAATTTCAAAGTCTCATTTTGTAAAATGAAAAACGCAATAGTCACATCACAGAATGACAAAAGTAAGAACTGCATCCCTTATCCCTTATTTACTGTGGGAGTGAAAGCTGGGTTTTAAGGGCAAAAGGAAAGTAGTTTTTCTCTCTTGCTGGCATGGGTAAGACGTAAGGAAAACACATGAACTCTTTTGAGTTGCTCACTGTCAGTAGTAAAATTTATTTGACACAACTAAAGTACAGACTGTCAAGAACAAACTTTTACAGAATACACAGGGTTTGAATAGATTTAACAAGAAATGGAAATAAAAGTTTCTAAGAGGATGCATATGAAGTTGTCATAAATTTGTCTTGAAACCCTAACACACATTTGGTTTCTTTCAACAAAAATGATTCAAATGATTATTATTGCCTAATGGGAAACCTTTGCAAATTATGATGAATAAATATGAAATAAATACACAAGTAGTAATGATATAATTTCCTGATGTTTCGGTGACCTCAGGATGCCATTATCAAGGAATGAGTTAGAGTGATTTTACTTGACCCGTAAAACAGATACTAACAACTAATGCAAACTAGCCGCTAGTAAACAGAGGAAAACATAGAATTAGTGCACATAATAGTGTGTAGTACTCTATATATACTAAACAGGAGTCAGATTGTTTCCGGACTGTCAGAATGTTTTCGGAATAGGCTTACTAAACACAAAAGCCTGTCTTTTTAACTCGTGGGTACGCGTGAGCGTACCACGAGTTATTGCAGGGACAGGGAAATGCAAATGAGTCACTCGCTCACTCGTAGTAGACGCTTTCGTAATTAATCGGGTCCGAACTCGAGAGCGCGAAGATCTATCGTTTCCGAAAGAAGCTCGCGCTCGCCGAAGTTCGGTGGCATCAAATTCCTCGCTGAGAGTGTGCATCGTGCGCTACAGCACGGTCAGAGGATAGAGGTCTTACCAAATTTGAGACACGCAGGAATCTTTCAGATTAGTACGATTCAAGAGCCTTTGACTCGTCCAGGCGTTAAACTTGACGACAAGATGAGCATTTGCTCTTCTACTCCTTCAACTTCGACGCTGGCTTGATCTCATACCTTGTAGTAATGTAGTAGGGTATGTGTATGAATGAATGTATAATCAATAAAGGCACTTCTTCTTCTTCTTCTTCTTCTCCCTAAGGACTCCTTAAGATCACGGGGAGGGGGGGGGGGGGGGGGAAATGGATGTGATTTTGAGCATTAGCTTTAAATTCAAATGCGCCATGGAAAAAAAAAAACAAAGCAAAAAACAATAATACTACTAATAATAAAAATTATGAATAATAATGATAATAACAATGATAAAATAAGATAATAATATAGATATAGAATAGAAAACCTAATGGCTAAAAGTTCAAAAGATAAAATCTGCTAGCAAAATCTTAAAATTATAAGCTGAAAATTATTTATAATCTAGTAAACTAAGAATACAGTCAATCTTATAATCTAAGTGGTACAAAATGCTTTTTTGAAAAGGCGAGTCTTCAACTTTCTCTTAAAAGTGTCAATTGAAATAGATTCCCTAATAAATCTTGGCACAGCATTCCATAACTTAGGTGCATAAGCTTATGTTTTGCGTCCTATTTCGCGGAGGAGTTGTGTCGACTTTGTATCGCATATTGCCATGAAATGTGTTTACATTGTTTTTTATTGTCAGTAACCTGATTTCATTTAGCCTTAAATTTCGTCCGATTGCTTCGAGTCGTTTTTTGAATCGGTTAAGTATGGCCACAGGGTCCAGAGGAGATGTGTTTGTCGTTAGAACATCAAAACCCATCGAAAACCTCTGAATAAATGGGTTATTTTGATCGCGTTACAGTTTTGTTAGTCGTTTCGTTATACATTCTATAGATCGCAAACCAAGAGACTGAGGGGTCGCAAGATCGGCTTATAGTATAAAGCACGGAAATTGTCCATTTTTTACTCGGCACTTCGTGCCGCAAGAAAAGTATTGTGTTTCCAGAACAAGAATAGTATATTTATAATCTGAATTTCTATCATTTCCTAAAATTTACTAATAATAATAATAGCCGACTGGTTAATCTCTCCATTCGAAGGAAAAAAGATGTGTCTTTTCGTTTTGGAACATATTATTTTGCCAAAGAAAGATCTACGCAGCGCAGTGATAGGCGACTCGGTCGCGAGCCAGGGGCATCCAACGAGGATATAGTTCAAAACCACTTAAACATAGCATTGTTGAAAGGATTTTAGTATTTAAACGATAGATATAGGCATATTTTTATCCCCTAAAAATTTTTCATCTGTTCGGATTTCCTAGCTGAAAGTCAAGTGATCCCAAAATTATAGGGATCAAAACTTACCTTTTCGAAAATTTCAGCCAGAAAAAAGGCTCCCGAAAATTCTAGGGGACCTTTTTAGGGTAAAAATCCGTTAAAAATAGGCAATTATACCATTTTTTAGATGTTCGAAAATCCTACGAGAGGCAGGCAGGCAAGAAATTGTACAACAAATGTTCCGAAAATTCTAGATTTCAAATCGTCTTCCGAACAGATATTTTCCGAAAATTGTCGTTGGGTGCCCCTGGCGAGCAAGAATCTTGTTTAAAAGATTTGTTTTTAATAAAACAAAACGATGGCCGGCTGATTCCTTTCATGTTGTCAAAAGTGACATAAAGTTTCTCTGCTAGAGAAATACGAGAAAATTGAACGCTTTCAACGAAATATGTTTTCATATAACGTTCCAGGTTTCCTTCAAAAGTGTAAACAGAGGAGTGGAAATAACCCTGGACCCCTGGGTTCCCCCCGGGTGGTGAAGCCCTGGTCCCCTTGGCTCCCCTCCCCTGGGAGGTAAAGTCCTAGTCCACTGGGCTCCACTCCCCTGGGGGTAGAGTCCTAGTCCCCTTGGCTCCCTTCCCATGGGGGGTGGAGTCCTAGTCCCCTGGGCTCCCCTCCCCTGGGGGGTGGAGTCCTAGTCCCCTGGGCTCCCTTCCCCTTGGGGGTGGAGTCCTAGTCCCCTAAGGACCCTTCCCTTGGGGGGTGGAGTCCTAGTCCCCTGGGCTCCCCTCCGCTGTGGGGTGGAGTCCTAGTCCCCTGGGCTCCCCTCCCGGGGGGGTGGAGCCCTGGTCCCCTGGGTTCCCCTCCGCTTGAGGGTGGAGTCCTAGTCCACTGGGCTCCCCTCCCCTGGAGGGTGGAGTCCTAGTCCCCTAAACTCCCCTTCCCTGTGTGGTGGAGTCCTAGTCCCCTGGGCTCCCCTCCCCTGGGGGGTGGAGTCCTAGTCCCCTGAGCTCCCCTCCCCTGGGGGTGGAGTCCTAGTTCTCTGGGCTCCCCTTCCCTGGGGGTGGAGTCCTAGTCCCCTGGGCTCCCCTTCCCTAGGGGGTGGAGGCCTAGTCCGGACCAAGGGGGGACTCCACCCGCCCGTGGGCGGGTGGAGCCCCTGGGGACCCATGTGCTCCAACTCCCCGGGAGGGTGGAGCCCAGGGGACCCAGGTCTCCACCCCCCCGGGGGGGTGGAGCCCTTGGGTCCCCAGGGACTCCACGCGCCCGCGGGCGGGGGCGGGCGGAGCCCCTGGGTCCCCAGGGGCCTCCACCCGCCCCCTGAGTCTGTCTCCAACAGGAGAGAGAGAGATGAGATGGAATGGGATTTGTTTGAAACATCAGTATGGCCGCCGTTTCATTGTTTTGGTACACCAATATAGCCGCCGTGGCGTCATGTCAAAATTAGCTAACTGGTCCCAGTTCCTTTGAGGGCTGGTCTCGCGATCGAGCAAAGTTATGCATGTTATAAACGAATATGAAAGGACCAGCTTGGGGGAGAGTTTGTACCAGCCGAGCCTGATGTATGTGATCACATAAATCCGCTCCACTATTCTTGTGACCTCAGTAACTAATAACCCCATGCTATGATCAATGACCTCCTCAAAACTACGGGCAATATTGTAGTCTTCGCATATTCATTAGTTTTGTCAAACTGATGATGGTGATCAGCATCACAGAGCAATCAAATGTTAGGAGTCAAAATGGTTCTTCTTCCAGCAATTATTTCTTCGCTTTTAATGTCTACCGAGAAGTTTGGAAAGTTTATATGTTTCTTTCCCGGTACTTTTAAATAAATTCAGGAGCTAACTTGTGGTAATTCACACGGCAATAAGTGTTTTTCAAAAATACCACAAAATTTTGCATTAGCATTGTTTTCAATTTCTCTTGGGCTGAAAGGCCTATTTTCTACTCATTCACTAGCCAGTTTTGTTATCGATATGTCAAGTTTTAATCAAGTCGCCATTTCTTTTTTTGAATGCCTCTAATTCAAGCGTTAGTCTAATTGTTCATTGATGAAGTGTTGTTTTTCTCAATGTATTGTCAAGTTCCATGCTTATCCCACTAGTATGCTGTTTTTAGCCAAGAACAAAGTAACGTAATTGAGCGAGTCGGCAATCTTATTTTGATTATTGCTTTGAAGTCTGGGGATGTATGGGAAAAGGCCTGTGTGACCGGCTAAAGAGATTGCAAAACAGGGCTGGGAGAATCATAACATTTAGTGATTATAATACAAGATCTGCGGATATCCTCCAAGAATTGAAATGGGATACCCTTCAGCAAAGACGCTCTAAGCAGCTCGCAATAAGTGTTTTTAAATCTCTAAATAACCTTTACCCTGAGAGTTTAAAGAATATGTTTAAACCAACCTCCGGGGTTCATTCCTATAATGTGCGAGGTGCCTCGAACAACATTTTTGTACCAAGGCCCCGTACTGAAGCTGCTAAGAGGGCTTTTAGCTATAGGGGAGCAGTCATGTGGAATGGCCTAGAAAATGTGCTTAAAGACGAGATAAATCTCAACTCTTTCATGTCTGCCCTGTCTTTGTCTTGAACTTGAGATTGCCTTGAGGGGGTTGAGATAGAATTTTCTTTTAGTTATTTAATGTACCTTTAAGGCTGATTGATTTTTATGTACTTAATTATGGATAGATTGTATTAATATATAGATATATTTTAGAATTAATATAGTTTCAAATCTTTGAAAATTTAGTTATGTAAACGGCTCACTGGAAGAGCATTTTTAATGAAGTGATACCGTTAATAAAGCTTGATTTGATTGATCTTTTCTCTTTGAATGTGACCAATCTATGCTTTGATTGCCCATTGTTGAACGTAGAGCGCGTGCTTTTCTCACATACTGTTTCAAGAAAAGATTTATCAAAAACTTTTCTCGTACTGGTTTGAATTTTAATCGAGCGACCGTATAAATGGAGACACCAATTTCAAGTTGATTTAACTGTGTTTAAGGCCAGAAACCTACGTACCTTGCATTGCCGGCGGAGCAGTGAAGACCAAACTCAGCTAGCCCATCTCTGGTCTGGAATGAAAGTCAAGATTTTCTTTTGCCTCCTCGAAAACAGCAGGTTTGTTCTTAGTTCAACTTTAACTTTGGTTACGCTGTCGTTTACTTTTTTTCTGACAAAAATATAAGTCAACTTAAAGAAACGATGATAAGCATCCAAATTGCTTTAACGGTTCTTACTGGCAGAAAGAATTATTCTTTTTGACAGACTTTACATAGAACAGATTTTGTGTCAAAAATGTTTTCCTCTGTGCATGTGTTATTGTTACCCGAAGTTACCTGTGAACATGCATGCATGGTCCCTTCATTATGTCGGTTCGATGAATGTTGAACTGGAGGGACAAAAATGTAATAGAGATTACGTCTAGTCAACAAGATAAAAGCGAGTTGCGATTGGTAGGGTCAAATAGGCCTATTTTGTTGATGTCTATGTGGTAAGAATTTTTCGCTTCGATTTAAGAAGTGTTCACTCCTGTAGACTACAGTTATAAAACAAACTTCAAACTTTGGACAATTTTGTTATTACCCTGACTCAGACTATATCTTTTGTATTTGATTAATTAAACGTAGTGCTTAGCTTGCACCGGGAAAGAACTACAATACTTCCCGGGACGGTTCAGGCTGACATAAGATGATAGTCGACAGCTAAGACAGGTGTGAATAAAACTGAAGGTAACGACAAACCAGTTAAACGAGAAAATAAGGTTAATTGATTCGTAGTGCAATTCTTAACACGCTAGTACGGTAGTATTTACAAAAACAAATAACACTATCCATTTTTTAACAGGTACTGCCTGACCATGAAGAAAAGCAGAACAATTTGCTTTGCAAGAAAGTCTTCAAAATAAATAAAAGTACTGCCACGGTCCTTAACAAGGATATGCAGCCAATTCATTTGTGTGTCTGGCATTTATTCAGTATATACCAAACCTGTGGTGAGTTCAATTTTTGCAAAACACACTTCATTAGTCGGGTCTTCATGCAATTTTCCATTGTTTTAAAAAGGTTATTGTTTTAGAAAAATTTAAAGAACAGGTCGTTGGCGTGAAACAGGAGAATTAGAAATAATAACCTACTGTTCCAATTCAGTGACAATAGCAATAACCGGCTGGTTCTAAAACTATGGAAAAGTACGCGCTCGGTCATTAATTTAAATAGGTTATATTTCTTTTCATGTTGCACCTTTCATTTTAACAATTTTGATGCGAATTTTTTAGTCTGTGGAAATACTGGTTTGGTATATACTCCAATAAAACTGCATGTTTGAGTTTAGTTGTAATTTAATTAAACCTCTTAAAACCTGAAAGAGAAAAATATCAAAATCTAAAACACGTTTGCGCTTTTAAAGTTAGTACAGAAAGTTTGACTTCGAAGACAAAAACGAAACCTCACATACAACTTAATTCCTCAGAGTAACCAAACGAAGAAGAGGAAAGAGAGCAACAAAAGTACACAAAAGGTAGTAAAAGAAAAGAATTCAAAAGACCACAAAACACCAATTAAACAAAACAAAACAAAGCAAAAAGCGTAGGTAATAAAGGTAAGTAAAAAGGTAAGTTTATTTTCCTTCATTGAGACCTGGGGACTAAGACTCCACCCAGGGGAGGAGAGACCTGGGGACTAAGACTCCACCCAGGGGAGGAGAGACCTGGGGACTAAGACTCCACCCAGGGGAGGAGAGACCTGGGGACTAAGACTCCACCCAGGGGAGGAGAGACCTGGGGACTAAGACTCCACCCAGGGGAGGAGAGACCTGGGGACTAAGACTCCACCCAGGGGAGGAGAGACCTGGGGACTAAGACTCCACCCAGGGGAGGAGAGACCTGGGGACTAAGACTCCACCCAGGGGAGGAGAGACCTGGGGACTAAGACTCCACCCAGGGGAGGAGAGACCTGGGGACTAAGACTCCACCCAGGGGAGGAGAGACCTGGGGACTAAGACTCCACCCAGGGGAGGAGAGACCTGGGGACTAAGACTCCACCCAGGGGAGGAGAGACCTGGGGACTAAGACTCCACCCAGGGGAGGAGAGACCTGGGGACTAAGACTCCACCCAGGGGAGGAGAGACCTGGGGACTAAGACTCCACCCAGGGGAGGAGAGACCTGGGGACTAAGACTCCACCCAGGGGAGGAGAGACCTGGGGACTAAGACTCCACCCAGGGGAGGAGAGACCTGGGGACTAAGACTCCACCCAGGGGAGGAGAGACCTGGGGACTAAGACTCCACCCAGGGGAGGAGAGACCTGGGGACTAAGACTCCACCCAGGGGAGGAGAGACCTGGGGACTAAGACTCCACCCAGGGGAGGAGAGACCTGGGGACTAAGACTCCACCCAGGGGAGGAGAGACCTGGGGACTAAGACTCCACCCAGGGGAGGAGAGACCTGGGGACTAAGACTCCACCCAGGGGAGGAGAGACCTGGGGACTAAGACTCCACCCAGGGGAGGAGAGACCTGGGGACTAAGACTCCACCCAGGGGAGGAGAGACCTGGGGACTAAGACTCCACCCAGGGGAGGAGGCCCCCGGGTGCCCCGGGAGCTCGTGCCGCCCCCTCTTCGGGGGCGGCAGGAGGCCCCCGGGTGCCCCGGGAGCTCGTGCCGCCCCCTCTTCGGGGGCGGCAGGAGGCCCCCGGGTGCCCCGGGAGCTCGTGCCGCCCCCTCTTCGGGGGCGGCAGGAGGCCCCCGGGTGCCCCGGGAGCTCGTGCCGCCCCCTCTTCGGGGGCGGCAGGAGGCCCCCGGGTGCCCCGGGAGCTCGTGCCGCCCCCTCTTCGGGGGCGGCAGGAGGCCCCCGGGTGCCCCGGGAGCTCGTGCCGCCCCCTCTTCGGGGGCGGCAGGAGGCCCCCGGGTGCCCCGGGAGCTCGTGCCGCCCCCTCTTCGGGGGCGGCAGGAGGCCCCCGGGTGCCCCGGGAGCTCGTGCCGCCCCCTCTTCGGGGGCGGCAGGAGGCCCCCGGGTGCCCCGGGAGCTCGTGCCGCCCCCTCTTCGGGGGCGGCAGGAGGCCCCCGGGTGCCCCGGGAGCTCGTGCCGCCCCCTCTTCGGGGGCGGCAGGAGGCCCCCGGGTGCCCCGGGAGCTCTGGGGGCCTCCCTTGGTAGGGAATAGGACTCTACCCCCAGGGGAGGGGAGCCAAGGGGACCAGGGCTTCACCACCCGGGGGGAACCCAGGGGACCACGGTTATTTCCACTCCTATGTTTACACTGATGTACGTTTTACTCTAGTAAAGTTGTATCAGAAATGAATAAGTGATAGTTTTTACATTGTAAGACTTTCAAAAAAGTTCTAAGCATCTGTGCTGCTCGGCTTACTGAAACTGAAGGAAACCTGAAACGTTATATGAAAACATTATATTTTGTTGAAAGCGTTCAATTTTCTCGTATTTCTCTAGCAGAGAAACTTTATGTCACTTTTGACAACATGAAAGGAATCAGCCGGCCATCGTTTTGTTTTATTAAAAACAAATCTTTTGAACAAGATTCTTGCTCGCAGCTGGCTCGCGGCCGAGTCGCCTATCACTGTGCTGCGAAGATCTTTCTTTTGCAAAATAATATGTTCCAAAACGAAAAGACACATCTTTTTTCCTTCGAATGGAGAGATTAACCAGTCGGCTATTCAACAAAATACAATTCTTGTACAAAGGTGCTGCAGTAGCGTTGTTTCAGCCTTACATAATTTTTCCCGTAATGGCAGCTGGGAGAAATAATTGGTTGCCATGGTTTTGTAGTGGCAGTTTTGCTTATTAAGCCTAAAAGCGCAGCTCTTTTGCTCCAGGTCAGATTGTGTAATAATAATAGTAATAATTATTACACTGTCAGGTTAGATGATGTAATTAAAAGTACTCAAATCGCGCTGAAACTTCGTACAAACAAAGACAACGACTCCAGGTAACAATATTTACACTTTATTGATAAATTTTATCGCTTTTACTTCGATCATTTATTTCGTCTAAGTTTCAAACTCTATTTCTCCCATACAAACTCTCATATTACGCACAGGGCCAACTGTGATATTACGCTTGGGCTACCTGTGCTCAGATTTCAATCAACAACGGCCCCCACTAGCATAGGGTGGTCTGCCTGTGGTTGAACGTGTGCTATCTCACGTTGATTTTCATTTAAGCGCCATCTTTATCACATTTCGCCTAACTGTAATATCTTGATGTAAATTCTTAAAAAACGGATTATTTAATGCCTTCTTCCCCCTTTCCATGCCACGAGTAGTACATGAACCATTTTGAAACTCGCCCCAGTCCTCTCTCAATAATCGGAGGAAATGCATGTGGTGCGCACTTTCTGCAGCTTAGCCGCAAAAACTAGTACAGTAACCCCCATTTTTTATTTCATGATTTTAAGAAGAACAGTGCTTCCCTTCAATGAAAAAAAAATTGGCATAAATCTGTTAAGTTTTTTGGCAATTTTACTAAATTCTAAGGATTGAGCTTAATAACGAGTCGAAAAGCGCGTGACCAAATTAAGTCTACTTTGGAGCGTAAAGTAAAAACAAGGGTATAAAAAGGCATTTTTTGGGTACAAAAGTGACTAAACAACAACCTCGTCCCCAGGGCGCTTTTCCCTGGTTATAAATTTTGTACGATACTACATGCATCATCTCTCTTGTCTAGTTTTGGGCTGCGCGAGGTTTTTGCCAAAGGGTCCTAAATAGCCGTATTTGCCAGCATTCTGACGTCAAAACGAGCAAGGTGGGACCTCCACTTTTTATTACTTTTTTATCATCTTCTTGACTTGTTACCTCAATGTACCAAGTTTCATCTACAATCTATGTTAGGTTCTTTTACTAAGAAATCACCTCAAACCACACGTTGCCCTAGCTCGAAATTTACAAGTAATCGAAAAGGGGCCATTTCGCCATTTATCAGCTTACCAATCTCCTATGTCGTCTATGAGAGCATAGGTAATAGGAAACATGGCCTTCAGCTAAATAAAGGTTATATTTTTGATTAATAAACTTGAATTTCTTACATTGAAGTGGTCTTTTGTCTTGTCTGCTACACAGCCGTTAAGTGTCGTTTCATATTTTTCCGGATCCCGTATATTTCGATGAATCCCCGTAAGGCTCTTTATACAGTATGTGGTCCACTGTCCCTGACTTTTCCGAACATAAATAAAATACGGAGAAAAATGAAAGGTGCGGTGATTTACTGATTATTATTCTTTCAAATGACGAAGTTTCGGCTTTCCTTGTGTGGGTGAAGCGGCGAAATTAAAGTTTGTTGACAGGTAGGTTAATTTGTCTTTCTTGAAGTTTGGACTTTTGCGGCATCGTAGATTACATGGTCATGTTTACGTTAGCTCGTGAATAAATAAAACGGAACGGGAAGACGTCCCTTTTTGCAGAACAGGTTTTCAGATAACCTTTTTCTGCCGTTGGAAGCACATTGCTGCAGATTTCCAATTTTTTGTTTTATCGACTCTTGAAAAATATCACAAAATTTCGCATATTGGTCTTTGGTCCGCGACCTCAGTACCTTAGCGTGAATTACACTTCGCAAAATAAAAGGGGGCGGGCTTTGTTTTCGATGAACGTTTCAAAAATCGTCCCTATACATGAGCATCGACGAGCGGTTTTCAGCGCGGTCGAAAATAATTACTAAAAACTCTTTATGTTTTCGAGGTAAGAAAAGAGAACTTGTAAAATGGACTACGCCGCTGAAGTTTAGTGATTAGGGTTAGAAAACTGAGCGAATCAGGTTCCATCTAGGGTGACCCCGTCATAAATATACTGGGATAACTGACCTGACCTTAATTCACTCAGTTTCTTCACCCTAATCACGTATATCACTAAATTTCAGCAGCAGCGTAGTCCATTTTAGGGTGGTCCATATGGGTGTAGTCCACGGACTGGGGGTCAGTGTTTCGTCCACCACCGAACTATCGATCCTCCTGAGTTTTCACTTTCATGAAGATTTAGAGCAGCTAAAAACTTATATTTTTACAAATTCTCGCTGTTAACGGTTTGTAGCGCGGCATACGTGGCAGCCAAGAGTGTTGTCGTGTAGGTTTGAAAAAGTCACTGAAAAGTCTCATTTCGGGGATTTTGCTATCTAAGCAATCCTTGTTTAAAAGAAAAAATATTACTTTTAGTTGACATGAATTTTTACTTTGAATTTTTATTTTTTTAGTTGATGTGAATCATAACTTGTCAGGGAACTACAGAAAAGTGTAAGAAGTGTATTGTAGAACCTCGTGAAGCTTTGTAGCTAGCCGATAAAATCGCAAGTGCATAGCAGACATAACAAAGACTGCAAACACGTGCTCTCTCTTGAAAGTTGCAGCAACATGTTTTAATTTGTAGCAACTATTTTTAATTTACAGTGGCTCCCTTGTGGTCTACCTAAAATCAATCGGACTAAGTTTGTTTTGTCGCGGTTTCATGCTAAGCAACTGCATGGACACCAATCAAACCAATAGAAAAACAGCAAAACGGTCTTCACCTCTATTTAAAAGTTTTTTTAATTACTCTGTCCAATAAAAAGTGCAGACTTGAACAATTGTGGTTAGCTGGTCGCTGAGTTCCTTAATCAATGAATTGATATGGAATTCCATAGACACTGTTTGGTATATTTCCATGGAACTCTATGAGCTCCACAGGGATGGGTACTCCATAGAAGTCTATAGAACTCCGTGGATACTCCGTGAAACTCCATCTGCATTCCATGAGGTTCCTTGGAACTTCATGGGGATAAGCTGGGATATTTTACACGGGATGCATGTTTGAGTATAGGGTCACCTCGAATCGTCCAAAGAGGAAAGTTGGGTGCATACGGGAAAACAACCTAACCACGTAGCTCATCGTTTCCGCGGAACAACAAAAACGTAAAAGATCATCGTGCATGTTGGCTATTTCATTTATCATCTCATTGCAAAGATAGAAGCACTGCTGGAATAACATTTGTTAAAATTATTCTGTCTTGCAGGGGTGGATAATACTTGAGGAAAAATATTAACTCTTTTGGGTTACTCACTATCAGTAGTAAAATTTATTTGAGACAACTTATCCTCTTTCAGCGACAAAATTACACTATTTTACAGTGCAAAACATGAAAATCAACATTGATTAAAGTTTGTACACATAATTATTGTTTTTGTATGACCGTACGTTTACTGTCTCCTGAACCCTCCAAAAGGTCTCTAACAGAACTTTAAACAATGATAGAGCAATTATGCTTTTAAACTAAATTGACATGAAGGTAATATGACAATGAACATTCAAAGGCATTACGTGGCTCCTGATCTAATATAAAATTCCCCCTTTGGTTCTGAGCATAAACAAAACAAATTGAAAGGAGAATCTAGCATTTTATCAAAAGTGCCTACTAGGGCTACTACTGGGGACTCCTTCAATTACTTTTGTTTTTACTACTGACAGCAAAAAATTGGCTTCACTAAAATCAGCCGACATACTACAATCAGCTCACTCGCTACAATGGACACCTCGTGACAACGCCCCTTTTTTGTCCTGACAGATATATTGACTATTGTTTTAACCTCTTTACAAAATACTTTTCTCTCTGACCCCTGACAGTGAGGCCATTGTGCAGAGGTTCAACTGCATGCGTAAAACAAAAGAGCAGATTTATTGCACAGAGAGTTCTTTAACAGTCTTAGCTAGCATAGCTTTGGTTTGTTTGGCAAGCATGCAAATGAGCAGCACAAGGCCATAAAAATGTGCTCAAAGTACCTCGCAAGCAACTGGCAAAGCTTTGCTGTTCACCCGTGCTCCCCTAATGCCACTCCCCAACAGAACCACCAGCTATACAGGCTAGAATAGTTTGGCTTTATGTAGGCTGTTCCAAGTGTTCAGAGAGAGGGAGGGTCCAAAAAGAAGTAAAGAGCCTTCTTTCTCTTCTCTATTAAACTTCCACCCCATTCTCCACTTAAACGCCTGGATACATTTGTAAGGCTAGTCTTCATGTAAATGTCAGATAAAATTAAGGGTAAATGACAGGCATTTTAAAAATAACAGGTTATTGTAGTTTAGAGACTTGTTTATCCTCTTAGGCTTGTCGCAGTTTTGCAAGCCTCTGTGACAGCTCATCCTAAAAATAAAAACAAACCTCATTAACATTTTTTTTTCACCTTAACTTATTTCTGCTTCACATACAAGTACCGGTAATTAGAAATTATTGGACGAGGTTGAGCAAAATATCATGATTTGCCAGTGGCGAGCAGATCAATTATTTGCCGAAGACACTGACAAATCACAATATTTTGCGATAACCGAGTTCAATAATTTTATCATTTGATCACTGAGTTTGTTTTTTAATATATAATATCTTCGGAAAGCGGTTAGTGTGCACTGCCTTCCAGGAGTAATGACAGAGATCACATAAACGAACAAGGAGCAAGCGTGGTCTCATTTATGCATGAGCAGAATAGTATTTGCAACCAAAAACAGTTGAACGACATTGCGCATGAGCACACCATTATTTGCAGACAGTTATTTGCAGGTCACGTGGTGGGCTCTTGGCCAATGAAAAGGAAGAAACATTTGCAACGAATGATAATCATATTTATCATTGATCAGCTTTGAGAAATGTAATTTCAAAATTAATGTAATGTAAAATATCTTTGAGTTTCTGTTAATTAAATTCAGTTAAATTAATTCTGAGTCCAACTGCAAATTTGGTGCCAGTAAAATTGCAAAACTTCTTGAGCAATAATATATTCCCTCAAAATGACTCTTTCTTAGTACATTTAGTGCATTTACATTTTGATGTTTTGTCCGTCATTCATCACCCTACGTGGAGAAGAGTCTCCTTTTGTCTTCTTGAATGAGGAGAAGAAAAAGAGGCTTTGCCTCAGTTAATCACATCACTTCTTTTAAGTAGCCGCAGCCTGAACTTCTTGTTTTCTTGCGTCAAACTGTTTTTTTTGGTCCGATTCCGTCTGTTAACCGATAAATCAATGGTCATAACCGAACTCACTTTAGCAAGCACATGGTTTTTAGGCCTGGGCTCAAAGTTGTATCCTAGAAACATGCTGCAGATGCTCAACAGAGACCTTTCTGTTCATGCAGAGTCTTTCTGGAGTACACCACAATCAAATAACAAAAAACAAAGGTTCTGCTGGCAGGGTGGTCATTTATAAACATTAGCTGAAAGAATATTGCCTCAACCAATCAGAGCTTCTGATCAGATTCTGGACAGAATTACATTAGTAAGGAATTTCTGCGGCAAAAATGAAGAGCTGAATTTGTACATGTACCCAGTGATGGGGAGCAAAGAGAGATTAAGCTGCATTCATGGGCTATTACCACTCTTACTGATTAAACATTCTTCTCAGTGTATCAACATTAAAATAATTTAATACCTGCTCTGCAGAAGCTGCAGAAGCTGTTCCAATTGGTTGCTGTTGTCCAGGAGGGAGCTCCATATTTAATTCCAGCCTGAAAGAGAAAAAAAGCCCAAAAAAATTCCAAATGGGTTTCCAGGTTGCATGTAGTCTTTAATCTGTTCTGGCCCCCGTTGTTCAAATGCTGGAGGTGCTATCCACCAAATAAAACACTATCCAGCATATAATGTTTTTTTCAAAATCAACTGCATTATCTAGTGGATAGAGATTTATCCACTCTGCAGTGGATAGTGTTATTCACCATTTGAACAACTGTGGCTTGATATATTGCTACCCAGACACAAACCTTGGGATTTTCACATTTACCAGTATTAAGGCTGGACAAAGTCAGTATATCTAGAATATATCAAACTGTTTTTCTTTTGAAACCTTTATTGATACTACAAAAAAACTCAGAAAAAAAGAGATAAGAAGGACTGGGACAAGAAAAAGAAAAGCACACCTTAACCTCTTCTCATTTAACTATGTTGTTTTGCAAAAGGGCTTCAATGCTGGTACAGAAAATACAACAGACCTTTGGGGAATTAAGATGGACCGCAAATAGTCTAAAATATATAACAAGCTTAGGTTAGCTGCAGAACAAAAAAGTTTATGATAGCTCTCCATAAACTTACTAGCTACTTACCCTGCTTCATCTGCTACTTGATGCATAAGATTATCCACTTGTCCCTGAAATACAAATCAGCACTTGATTAATAAACGACTGATCCTGAATATCAGTTTGCTGGTAAGTGGCATAATTGCACACGCAGAAAGTCCACAGGCCAAGGACTTGATGTGCAATCAGGGGATGTTGGTAAACAATGCATTTACAGTGCGAGGGATCCACATCGCTAGATACAGCCATACATGTATGTACATAAGTATTGCTAATACCCCCTTGATGGAATCCTACAATACACAATGTTACTGTAGTGGGAACCTGATGAATGTGCTAATGTACTTTTACATACATGCAGGTGTAATGTTCCCACAGCACTTGTTAAAATAATAATGTTAATATGGCATGTATGAATGAAGTATGGTAAAGATTTGCTTGTCATTGAATCAAGGATAAAATTACTACAACATATTGTAAATACTTGTGTGCATGGCTGAAGAAAGACTTGAGAGGGAAAGCTTCTTATCTAAAATGATGTAAGACTCGATGACACACAAGACTTAAGGCTGGAGACCCTCTAGAACTTTATACATACTCATGAGTCTAGCTTGAAGAATGAACATTTGTTTAAAGGGTGTTTTCTTGAATTGCACAAGCTTAAGGAAGCAACATGTAAGAATCGACTTTTTACATTCTTGAATAAATTGTCAGTCATTACTTAGGACCCCTGTTCCACTCTTAAATTACTGCTGCAACACATCTT
>JBBMOI010000014.1:4040000-4170000 GCA_038088405.1 Porites divaricata
TTAATTAAGCCATGAAACAAGCACTACACATAGAATATAAAATTCTGCTGTTGTAATGTTTGTAGGTTAAGTTAAAAATGAATTTTGTGTGTCTTGTTGACCTAAATAAGCATAAGTAATTTCAAAAATCTGAGTACAAAATAAAATTGACTTGGGTACGAATTAACTTGAAGACGAAATGAGCATATTTGAAATTCAGACTAAGGACATACTTACCCCCTCCCACCCCCCCCCCCCACCCCCCAAGAGGGCCTCGCTTATGGAAGATAGATAGATAGATAAGATAGTGCTTTATCATCAACAGAGCGCCCATAGACAGAGTGTTTACAACGATAACAAAGATTTTCGTGCAATAATTACAGATTTCAACTTGCTGGGTATAGGCAGTTAGTAGGTAGGAACTCTTTTTGGTCTTATATTCCTTTTATTTCACATGAAAGTAGCCAGAGATCATGTTCATAGAAGTCAAGGGGAATGTTCGGTCCCTGGCACTTTAATAGTAACAGCCCTGCTTATGGGGAAACCAGTCGTCTCAATACAAAGTCGTTTCGATACAAGTTGTTTCGATATGAACTCAAGCGGCGAAATTGCACAAAAATTCCACTCACTTCAAGATAAGTTTGCAATTGAACTAGAAAAACATTTTGGGTAAATATTCTTTGTTCTTTAAGCCAAGTACGTGAAACTAATTTTACACCTCGAAGGAATTATCTTGTATTGAAACAACTTTGTATCGAAACGACCACAAACTGCTTATGGACCTGATAAGCACCTACCTTTAAATTAAAAAGGTGTTCTAAACAAAGCAAAAAACAACTAGTCAAGGAAATTATTCACTGCAGCAGATCATGCTCATTATTACATGTACATAAAATATTAACAATTATCAAATTAAATTTTAAAAAAATCATAAGTAGTTGCAAAAGTGGTGAACGTAGGGTGGACTCATCAAAATGATACAGCGCAATTTTCAAAAATTATTATAATAAACAACCATCAGCACATTGCCCAGATCAGATCAGTGCTACTAACGAAAGAGAGACCCTTTTATTAAATGCACTCCATTCACTAGAGCTTTATGCATTTCTACAAAGAAAAAAAAACAGCACAAGCAACAAACACAAAACAAGTAGTAACTTATGACATGATCTTACAAGGAAGATCAAGCTGACAACTTAGGCTTTTAACTTCAAATGGACTTGCATGCAAGACAAGTTGCTTCATAGCTTGCTTGAAGACTAACATCAGACAAAAGCTTAAACTATGAAAATGATGAAGAGAAGACACTTTTAGATGCAAAGGATACTTTCCATCTGACTCGTCATGTTGATAAGAAATCCTTAAAGACCCCTACACCTGTTGAAATACCTTTGCAAGTTGCTTATTTCTGCAATAAATTTCAAAATGTCCGTTCCTACAATGTTTTCATCTCCCAAATCGGTAAAAATGATGTCATCAGTGAGCCCAAATCAGATGACCAGCAGTTTCCCTTCCTACGCAATATGACGTAAGTAAACGTCATCAACAAAATTTATTCGGATTCCCAGGGAGGCGGGAGACTGGGATCCATTCACTTTTTTAGTGCCCAGTCCCTGCAAAAGCCAAAATGGCGGCCGTGAAGTAGTGGTTCGTGAAAAAGGTCTTACTTCTGGCCCCTTATAATAAATAATGGCATTGCAGTTAAGAAACGCCCGTGTCTTCATATGTTGGTTAAGACAGCATTCTGTAAATCACTTCAGCTTTCAGGTATGTTGTAGGTCCATAAGACAAGTTTCAAGCCCCGGGGGGCGGGGAGGTACTCCTGGGAATTTTTGGTACCCTATTTCAGACAAAAAAGGGTTATTTTCCACACCCGTTTTAAGACACCGCCTCTTAAATCCATACCCGTTTTCAGACCTGGTGTAGGTAGAAATTAAGTCATCATTTTTAGACTTGAGTTGGAATAAAAAGGTACCCTGCGTCTCCTTCCTCTTCCCGACTTATCTAGGAAGATCGAAGGAGACTCTGCGTGCAGGGTAATAAAAAGGCTTCTCAAAATCCATGTCGAATTTGCACGTTTACGCCTTCTTTCTGATTCATTTCGAATTGAAACAACAAATACATTCATATACTACCGTAGTTTCCTCGAAAACCATCCCCGATTCCATTACAAAATGAGCAAAATCTATACCCTTTGGGACGGCACATACCTGTATGGCTTATATAAAGGAGTACCTCCCCCGGGTCTCAAGCCAGCCCAACTCTCTGGTTTGTTCATCGGTTTCCCTCTGGGGTAGGACCCTGGGCCAACCAGGGCAATATGTTTGAAAAACAAAGATATGGATTGGTTTCTTTGTCCCTTGGGGGGGACATTTCTCGACATTGTTTTAAGTTCAAAGGAAAGGGGTGGGGGAATTGAGAACTTTGCAAAGTCATGGACAATAACCACAGGTATGGGACAAGGATTCATTGCTTTCCTCAGCCAATAACATTTCAGGAACGCAAAAGGCTAATACGCATTTTCCAGCCACCAAATTTATCAGATGAAGAGTGGAGAAGTGAACAGTGGCTACAACTACTAAAAGAGTTGCAACTGCTATCGGTCTAAGGATGTTCTTTTATTGTACTGATTTTTAAGAAAAGATATCATATTGCTTCTCTAAGCTTAAAATGCATCAGTAAAATTTTATACGTATGTATCATAGCTAGCCATATATATAAAGGAAGATTTCGGGCGGATTTTTAATAATTGAGGCACTTGAACCAGGGGACTTTGTCTTGTTGCTGAATTCCACACCCCGAGGGGAAATTGTCAACTTTGCTCCACTCAATTTCAATCTTCCTGGCTGGCCCAGGTCCTTCCTCAGGTGGAAGCTGATGACATGTACATTATAATCAAACCCTCATATTCCTGTCTGTTTTACTGTGACAAGTCCTCTTTTTCCAGGGACCCCAGGCTTGTATGAGGATATTTTCTGGAATACAGCCAACAGGAACTATGCACATTGGGAACTACCTAGGAGCAATCAAAAATTGGGTTTCACTTCAGGAGGAAAGTAAAGATGCTGTGATATATAGCATTGTAGACCTACACTCCATTACACTCCCTCAAGATCCTGCCAGTCTGCGACAAAGCATCAGAAATATGGCAGTTTATCTTCTGGCTTGTGGAGTTGATCCAGTAAAAAGCATCCTCTTTCAGCAGTCTCAGGTAAGCATATATAATTAGAGATTTCAGAGCACCAATTCCAACACTCAGACTAATGTAAACTCTGGTTCTGTTGTGACAGTGACTAGGCCATACATCAGAGGCACATCTGAAATTATTGCATAATTTATACTACAAAATAATTACCTTACAATATACACATTGCACACAAACCGATAACCACTTTATGACGACTCCTTACTAATCTCAAGGACAAGGACAGACTGGGCTATTTACATTGGTGAGACCAACAGAAACCTTAGCACGCAACTGATTGAACATAAACGAGCGACAAGAAATCATGGTGATGTCAACAATCACATTGCTGAACATGATTTATGGGTGAAACATCAAATCGACTGGGACTCTCCGACATGCATAACATATTCGAAAGACTACTATCAATGGCTCTCTTTAGAAAGCTGGTTTACTAACTTAGAACAAATGCCACTGAATCGCAGTCAACAATTACCAGCACCATACAAACAACTTATTGATGGACTCAAACAAAACTGACAATGACTGAATGACTGATATCTGACAATTTGACTCACAATAAATGACTGTTCAACTGTGACAAAAAGATAGATCAAAACGCACCAATGGTAATTATTTAAGAGTCTTTGTAGCCAATAACATCACGGCTTAACTGGCAGATGACCAATAACATTGCAACTTAATTTATTGACCAATTAGGCCAATAACCAGAGTTAAATACCATCAACTGACATGATGCAACTCACTTTGACTCTGAAGACGACTACAGCACAGGTTGTTGAAAAAATCAGCCACTGTCAACAACAGTCCTATTCAGAACTGCTTTTACCGCAGTAAATGGAATGAGACTGATGACTGACTGATGAGACTGACTGATGACTGACTGATGACTGACTGATGAGAGATTTAAGATTCTAACTCCTTACTCATTTAAAAGAGAATTATCATTGCATTTCATTAATTTCTATTAACTTTTCTACTAATTGCTATGTACTGGTATTTCTGGTATTTTTTTTTCTACTACTATCTTTTTTATTGTACTTAAATGCTTAACAATTATTTGTTCTGTAATCTACTTCCTTAATTAAGTGAGTAAAATGTAAATGCCTCTTTTCTGACCAGATATTTACTTTAAATTAATAAATGTGGTCACCCAACTAGTTTAGCTTTTTAGTTATTTTGGGTGACCAGCAACTGTATGTATTTTTAATCAGTTATTGTTTAAATATTATTAGCAATTTTGCAGTTCAAATAAACCTTGTTGTTGTACCGAACGATCATATAAATTATATACTTTATTACTTAACCTACTTATGAAGTGACTCCTGGGTTGAAACCTTTCACAGGTAGGTCAGCTGAAAGTACAAGCAAATGCTCAGCTGGTGGAGCGAGAAAAAGGCTTTCAAATTCTTCTTCTCTCTGTCTCTTAGGGCGCTTTCCATTTTGTCAGAACTGGCTGGCCGGATCATTGCCGGACCAGTCATTTTGAAAATGAAATCGGCTTTTTCTAAGGGCTTTTGCTCAAAACCCATCTCCTTTTTGCACACTATTTAGGATTTGACTGATCTGGCTGGATAGTTTTGATTAATAGCGAAATTCTCATTGCAACGGAAAGGGTCCGGCCAGTCAGTTCTGACAAATGGAAAGCGCCCTTAATTAATGTATTCCCTTGCCTGTTTCTCTGGGAGCTTACTTTCAAGCTTCTGGCAATAATCATTCAAGCGGTAAATTAAATAAGGATACCACTCTATTCTCTGTGTGCTTCAATTCATTAACCTCACAATTCTCCTTAGTTTCTCTCCCCAAACTTTAAAAAAGATGCTTCTGTCAAAAGGAAGGAGAATCATTAGTTTCAGAGCCTTTAAAGATCACATTGCCCACAATCTATTAAGGGTTAAAAAAAACTTGAATTCCAGCTTGCCATTTTGGCAAGCATGCAACTCTCACATTTAACTCAAAATCTGGGGCCACTTCCTACTCATCTTAGTTAAATATGATTTTGTCAGAGGATGACTTGGACCCTTGGCCATTGGGAAAGTAAGCTTCAAAAGTTACTTGGCCAGTAAGAAAGTCCACATGTCCCCACTGGACTACCGGACGGGACTTTCTTCAAGCCCTGCATGTACCTTATTATTTTGTTTCATAATGTATTTAAAAGGTATCCCAGCATGCAGAGTTGGCTTGGATTTTAGGCTGCATGGCTCCCACAGGGTTCTTAAATCGCATGCACCAGTGGAAGGTAATGTGTGGTCATTATTTCATTGCTCATTTAATGTGACTAAATGTAATTTAAGCAAAGTTAACCTCGAACCAATACTAGTCAGCAGTTTGTCCAACTACAATTCCATGGGGTGGCCCCTATGCCGATGAGCGCAAAAATTCCATACTAATGATGCGTCACTGACCCATATCTGAGTAGTGCTTCTTATTGGTTATGCCGCGTGGGAAATTGCTTCAACCAATCAGAAGCACTACCCGGATCTGGGTAGTGACGCATCATCAGTTTGGAATTTCTGCGCTCGTTTCTTAGATATCATTTTTCAGGGAAACCAGTGGTGGCGATGTGAATTGTCAGCTGTTTTCTCAGACTAGCTAGAAAGTGTTAGTCAGTAAGTATTCCACTGAGCAGTTCAGTATGATGGTCCCTGGTGGGGGCCACTAAATTGCAGCATTGCGGTGCATACCTCCTTTCTCATGCTAGAGCATTGCCATGTACATGTAGGGACCATCACCCATGCTCATCTATTGCTGATTTTAATCTGAAAACAAGCCTTGTCAAATCTTTTTGACTTTGTTTTCCTTTTTTTGTTTTTTTCTTTTTTCAGACAAAAGGAAATGAAAACAAGGAACAAAGTTGCTTAGGACTCTATTCATACCCTGTTTTAATGGCAGCTGACGTTCTTCTCTACAAGTAATCTCAATCATTGTGAATTTGCAAAGTTAGACATAATTCTCAAGTGAGCATCTATACCTGCCAACTTTCATGCATAATTTGTGCTTGAGCCTTGCGCCTGCCAACTAAAGACATTGATCTCACATATCAAGGGCGCTTTCTCACACCTTAAACAAAACTCAAATTCAATTTCCCCAGATATTCCAAAAAGGCGCTTAATGTTGACTTTGTGTCCTAACTGTATCACATTATGCTGATATTATCACCTTTTAAATAGCTTTGGGCTGGGGGGCCCAGGCTGCCCCTTTTATTTTTAGTCCAAACTGAGGCCCGAAGGTCTGGGTCCACTACTGGTAGCGTTCAGAAATCTGAATCGGAAGTGGGTGGTACATTTTTGGAGATCCCAGTCGTCACAACATAAAAATCTCATGTATCCGTCCGAAAAAGTTGGCAGGTACAACTGAGTGGGAGTTCTGACAGATGTTAATTTATTAACCATTTACCCATTTGAATTTTCTTCAGAGCCACACATGTTCCAATTGGAGAAGACCAAATTCAACACCTGGAACTTGCCAGAGAACTTTGCCGACTGTTTAACAGCAAATATGGAGTCTTTTTTCCTGTTCCCAAGGCTATACTAGGTAAAGCATTTATGCCTGTCATCTGTGAACAAGCTATTTTATGAGAATGCGTAGGTCCTGTGTTTGACAGGAAATGATTTGCTTGAGAAAACAGCTGAGGCCAGCCTGTAGCATACGCTTTGCTTTGCCACACGATTAAGTTAAACTTGACGTCTGAAACCAAATCGTACTATAGTTGTGCTAGAGTCGTGCTGAACTCGAACCAGCTTAAAACGGCGGTAGCATGACATTTGAAACAGGCCTAAAGTTTGCGACGTCACCTCTGGTTTCCCCGCGAAATGGGAGCGAGCGCAGAAATTCCATTCTGACGACGTGACACTACTCAGATATGGGTACTGCTTCTGATTGGCTGAAGCAAATTTCCCTCATGGTACCGTTATTTTCCGCTTCTTTCTTGCAGGTAACTTTAAACGTGTGATGAGCCTTAGAGATGCCACAACAAAAATGAGTAAATCAGATCCCCATGAAATGTCCAGGATTGAATTGTCAGATTCACCAGATATCATAAAGACAAAGATACAAAAAGCAACAACAGACTCTGAAAAACATATCAGTTATGATCCACAAAACAGACCAGAAATGTCAAATCTTATAAACATTTATGCGGAATTTAGTGGCTTGTCACATCAACTAGTCTGCGACAGGTATCAAAACATGGAGAAGTGTAAAAAAGCTTTCAAAGCAGATTTGACAGAGTTAATAGCATCCGAGCTCAGCTTTGTACGAGATAACGTTAGCACAATTCAACAGGATGCGAGCTATGTTGACAGTGTTCTGAGTACTGGGGCTGAGAGAGCACGAAATATTGCTGAAGCGAACTTGCGAGAAATTAAGCAAATGATCGGCCTTAGATAGCAGGGTGGTATTAATTTCTTTTTGCGCGTCACTGATTTCTAGTGTTCATTATGATGGTTAAAGTTTGGGCCATCATTGAGATTCAAGGAAAGTGATTACCTACCTCTCCGACACTAGCCTGCGAGCAAGCTCTCCGGGGCGCTCTGGCGGCGAGGCGGGAAAAGGAAGGAGAGCTTACAACTACGTCTCTGGAATTTGTGGCACCCCGTCGACTGAGCTGTCAGATTTCCGTCAATCAGCGCGAAGCAGAAACAAGTGCGAAACTAAACAAGCATTGAAAAACACGTGCCAAGGGTAATGACGTCATTTCTAATGTCATATCCGCCAATCAGCATTTCGCATCGACGTTTTCGATGCAGATATTCAATTTTCAGAGACGTAGTTGCAAGCTCTCCTTTTTTTTCCCGCCCCGCACGCCAGGGCGCTCCGAAACACTAATACCACAGGCCTCCCAAGCTCACGTTACGAGTGTGTCATATAAATTAATTTTCTCACAAAAGAGTCGGTGTCGCGTTACAAGCGACCGTTGAGACCTTGTTCTATAAAATAAATGAACGAGACTTACTTTTGATGTATTTCTGTTTTTTTTTGGTGTGAACAAAAAACTGTCCACTTACTAAGGCAATTTATTTATCATATGATGCCACGGATCCTGAAGAGAGACTATGGCCCCGTTTGTATGGAGAAAAGTTGCCCCGAGTATAAGAGTCATCCTCCCAGCTAACTTAACTTAGCGAGCATTTATATGAAAGAAAAAAATAGCTGACGGCTTTGCCCGACAGCGGGAAGCCAACAGCGCTCGCGCATGCTCTGATTGTCCGCTCGCCTTGACCGAGTTGAGCCTGCTGGGTGAGCCAAAGCGTTTATATGGAGAAAAGTTGGCTCGGGTAGGCGGGTAACCCTTCTACCCGGGGGGGAACGTTTCTCCGTATAAACGGAGCCTATGGTTAGTCCCTTGTTTCTCCAGACTGATAGCAGCAGAGTAGGCGAAATACGCGGACGCGCATGAAATAGCTACTCGCGGGGAAAGCCGACTTGCTTTGCATTTGAAATTTTTGTCATTCATTTTTAACGTGCCTATTAGTACTAAAAATATAATCCCCGCAGAAAATAATGATAACAGATGAAAAAATATTTGAAACAACAATTCAGAAATCTTACGACTTTTCATACAAAACCCCCTTTTTACTGCGCGTAGTCATGCCTGAAAATCTATTGAATCTTCTTCCCAAAGTAGATCTTTGGTCCCTGGTGTGAACTGGCCTATGGTCTACACCACACTTGAGAACACACTTGACCAATAGGAAATGGAAGCCATCTGAAAGTAATGTGCACGTGCAGCGAGAATCACGTTAACGCCAAACGGCACTAAACGTGAATTAGTGCCACGTGACGAAGTTTTCCCCTTATTGTCGTTTACTGTTTATTACTTCTACTCAAAACTAAGTAGTTTCGTGCGGGTTTTATCCATAAGAATTGTTCTGGACAGTTTTTATCTTCTTATTTTCTATTTTGAGAAATTCTTAACTTACATCTGATGCTTGCCGTTTGCCGTAAACGTGACTCTTAATAGAGAAATTGGCCGTATTTGCACTAGAGGACGTCTAAGACGTCTGAGACGTTTAACATTTAACGTCTGAGACGTTTGACATCTTAGACGACTTAGACGTCTAGTATAAATACGGAAAATAAGGCAGACGCATTAAACGTCACACGAATAAGACGTCTGAAGTTAAGTGCGTCCGATCGACGCACTTAAGAAATGAATTAGTCGTCTCAGACGTTTACGACCGGTCTAGTGTAAAAACGGGACGAAGTTAACGACGCACTTAACAGTCAGAAGTTTAATGCGTTTGGACGTCTAAGACGTCTTCTAGTATAAATACGGCTTTTAAGGGCGCCTTCCATTTGTCAGAACTGACTGGCCAGACCATTCTCGTCGTGACGAGAATTTCACTTTTAATCAAAACTATCCAGCGAGATCAGTTAAATCCTAAATAGTATGCACGAAGGAGATGGTGTTTTCAGCAAAAACCCTTTTGAAAAAGCCGATTTCATTTGCTAACTGACTGGTCCGTCAATGGTCCGGCCGGCCAATTCTGACAAATGAAAAGCGCCCTAAGATTCACGTTCACGGCAAACGGCAAACGTCAGACTCACGTTGAGAATTTCTCAGAACAAAAAATATGCAGATTAAAACAGCCCCGAACGATTCCTATGGTTCAAACTGGCATAAAACTACTTACTTCTTTGTAGAAGCAATATGAGAGTGAACGGAAAATAAGGGGAAAACTTGGTCACGTGTTACAAATTCACGTCTGCCGTTTGGCGTAAACGCGAATCTTAATCTCTATTCTAATGAACGAACAGATCTCGTTTATCGAAGAGCATTGCGGAAGAGCCCAAGCCCAAGCCTTACGGCGATTTCTTTGCCAAAAAGCGCATTGGATCATGGAGGTGCTTCAAGTTTTCCTGCACATAGGGTGCACAACGCGGGTAAAAATTTCGCGCGTCTTTTTTTGAAAGTGACGAATTGCTGGTTTGCACGTAACGTCACGGCGGCCATGGTGTAGTCACAAAAGCATTTCTCTCCGCTGGGAACTAAACTCCCTTTTCATGTAAATTCTTCGAGAACAATTCTATTGTATTGACCACCAACATGGCCGCCTTGTCACGTGGTTGCAGACCAAGAATACACATGTGCCTTGACTGCAACTTGGGGGCAAAAAGTTGGACTTGTCCCTAGCACCAGGATCTTCCTAGCTGAGAGATAGGAAGATCCTAGCAGCATATATAAACTACCTTCGCTAGGAAGATCATAGTACTAGCGAAAAACAGAACAAAGATGGCGGCGGGTCAGTTCAATGGCCGTCTCCCGGGGGGGGCACTTCCTCATAAGAGGCTAATGGGGATGAGCCGCTGGATGGGGTCGCATTTTCACTACTGGACTGACTATAATGGGGTTGCATTTTCAAAAGAGTTATTAGAGTGGGGTCGCACATTTTCGGATTTTTGGGGTAGAGAGTTGTTCATATTTACGGTTAGCAAACGTACCAGGATATTTTGTACAGTAGGTGAAAAGTAAAGTGTTCTTTATTCAATTTATTAAAAAATGAGTCAATTCATTTTTTGACTGGACCTATTTAAAGGATTGATAATACATAAATAGAAAGTGACAAGTGACTAAGCTGGGATCGCATAAATTACACATTTGCCCAAGAGTGACTAATATGGGGTCTACAATTGGCCAGAGAATAGACTATAATGGGGTAGGGGCTCTGAGAGGCCAGCTGCACATACCCAGCAAAAATTAACCCAAGTAACCCCCGCGGGTTCCGTCTCTACTGTTACCCACATGGATAGAAATTTCTGCATGTAAACCCAACGAAAAGTTGTTCCGCCTTTTAGCATCTTCCTCCCTCCATGTAAACAGCCCCTTAGCTTCTAGTTTGAAGCCAACAAGTGCGCTTAACCAATTTCTACTTGGCTGTCTTTAAGCCCCGTGCAAACAGACGCAACGTTGTTGGCCAACAATGTTGGTATTGTACGTACATGTAGCTAAAAATTTGACCGGTTTCAAACTTTGCTCAACAACTCCCAACAACACGCAACACCATGCCACAGGGTGTGCAAACGGACGCAACATGTAACATCCAACAATACTGCGTCCGTTTGCACGGGGCTTCAGAGGTCTCTCTGAGTGGATACGCGTTTTTTGTTATTAAGCTTAAAAACAAAACATTTCATCGCACAAATGCGACGGCGACATGCGTATGCTGCAAATAAATTCACTTTATCAGTGTTCAATTTAATAACAAGGATTTCCCGTTTTCCACTAAGCCATAAAACGTTTTTTTATTTATTACAGTAATTAATTAACCATGCTTTCTAATTGTGGATTCTTAACAGACAGACCGCATATTTTAGAGATAACATAAATTAGAAGAGACTGTGAATGACGCGATACGCGGTGGTGGGAAAAATCCCCCGCTCGTTATTCGCACCTTGGAGCCTAGGCAACCTAATTTCTTGTGACCAGATACTTCACAGCAAACGATTGGTTAAAAATGCTGACATTCGTGGGGCGGTTTTCAATGTAATGCCGTAAAACTAACACGTCAAGATATCTGCATATGATGCAAACAAATGAACCAATCCAGGCGCGGATCCAGGGGAGGTGAAATGGGTGAATTTTCTCGGATTTCTCTGATTGAGGTGGAGAATGTGCATAAGCGATGACCGGTTCTACCGATCAATTTATTCATTTTGAGCCCACAAACACACTGTCGAAAATGTTAATTATTCATCGGAAATCAATCATGCTGATGCACAGACCTCAAACACCTCAACCAGGCTTTGGTTCTATTACATTATTACAAAAATTCACCCCCCATTTCAAAATCCTGGATCCGCGCCTGCAATCAGTGCTGGAAGCACACGCTGAGTTGTATTTGTGATTGGTTGAGAAAGTGGCACGAGATTTTTCAGCCAACTCCCAAGGCGTAGCAATACAAAACCAAAGAAATGTGGAAAGTACCTTCAACATTTCAATGAAACCCGGCTCTGTGTAATAACTTACGGTACAAAGCACTAGACTATGAAATTCTTCACAACTGAAGAAAACAATATAATGACAGAACTGTCAACAGTTCACGATATATAATGTACAGGAAATACATTAGTCTATAAATTCTGAATGACTTGACAACTTTCATAATAGTCATGATCGATACTGGCTCAATGGACGGCCTTGTTGACGCTTCATAGCTTCCAACTGTGTTCTCAAGCTTTTATGAAGCAGCAGAAGGTTATCCTACAGGAAAGTAAACCACATATCAATTAATTAACAATCACTGACTGAGAAACTAAAGAGAATTTTCAACCGATGTTAGGATGAAATGTTGTAGCAGGGCACAAAATAGCGGCCGGTCAACAGTCCGGCAAAGATGACCACCATTTGTCCCGACAAACTTTCGGTTTGCCGGTCATTTTAATCCCACACGAATAACAAGCCACCTGGAAAAAAACACACACACACACTGGTTGTTTACCATTTACAAAAAAGTCTCCCGAAAATCCTGTTAGAAAGTAAATGGAACACGACTTTTCAGGTTGTTTCAGTGGAAAATTTCCAGGAGCAACCGAGTGTCTGCAAAGGTAGTCCTGTTTCCATGGTCGGAATGTTTCAAACGGAAATTCGTGTTCCATTTCTTCAAAGCCTTCTTTGATACCAGCTTCAGGCTTTCGCAGCCGTTTTTGGGTGTATGGGACTGATTTGTACAAATGGTAAACGCGATTCCGGGACGAAATTTGCCAGCCCTGAATTTTGCGTACCATTTGCCCAAACCGTGAACCGACCGGTTTGCCCATATAAATGGCAAACAACCATTTGACACCAAAAGGTTTCAAGAGAACAAGTATCTTTTTTCACTTTATGTTTTTGCTTGTTAGGCTAGTACGTGCAAGTTACTACTGTGTTATTAACATTTTGACCGGTCAGAAAAGAGACGTCACAAGCCTAAAATTTCTCTGGCCGGTCAACACGACCGGCATCAGTCCCAAATCAGTCTATTCTGAACCCTCCTGCAACAATCTTTTCTTCTCAAAAAAAGTTTTTAACAGGTAAAGAATTAACGCACTTTGTATGAAAAAGGAAAATACCTGATAACTATTATAAGTAGCCATCATAAGTAGCCATGCTTATAGCCCAGGGCTTATAAGCGGAGGTTTACAGTATTCATAGTAAGTTTCAGTGGCGGATCCAGGGGAAGGGCCCGGGCAACCCGCCCCCCCCCCCCCTTATTTTTAGACCAACTGAGGCCCGAAGGACAGAAAAATTTTTTGGGGGAGACCGCCTCCCCCCTCCCCCCCGCCCCTTATCTCAACGTCTGGATCCGGCACTGAGTTTGCACTACTTCTACCCGTTGTGCTTGTCTCTGCTCTGCTTTAACACTAAACATACCTTTTCACTTGTCAGCATTGCAAACTCCTCTACATACTGCGCATTAATTTGCTGCTCTTTTTCATATTCTTCCAAATCTCTTTCAAGATCCACTCTGCAGCAAAATCAGAAATAACAACTACTAGAGGTGCAATCAAGAAATTAAAATAACATTGAGTGAGTATGGTCAATGTGAGTCATGAGTCGCAATTGTCAGGCATACAGTCGCCTGCGAGCAGGCGCTCTAATTTTTTAATAGGGGGTTTAAGCAGCGACGTTTTTGAGCGACGCATGAGCGTGATTTTGAACAAACTTTTGAGCAAATCGTCTCTATAAAAGCAAAGAAAATTTGGTAGCGTCAAGGTATTTTAAAAGAGAAAAAGGCTTATTTCCGGTTGAAGTGCGTCGCTCAAAACGTACGCGTCGCTGCGCGAGAACGCGCGAACTAGTGGCGAAGCCCCTCTCTCTCCCGTCTCCTTTCGCGTGCGGCTATCGCGTGACTTCTCGCGACTCCCCAAAACGGAGAGCTTACTCACAGGCTCGGCCTACAGCGAAAACGAACTCAAATACGTTAGCGATATCATAAGCTACGATTACAGCTGCTCCTCATCGATCACGATGCCACGAGGGACTCTTCGCGCGCGAGGCGGTGAGCGATTAGAGGCAGCGGTATTCGGGGGCTTAGTGTTCGTCTCAGAGACAATTGACAATTGTCTTGCAGTACAGTAAGTGTTTCTAGTGTGGTGAGATCAACAGTGGTTGAGCTTATCAGAAGATTGCTGACTTCTATACATGTGCTCTATAAATAAAAGAGAAAAAAAACTAGAAAAGATGACGACTCACTTTCTTTGAAGCCACACCGCCATTTCTGTCTGAACTTGTATGTACTCTTTGGCAAGCTGTATGAATTATAGATACAAGGACATTTTTAAAAGACATAAACTATACTGTCAGGGTTGTGAACATTTGTGTTTTATTGTGTGAAAGCTAAAAAGCCATTTTCATGAAATTCAGTTTGTTTGAAACCACTAACTTTTTTTAATATTGAAAACAAGGCGTCCGATAACTCACAAGGGCCTCAAACAAAACCGTAGCAACACAAATGTGACTTTTCCATAGCTTAGCGTGGGCAGTCGAAAACAATACGAAAACGTTAGAGTGAACGCGGATGCTTTAATGCAGTTTTTGTTAACACGAAAACAAGTGGACAGGGCCTTAAGTTCCAGTCTTGTTCATTTCATAGCCCTCCTCCCACCCCTAAACCACACCCATCACGTACACCACCATCATGATGCCAGCCACATAACATAATTACCAGTAAAGGACAAGATGTAGAAGTGATAAGCTTGATTTTGTAACTGTTTATCGCTGTCACCGTTGTTATTTTATTTGGTAGCAATTCGAATGGGATACACTGCAAAGAGTTGTTGCTGGAAATATCTGTTTGTCGTTACTGTTCATCAGGCCCCGGTTGTTCAAACGTCGGATAACGCTATCCAGCGGATAAATCACTATCCAGCGGATAGCGTAATTGATTTCCGTATTACTTATCCGCTGGATAGAGATTTATCCGGTGGATAGCGCTATCCAACGTTTGAACAACCGGGGCCAGAAGGATGCCTAACATGTGCGCAAAGCTGCAAGGTCTTCAAGGCACGGTAAAACGGACTACAACAATGTGCAACTTGTTTTGAAACACTGCTGCAAAACGAATTGAAAACCCATGTTGCGCGTTTTACCACCCAGGAATCAAACCTGTCTTGCAACAAATCAGGTTGTGGAAAGTTGCGTGAATGCTGACTTTTGGATAAAATTACGCGGAAGTCACGCCATACACGGGAGTTATGTCACTTGTGGCAAAACAAGTCTGCTTTGGGCCGGGAAAACGCGCAACATGTACAGATTTAGTTGCAAGAAGTAGTACTACTCTCTACTTTCCGAAAAAAAAAAAAAACTTTTCGCAACCTGGAAAACCTGATTTGTTGCAGACAGGTTTGATTCGTGGGTGGTAAAACGAGCAACATCGCAATTCAACTCATTTTGCAGCCATGTTACAAAACAAAATGCACGTTTGGTTTCCCGTTTTAAGCTTTAGGTATTTTGCTTTAATACTTCTACGACAATTTACATACAAATTTGAAATTTAATAGCTTGATAACTGTCACTGTTACTTTTTTCAGTACCTTAATATGTTCATCATAAATTTCTTGTGACTCTGGAATTGAAGGGTTTGGTGCAATAGGCTGCAATGGTAATAAAAAATATGATAAGCCCCAGACCCTACCATTTCCTCCAATAATAAGCACTTAATGACTGGCCCCAAGAAAACAGTTTTACGTTCCATTAACCCTTTAAACCCTACGAGTGATCACAATGAAATTTCCCCTTGTAACATCAGTGCTTTATAAAACAGAGTGGTAATGAGAATTAAGGAGATGATCACACAAGATTAATTCCCCCAAATCCTTCTGTAGGAAATGTACAAAGGCAACAATGAGAATTGAAATTTTGATGTAAGGGGTTTAATTTTAAAAAAAAATGCTTTTCAAGTGTTTTTCTATGTTAGTAAGTTCCATATATTCAAGAGATCAAAGCTTCGACCCCCTGACTTAGTACTCTATTACAGTTCATTAGAACGTATTCCTTGTCACTGTTCTGATCCTATGAAGTGGTAGTTTCAATAGCCTATTCACAGACCCGCTAATTTCTCCTTAGAGATCGTCGAGTGCGCGTATGAAAACAAAATCGGCGGGAGATTTATTGACCACAAGCCCAAGGGGGTGGGAGCAGGAAATCCTTTCTTTTTCTCTCCCGCGCTCCACCCTCCACCCCGAAAAGAATAAGAAAACAACGTCTGTGCACAGACTCGACGATTTCAAGCACATTACAGGAAAACCAGGGTTCATACAGAAATATGCAACCATTTTTCAAGGACTTTTCAAGGACCACATTAGATTTTCAAGGACCACCTTCTAGGAATATTATTTCACGGATTATACAAGAATGCACATTCCCAGTATTCTAATAAGACTTTTAATGCTTGAACTGTTTGCTTCACCAACTTCTCTACATTTTTCAGTTCACTTGTCTTAAACTGATAGTTAATTATTGCATAAAACATATAGCACGTTACGTAAATAACCTTTAAATTCTCTGAGCTATGATTTGTATTCTGTCTTAGACAACCAAAAAGCATCAAAAAACACTTTACAGGCCACCACATTCAAAGTTGAAGAAAATTCAAGGCCTTCCCCTAAAATTCAAGGACTTTTCAAGACTGTGCGAAACCTGAAAACAAATCATTTCATAAAGTCAAGAACCACCTACCTGTAGATGGGCATCTAATGCTTGGAGTATGTTGGGGAACAATGTTTGGTCTGAAGTAAAGAGGTTTCACAGCGTTAAGTATCAAGTAGATGTTACTACACAAAATTACCAGTGTTTGTTTTAAACACTAAGTGATGCTAGTATTCAATAGTATTAAGGGAGGCAAAATGTTGTAGTAGGCATTCTTTAACAAACCAACTTTCAAGGTCTTGAAAGAAAATCAGAGGAAGACGATTGCATCTAAAACATGGAGATATGGTGGTAGTGTTTGGTCATCTTACAAACCATCAATAATATTAAACTCTCTCACAACGGGCGCCACTCTTGTTAACGAACAGTTCTTCTTACGGCTGCCTAAACCCTACTAAACTCAGAAAAAACGATGCATTTATACCTTCCCGCAACCGGCCATGGACACTTTCAAAGGAAACAAAAGTTACCCTTTCTTTCCTCGCAAGGCTCCCATGAGCGGACACCACGAGAACAAAACATTGTTATTTTTCTCTACTGATTACTAAGGGTCATTCCCACACAATGCAGTGGAGCAGGCATGTGTGGCCGAGCTGTTAACACTTCCAGGGTTCAAGCCTCGTCCGCCGCGTTGTTTCCTTAGACAAGGAAATTTACTTCACTTTGTCTCTCTCTCTCTAAATGGGTACAGGCGACAAACTGCTGGAGGTAACCATGCGATGGACTAGCATCAAGTCCAGGGGGGAGTAGCAATACTCCTAGGCATGCTTCATGCTAATGAAACAGGTATAAACTCCGGCCGTTTGGGCCTTTGGCTCGTGCGCGCCTTTACCCTTACCATTACCTGTTCCTACACAAGCACCACAGTCTGTTTTTGCAATGAATTCTACAGCATACATCAATGAAACGAAATTAATTTTTCACAGGGGCATCCTCGTAAGCAACTACCTCCATTTACAGACACTTTTCGCTTCAAGAGGTGTCCGCTCACAGGGGCTTAAACTGTAGGTGCAAAATATGATACCTAAGTTATGTCTCCTTGGCAATGGGATTTCCTTGTCTCCACTGTACTTTCTCTCTGGAGATGACACTGATCTGTTCATTGGGTAGGGTGGGTGACGCCCATGTGACGCCGCTGGCCAACTGACCTTCCTGTCTGGATAAGGGCTACCTGCTCCTGAACTAGCCTGACTGGAATGTCCAGTATGTGAGCCTTGTGATGGTGTAGAACGCCCACTGGAGTTATGAACTCTGTTGGCAAGCTCTGGAGGATCAAGATCATTTTGAAGGGCTATTCGCAGCTCTTCCAGATCCAGACCGTGTTCGTCACGTGGCAGCATTTGAAAGCCAGTCACTGGAGTGTTTCTAGGCACAGACGGAACAGTATTCGGCGTAGGCATCTGTATTGCAGCAGTACCAGATGGTGGAAAGTTGTAGTTGGACACCGGAGGGTACATTACATTTGAAGAGTATACACCATGCTGGCTGAGACTGGGAGGGAGGGGGCTGGGGGATCTGTACGGGGATGTCACACCCCCTGTGACCCCTGAGCCCCGAGCCTCGGAGTAAATAAGAGGCGGAGTTTGATTGTCAGGTCCTACCAGTGGGGCTGTCGAGATATAGCTTCCAGGAGGGTAATAATGACCATGTGGCAATGTGCCAGGTGGAATATCTCCAGGGTAGCCCGGATGCCTGCCCGGGTTGCCAGGGCTGATGGCAGAGCTTATTGGATGAGCAGGGTTGGTAGAGTGAGGGGACATCCTGGGGCCTGAACCTTGCCCTGGACTCACAGCAGAGGTAAGTGGAGGGGCTGCCATCAGATTGGGACTGGGACTAGGGGATGCAGCCACAATTTTGATAGGTTGAAAGTTTACACTAGGGTTTGGTCCAGGTACGGGGCTGATTGGACGAAGACCAGCAACTGTTCCCGGTTTGGGATGAGATGATGGTGAACCACCCGAGTCTGAAGGCTGTCTGGAAAACTGTGCTGTTGGACTTTTGTTATCCACTGAGATAGTTATAGTAGGCGATAATGGTTCTGTAGAGGCCTGATCTGGAGATTTCTCGTCATCTTCAGGTTCTTCAGGAACGGGTGTTTCATCCTCCTCTTTCCTTTCATCGTCAAGTTCGTACGCACCTTCATGTTCACCACCACTTTCACTAGATGCTTGGCTCTTTACACTGATCACAGTGTCACTTAAAGTACTCCCCTGGGTTGCGGTTGTGGGATCTTGGTGGCGAGACAATGGACTCAGAAGAGACAAGCTAGAGCCGGATGAACTACTCTCAGTGCTTGGGGGACCATCAGGAAATACCAGGCAGGTATCCGAACCTGGAAAAAACTGTAACAAAAAAAGCCACTCACTTTCAAATGTTATCATCCTTTAAAAGATACTCCGAAACACTATTTATCATGAACAGTGCCAAGAAGCCATAAAGACCAGCATAGTAAAATATTTTTGTGCTTAAAATAACACTTCCTAACCATTTCAATCATAGGCCAAGTTATAATGAGATTTTTGTCACCCTAGCTGTTAAATCCAAAGACAAAATCCTAAAGTGTTGCCATTCAAATGAAACCACTTTTGTAGAACTTTTAAATGGTTCTATTTATTTTTTGGGATTTTTACAGAAAAAAAAATTGAATTTTTTGTGATCTTTTTCTTTGGCTTCTATTGGGAGAGAAAGGGCAACAGATCTGGAGGTCAACTGACTGTCTTAGGCTTCATCCAGATGAATCTGGACAGGCTGAAATCACATACTTTATTGAATACTAAAGAAAACCTAGCTGGGTTCAATCGTCTACATAAAATCAAAAATCCATTGGACAAAAAAAAACCGGGAGAGCTGTGTAAAAAAGATGCAGTTTCAGCGAGCAGATTCACTGGTTTCATGTGGAAGGAAGGCTGATACGTGTAAAAAATTGCGGGTTCAAAAATATCCTCATTTATGTATTTTAAGTTAGATACCAAAACTGACCCTTTAAGCGTAAAGCTAGACTGTCTTTAAGGGTAAAATTATTTTTGCATCTCAAACTCTCTAAGTGAGACCAAAATTTGCAATAGAGCGATTTTGGTATGACCTTGAAATGAAAACACGCGAACAAAACAGAAACAACAAAAGAACGGAAATAGAGCGATTTGATTGGTGTATCGAACGGATACAAATGCACCTGGGTTTTGGTTGGCTAAGCGAACGCTCGGGTAAACAAACTTCATGCCCGAAGAACTTTCTAGAAATTGCTTTGACGTCATACTGCAACACGATTGGTCAATCGAACAATGCCTTCTCCATATTAGGGTTTCTTTGGCGGGAAAACGAAGAGTCCATGTTTTGTTCTTTCCATCCATTGGCTGATAAAACAAATAACAAACACTTACGGAAACCGTTTTCCAAGGTCATACGAAAATCGCTCTATCTAGCACTAAGCTGACAAGCATCCATGTCCCTGTCATAGGGCAGTTCCCCCCTTGACTTAGGAGACCTACCTGAACCAGGTGCTGTAGAATACGAACAATTCTCGTGAAGGAAGGTCTCTTGGAAGGTTCTTTATCCCAACAACTGGAGATCAAATCAAAAACAAAATTGTTGAACACGACGGGACATTTAAAATGACCATAAAACGATTAATTCAAATTCTATGTGTTGCAATGCCAACTCCATAAGAATAGACTAGTGTACATGTACTACTGTAGATGTATTTTTTATTAGTATTTGTATCCTATTTCTTTGCCAAACACTCAGATACTATTACAAGAACAAAACAGAGACAAAAAATGGAAAAAGAAATGTTACATCATTTGAACAAAATTATGAGCTCTCTAAATTTAAAAACAGAAATTCGAAAAGATTGCAAACATTGCCCATAAAAATACTATTTTACAAGGGAAAATTATTACAAGAAGGAAAATGAAACAGTATTATTATTTGGACTATTAAGTCAACTTTAGGCAATTACCTGATCGCAAACTTTAATCTTTAATCACAAACTTTGTTGGTGAGTTTCACTGTTATCTACAATCTTACCTGGTCATCAAATCTTCAATTGGCTTTGGAATATCAGCTATCAATGGTGGTCTGGTACCTGAAAATAAATATTGTTGAAAATTTAACACAACTTCAGTATACTTTTTTGCACTACTTATAATAAATAACGTTGACCACCAATAAAACTGAAAATGCAATAAGACAGTGGTTACACTAGCATTAAGAGAATTAAAGTGTGCTTATATACCAAGAAAACTGACTCTAGTTTAGAAGTGAACACAGCAATACTAGAGGCATTCTGAATTTCAGAGCAAAGGGAATTAAATATTTTGGGCCCTTGAAAACGATTCCAAGCATTAAAAGGCTGAATGATCAACAGTCATCTCTCAGGGTTAGACGGAAGGAAGGAAACAGGGAGGGGGGAGGGGAGAGACACTGTTTCACTTCTCACCTCCCAACACCCCCCCACCACCCCCCTGCTAACATTGCTGTGTGTGTTACTTAGATGACTGTGGCCAACACAGATAAAAGGTACCAAGCACTCAAGCTCTGACCATGCTTCTACTTTAACACACAAGCAATATTAGTACAGTCATTAATTACAACAAAATGAATTAAAAAAATATATATTCACTACGTTTTACAAAAAAACATACCATTGTGAACAGCCCACATGATTCTGAATGCATTAAATCCCTGCATGTCCTCATATGGCTTGCGGCGAGTTATCATCTCCCATAGTATTATGCCAAAACTGCTCAATTTGAATTAAAAGAAAAGCATTTGTTACAAGGCTGTGCTCTAAGAAAAAATTAACTGAAGGGAGCCCAGTGCTCTGAGCCTGTCCAGCATGTCCCTGCCTGTGAATATATGCATACTTTTTTTGTGTAGTGTCACTTATCTTATTGTTTGGCAAAGTTAATAAACCTCAAGAAAGGCACCAGGGGCTGCAGTGTTCTCCTTATCAGGCAGTAACTGGTAGAATTTACTGCTTGAAGCAACACTTCTTACCCCCTACAACCACTCGAAGGTTCACTAAAATTAATAAAAGTAGATTTTAAAAAAAGGAAGTTTTGATCCAATTCGATTCTCACAAGGAAAAATGGATAAATATAATGTAGAAAACTACTAGTGTACACACAGCTTTTCTTCTTATGGGTCACGCATTTTAGAAAGAGAACATTGTAGACAGAGTAAAATTATTGAAATTTAAACCTTTAAATAATTGTTGTCTAAAGATAATAACGGCAGATTTTGGTAAAATATGTCTTAAAATGAGGGAATGACATTTCAGTTGGGGCCATGTCCCTCACCCCACAACCCCCCTCCCCCCCCCCCCCCCCCCCAGGAAAGTTCACCTCTGGAGCATATTTTTTGCCTTATACTGGCCATGAATGGTCCCTTTAACCCCCTGAGCTAAAATTTAGGGAGAACACTGGGCTGAAAGGGGCTGCCAGAGCACAGCCCTGTGTTATTTAATAAACTTTAGAGATTCAACATTGAAAAATTCCTTCATACTTTAGAGCATACATGTATATTAATTAAAAGCGACTCAAAAATTGGAAAAATTAAAAATTAAAGATCAGATTAATTTTTAATACCCTCTTTTTCCAGTAGCCTATACCATGATCTGACACAAAGGAAAACAAAACCAAAAACAAGTGTGAGCTGTACAGCATTTACAATGTACTAACCTGAAGACATCACACTTCTCAGTGTAGACATTCCCTATGTAAAAAGCAAACAAAACTCAATTTAAGCACTTAATAACAACCTTATGAGGGTGCTTCATCTTGCCTCCACCAACATATTAGCCCGATCTCCGTTACTCATCTTTGTTGATGAGTTCACAAAAAGTTAAGAAAAGTAAATAAAATTAATAAAGAAATAGTCAGTGCTATCAAAAGCTTGTAGTAAATAGTACTAATTTACCCTCAAACACTTCAGGAGCCATCCATGCTGCACTGCCCTTGTTATTGGTCATGTAGGTTTTCATGTCACAAGCTGTTCCAAAGTCACAGATCTTTATTACAGTTCCACATTTGGTCAACAATAGACTGCAAGATAAAAAAAAGATAAAGAGAGCCATTCTGACAAGCTAGAGTGGCTAATTTTCACCACAATGCAAAAGTCAAGTCTTTTTGTTGTGACTGAGCCATGCATGGCCATCTTAGTTTTTACTGTACTTAGAACAGTTTGTAATGCTATGTACTCCAGGATCTTACATATCCACAGCCTGCTATCATCTGGCTTTGTAGAAACCCTGCCAAGGTGGGGGTGAGGGGCCCATGTTGACTGCCTGGACTTCAAAACGATTCGGATCCACATCACAAATTAATGAGTAAAGTCACTACTTCATGTTGACGCTCAAATTTACGGGAAATTCATTTATCTGCCGCTGCTATTTTTTGGGCTAGAACATGTATAATGTTCATTGGAATTACCTTGGCAGGGCCTCATTGTAGATCAGATAACAAAGCAAGAATAAGCTACACTGTAAATCTAAAGATCATGGGATAGATTTCTATCATTATCATGATTGCGACCAGTACCCAAAGAAACAGATAACAAATCCCCACAAACTATTATTTGACCTTATGTTTATGCTTTAGATTTAAAATCCATTCAGCAGGATTTTTGTAAAGAATACAAAAACTGGGATCTTTGTAAAGAAAAAAAATTGTTAGTTTAACCCTTTAAGTTCCAAAAGTGACTAACATCAAATTTCTCCTAACAATATCTCTACATAATCAAGAGAAATGGTTATGAGAATATTTATTAAAATGATCACCAAAGGGAAAAAGCTTTGATCTTTAATCAAATTCCTTCATTACAACTAATATTATTTAAGGTGGCTTGATGGGGTTTTTAGGGTCAATACCTTACAAGTTTGAGCATAAACTATGTCGCCATTAACAAGGATTTGGAAAAACTACCACAATGACTGCAGCTGTATTAGATAAATAATGGTAATAGGACTGAGTGGAGTCCATTATTAATATTTTGGTCTGTGATCATGCGAGTGCTTAACAAAATTGGACTGCCATATAGCAGGAGTCTGATTTGTTTAATCACGAGTATGATTACAGACCGAATTGGACAACACAAACTTCTGTTACCAATTAATCATAACTATAGCAAAAGTTGTGATATGTTAGGCCTTTTAAAAATAAAAACACAAGAAATTCCAAGAGATTTTTTGCTAGCAGAGAAAAAAAAGCCACTTAAGTGTGCATGTGCGATAGCGCATTCTGTCCAATTACTTAGGCATGACAAGTACTGTCCTATTACACTGTCCGATTAGTGCTGAAATCAGAACAGTTGATACATGTAGCCAATCAGATTTGAGAATTCTGTTATAGTTATGATTAAGATGGAAATTGGTTATAATGATCCTTATAAATGGTGACATAGTTTATGCTCAAACATGGGAAGTATTGACCTTGAAAAACCCCATCAAGCCACCTCAAGAAAATGTATGGAGATCAGTCTGGAGAATTTGTAAGTAGATATTGGGGCTTAAAAAAAGTTCATAGTCTTACTTTGGAGGTTTGAGATCTCTGTGGATGATTGCTTTGGGTTTGATACCATGTAAATATTCTACTCCTCTGGCACACTGCAGAGCCCAGCTCATCACATGTGAGGATGTGTAGAGGGGAGCAGGCCTTGTTGGGTGGGTCCAATGAAGCACTAGGGACCAGAAATAACAAGAAAAAGGAATAAATTTTTAACTGAATATTTGGTCAAAATGATTCAAACCTTTCTCATAAATAGTATGGAGCTTATAAGCAAAGACAACAATTACGACGATGTGGGCGAAACACCACTTTAATAAAAAGTGAATTCCTGCAGTTTCCATTATTCATTGCTCTTATTCCATGTTGTTCAATTTGTCAAAATGGCATTGTCGGAGAATTTTTCTGGAGTTAAATTCTAAAGGACTGAAAAAAGGAATCAGAAAATTGTTGTCTTGATGTGTTCATGTCCTCCAGAAAATGAGAAAATAAGGTTTTACATTGTAGCTGTGCAATGTCATTTATGATGACAAAGAAATGTACAAAAAAGAGTGGTGCACACACAAAGCTTTGTTTTGCTAATCTAAGCCTATTGTTTTTTTGCCACTCTCGTAGCTGTCATCGTCATGGTTGCTTAAGATTCCTATTAGTGAGCTTAACCAATGAGAATGCTGATGTCCTGGATGTCATGAATAGCAACAGGAATTTTGATGTGGTGCACACACAAAGCTTTGTTTTGCTAATCTAAGCCTATTGTTTTTTTGCCACTCTCGTAGCTGTCATCGTCATGGTTGCTTAAGATTCCTATTAGTGAGCTTAACCAATGAGAATGCTGACGTCCTGGATGTCATGAATAGCAACAGGAATTTCGATGTCTCGCTTGATAGAACACTTATGTCAGTCACAACGAATCTGAATGCCTTTGTTTTAACTTCCGCTGTACTAATTTGTCGAGTCAGGGCACTGAAAGAGAGAAAATATCAAGATTCGGTTGCCAATCTTGATGTCCGGGACAGCAACGCTCTCGTTGCTTAAGGTCCCTACTAAGTAATGCAGTCAACTCTCTATCTCATTGGACTACGGTAAAATAAATAACAACAATTTTTTAATTTGTAGGGTTTGTACAGATTTTTGGATTCAAAATTCAAGACTTCTTGCACACTTTTTCTAAAGAATACTTCTTTTTCCAGACTCAAGGTAATCAAATAAGAGACAGACTGAACCTTAACAAAAGCAGGGGCTAAGTTTTTCTAATGATGCACTACAAAATGTACAGTAACCACAGTGGAATATGGATATTATAGAGTTCATTCTGAAACTAGCAGGGCTTGAAATCAAAACCGAATTTCAGCTCCCACATTTTGCTTTCCTGGCCTCACTTCTTACTTTTCGTAGTTAATGATTTTGCAAGTGGATCATGACCTGCCTGGACCCCATGCCCATTGGGCAAGTGAGATTTAAAAAGTTAATTGCCCAGCAAGAAAATCTTTTCTTCAAGCCCTGTAATACAATCTTGGACAAAATAAATGGAAAACCTTGACCCCCCCTCCCCCCCCCAAATCAAAGATGGGAAAATGGCGCGTTTTTGCCCTTCGCGCGGCTTCATCCTTGATTTGGGGGGGGGGGGGGATGGGGGTTTGCTGTTCCATTTTATTTTGTCCAAGATTGCAATCTTGGACAAAATAAATGGAAAACCTTGATCCCCCTCCCCCCCAAATCAAAGATGGGAAAATGGCGCATTTTTGCCCTTCGCGCGGCTTCATCCTTGATTTGGGGGGGGGGGGGGGGGATGGGGGTTTGCTGTTCCATTTTATTTTGTCCAAGATTGTAGGTCTCGTGCTCTTCCATGAGTCTCTCTGCAGCTCATTGTGTAGAGAGCCTACCCAGCATTCAGGAGGGTATAGATTCAAGTCCTGTCAAGGACTCAAGATTTTTGGATCACTGTTCATTTCTGGGAAACTTCCCACCTACGCCTCCCCTTTGCCAATATTAACACTTACTCTCACTTAGGGCAAAATGTTGGCTTAGGGTAGGGGTACATGGGGAGTTTCCCAAAAGCATATAATAATCCAGATTTTTATTGTCCTATACTTGTGACATGCAAATTATCACATCTTTAACATGTGTACACTTACAGTTGTAGAGAGAGCCTCCTTCTGCATACTCCATTACAAGACACACCTGAACAAACAATGAATTGTTAAATCATTGTTATTGTTATTATATTGCACACACAAACTATCTTCTCATTGGCTAAGAACCTTTAAACTGCAACCTGCAGATAACTGACTAATCTGTAGTTTCCAAAATTAATACAGTGCATGATTTCCAAGAGCAATGTCAAACTGTCATCCTTGCCAAGGTGTGTTTGACATTATTTTCTTCAAAACCATGCAAAGTAAAACAATAACAATATTTTATTATCATTGTATTATTGGATTCAGTTTTTGTTAAACTGAGACAATCAAGGTCTTGGTACAGTGTGTAAGTGTTATCAGTCTAGGAATGTTTTCTGTATTTGATGTAAACAGGAGAGGGGCTGGGAGAATTCAAGACAGTTATGCAAACCAGAGTCAAAGTCGAGGGTTTGCATAACTGTCAAGAATTCTTCCAACCCCTCGAGTGTTTATATCAGTTACGCAAACACAGGAAACCGGTTTATATTGCTTTTATAAAACAACTTTCGAGAAAAAATAGAAAAACTCTTTCTTTATGGAACTGATTAAAGGAGAAATTCTTACTAGTCGCGAAGTGTTGTAGATAAAGTTTTGTACCATAACCAGTTCCCGTTTTGCAAAAACTATGCTTTTCAAAATACAAATTTTCCTTGCTCAAAATGTCAGCTTAAGTGAAAAATATTGACACAGCATACAGTGTAATAATATTGTAAAGATTTTCCAAGTTTCAGCCAACAAGGAAATGGGTACATAAACTAAACTTGTCAAGTTTTCACCCAAAACCTTTTCCATTTGTGCTTGTGTGATAAGCATGCCCACAGCAAAGCATAATTGAAGTCACAACTGTGTTTACAAACTCTAGCTCATGCAAACATGCCTCTCGGCCAATCAGAGCATGCATACTATCTTAGTTAGAGCGATTTTCGTATGACCTTGAAAAATGGTTTCTATAAGTGTTCGTCATCTGTTTCATAAACCAATGGATGAAAAGATCAAAACATGGACTCTTCGTTTTCCCGCAAAGAAAACCCTAATATGGAGAAGGCATTGTTCGATTGGCCAATCGTGTTGCAGTATGACGTCAAAGCGAAGGATCCATTGATTTCTAGAAAGTTCTCAGGCATGAAGTTTTTTTACGCGAGCGTTCGCTTAACCAACCAAAAGCCACGCGTGTTTGTATCCGTTCGATAAACCAATCAAATCGCTCTATTTCCATTCGTTTGTTGTTTCTGTTTTGTTCGCGCGTTTTCATTTCAAGGTCAAACGAAAATCGCTCTATTTTATAAATTAAAAAGAATAACAACAGACCATATGTATGCTCAACAGGTTAAAACTTACTGGATCTTGGGTTGTACAGGCACCATAAAGCTTGATAATGCTTGGATGGCTGATACGAGACAACTGCTGCACCTTTACGTAAAGAATTGTAAATAGAGGATATTACATGGCTGTGTGGGGATACAAATTTTGCCTTCAAGTGCTGAAAGTATCTCTCAGAAGTGAGCAAAGCGAACGAGTGAGAGATACTTTCAGCACGAGAGGATAAAATTCGTATCCCTAATCGGCCATGTAATGTTCTGTTTACTTTATAGATACTGATGAAATTCCTACATAAAACACAACTTTTTTTTATTCATTTTCGAGACAGCAAAATAGTGCAATATGTGGTCACCTATCGCAAAATGCCTGTCACAAAAATGTTATGAAACTCGGATATAAAGTTACAAAGGAGAAATAAAGGCAATAATACTTATATTATTTTCTGTTCCAAACAGTCAAAATTAATATTAGCAACCATGGTGACACCAACACCCTCACACAATAAAAATAGTATTTTCAATGCGCACGAGGAAGATATGATTTTTTAGTAAAAGGCAAAATCCTGGTATTTCATCATTAATATTTATTTAATATCACTACAGATACATTTTTGAATACAGTCATAGAAAAAACTCTTATAGGAAACCAAAGCACTAATATAAATGTTACATTATAATGAAAGTGTTGGAGACCTTCTTATTATGATAGTGAGATTTGAGAGAGCATTAAATTTTTTGGCATTTTTCCAGATAAGTATTTTCTGGATAAATTATATAATAATTATATAATTTATTAAAAATAACCTTCCTACAAAGATACAAATTGATTAAAAGTGAAGAAAATCCATGAGAGGTTAACATTAGTGATAATAATGTCAATCTCTCTTGGATTTTCTTCACTTTTAATCAATATTAATTTTGTCTCTTTGTAGGAACGTTATTTTTTTCAGCAGTGGCATTCACCAGTGCAATCTATCACATGTATTAACCTCACAAACAAGGATGTTTGTCCAAAAAACAAATAATCCTTGCAAGGTATTAAGAAACTATAGCACTGACAAACAATTTATTTAAAAAACTAAAGGCAGGCTGAGGTTGCTGGAAAATATTTCTTAGTAGAATAATAGTAGACTACACTTATCAGAGAGTTACCTCAACAATAAAAGCTTTCTTTTCTGCTTCTGTTTCAATAGCCTTAACAGCAACAATGAACTTGTTTCTAAACATTGCTTTGGATACAACCCCAAAGGCACCTCTTCCTACAGTCTAAAAAATAATGTACTTGTAAGACAAAGAACAGATTTTGACAGTCTAAAGGCCATAGTATCACAAGAATTCTCTTCTCATCCCTGATGATGCCGTTGATCGGCAAAAGCTTGGATTTTAGTTTTTACTTTTTAAACAGCAGTTCAAGGCCTCGATAGAACAGTTTTATATATTTTCATTATGCTGCTGAAGGACAACATGAACAGGTCTGGGTAAACTATACAAGATTCTCAAATTTGAATAAAATAGACTGTAAAGTGGACCAAGTGGTGTAATATAGAAATTCCAAGGGGTGGGGTATCACAAAGAAACCTACGAAAGAAAATTTGTCAGGGATGGGGAGATCTTAGAGGAAAATACCTCTAAATGGGATATGGATAGAGCGCAGAGCAGGTGTTTTTTTTTATTACAGAAACCTCAGAGGTACATTGATTGCAGCTGCCAACTTAAAAGCAAATAAAAAACTGAGGGAGAAAAGGGATGAACTGGTCCCTTAGAATTATTTTTCTGACTCGCTCCAACACTCTGTCAGTTTCCATGTCCAAGATGGTGGGAGAGCATTTGTAGGAAAAAAGTATCATCGTTCGCACTACAAAATATCCATATAGGATACGGACAGTTTCTGGGACCACACAATGAAGCCTCCACAATTTGTTTCGTACATGAATTTGGACTTTTATCAATGAATGTTTAAACAAAATGCAATTTCGTGCATTTACGTCATAAGGAACTGCAAAATTGCAAAACTCAAAGTATTGCCAAGAGATGAAAATAAAAACAAAACAGGGCTTTTGAATTCAATTTACGCACTGCTTCTAATACATATTTTACAGGTCAAATTTGATTTCAGATTAATTTTTTTTAACCTTGGTTGATTCTCAGTTTCTTTGTCTTCTAGCCCTAATTATTCATGAATTAGGGCTAGGAAACAAAGGAAATTAAGAATCAACCTAGGCTAAATCAAAATTAACCTGCAATCAAATTTTACCTGTAACATATACACCACCTCCAAAATAATTATTGAAAATCTGGGCATCTTTGACCTTCGAAATCAAGTCAAAAGGAGGTGAACTGATCTAGCAGTATTAGAAATCTGGAGAGGCGTTGGGAGGGGGCATGACCCAGAACCCTGCCATCCATTTGCAGGATGAGAATTTTTTTCTGCCCTGAATACAACAACGCCTGAGGAAACAGCCCACATTTTACGACACCACCACTGCTTTCCCTGTGAAAAGACCTCTGAGCAATGACTTCAGAAATTCCATACCCATGACGCATTACTACCCAGATTTGGGTAGTGCTTCTGATTGGTCGAAGCAAATTTCTCTCATAGCACAACCAATCAGAAGTACAACCCAGATCTGCGTAGTGACAGGTCATCAATATGGAATTCTGCAGTCGTTTCTCACACCTTATTCCCTAGGGAAACAATGGCGAAGTCGCAAAATGTCAGCTGTTTTCTCAGGCTATGCAAGGCATGTGTAAGCACCTGTAAGTTTGGGGTTTCATTAAGAAACAACGTTTCATTGGGTAAGATTTCCATACAGCCCAATACATTTATTATGCATGCAGCAATTTCAAACTATTTCAGACAAATAGTAAATATGAATAGAGTAGAAACATGTATGCATAAAAAATGTATGGGGCTGTACAGAAATCTCACCCAGTATTGTGTTTTAATGAGATGTACATGCCCTGTAATGAACGTAACGATTTTTTTTTTGGGGGGGGGGGGGGCGGGGGGGGGGCCTGACTGAAAACTCTTAAAGCTGCCATGCTGCAAAACAATTGATTTCGTGAAACTATCAAAATTTGTCTCTGAACCGTGATTAAAACACTTAAAAATTACATACGTTTTTCAAATTTGCGACAAACAAGCATGCTACATAAAAGGAAGTTCTCTATGCATATGTACCTCGATGTACTCTAATTCAGAACTATCGATCTCCTCCACAAACCCTGGCGGTGAATCCGGCTGCAAATCTTCTTCATCCATTTCAAATTGTTTTTCCGTCCTCTATCAAGGGGCAAGCTTCGATTATCAACGAAAAACGTCCACTGTTACTTGCGTTTTTCCTTCAGAGCTCAATCGATTCCAAAAGATCCGACGTTCCAGGGAACTTCCCTCTTTAATACACTTCCGCCCGTGTGGTTTCACAACATTGACTGGAACTCAAAACTGTCTCCAAAAAGTTCAGAATTAAAGATTCGCCGCTATGATCGCCCTTCTCGAGTTTTTAGTATCTCTGTAATGGCAGTTAACTCAATATATTGTCGTTTTCCAGTACGGAAAACAGAAAGTACTACTCATGTGACCGCCGCCATGTTTGTTTGAATCAAAGCCAATACATATCCCTTGATGCAATGCAAAATAAACGCGCCAAAGAGCATGCTCAAATCAGTTTTTCAACGGATGCCTTGACACTTCGAGCGAATAACGGATAACGGACGATAATTCTCCTCGAGAATTTTGTTTTTCGATATATAACTAGGTAAGTCTAGAACACAGAGGTATGTAGAGGTGGAAAAAAAAAATTAGAAGGACATTTAGGAAGAACGTTTGGTCGAATTCGGCTAATTTCTTGTTCGATGTTTTGACGCATTGTCGACCACAGGTGGTTGTCAATTCTTTTTTCTCTCCTCAACCTACCAATAATCAGTGATGCCAACTCTCCCGCTTTCGGCGAGAGACTTACGCTTTTTTGCCTCGTCTCCCGCTCTCCCACTTTGGTACATAAATCTCCCGCTCTATAAATATTGAATACTTAGTAAAAATAAAACAGACTTAGTTAGAGATTTAGGCCATATTTAGCTCAAAACTTGAATTTTTCTTATTCGCAATACTGTTTCTGGAGCATTTTTGTCATTGACAAAGATTATTTCTAGCATGTAAGACGTCATATAATGTCCTAAGTCCCATTGGGGGCTGGGTCAATTTTTCGGGGGGGGGGGGGTCGTTGAAATTCCTGGTGCGAAGTAAAAAAAAGACAGTCTCCCAATTTTAGGTCTCCAGAGGTTGGCATCTCTGCAATATGTACTTTAGTTTTGTATATTTCTGGTTAATTTAGCCACAAGTAATGGTTTATTTCGTTATGGAGTTTTTGGGTTGAAGGTAAATATCTTCAATTTACTTGATTTACTAATCTTGTCACTTTTCATGTTTATTTTTTGTCTAAAAGACACTCCTCTCTCCACTGCCAGCTTTAGATATAATTGACACTATTTAGCTTGTTGTTTAGCATTAAAATTAGGGTTCTGTTGCTAAACTTTCATTCTGAGGACCATTCCACCCCTCTCCCCCCCCCCCCCACCACCCTCCCCCAAATTAATGAAATGTTCTTGGCCGCACCAATTCAGAAAATGTTTCCTTCAGAAATTAACATTTATTCTTAGGGGCTGCGTACATGGAGGAAGGAAGATCGTAGCACCAGGAAGATCTAGAAGGCAGATCATCCTAGCACCAGATGTTTTCTGTATTCAGTTTACATGCAAAAACTTGTACTTGTCCCTAGTGCTAGGATCTTCCTAGCTGAGAGGTAGGAAAATCCTAGCACTATATTAACTGCCTTCGCTAGGGGGATCCTAGTACTATAGGGAAAAACAGAACAAAAATAGTGGCGGGTCATTTAGTGGGTTATCTTTAATCTTTAATTCTTTCTCTACTGTTAACCACACGGACTGAAATTTCTGCATGTCAACCCAACAAAAAGTTGTTCTGCCTTCTAGGATCTTCCACCCTCCATGTAAACAGCCCCTTAGAAGCCCTCAGGAAAAAGCCCTGAGACTGGCTATTTTTACGTCCTCATCATCTAACATCTGTAAAATTAACAGTTTTGACAAACTATAACAGGGAAGATTGGCTTTTTCAAGTAGCAATGGTAGAACAATCTTCTCAGTAATAATGATATAATAAGATTTTTTTTAACATAAAAAACAATCTACTGTTCATTGAAAACAGGTGGTACAAAAAATAGATTTTAATGAACTTTACAAAATTTGACTGTTGTAAATTCATGGATACTTCTGAAGTTAACATTAAATTTTATTCTTGTGTCAAGAAAATGAGTCTGGCTGAAATCTGTGAAAATGCCAAGATGGCGCGGGAATATGCTCTTCTTGGTAATTATGACACATCGCTGGTCTATTACCAAGGAGTCATCCAGCAGATACAGAAGCACATTCAACAGCTTAAAGATGACGCCATCATGAAACAAGAATGGCATCAGGTGGGTTGCCTGTTTATTGTGTTAGCCCCGCTCCTGAGTTGTGTCATCTGAAATTTCATCAGATGCAATACATACAAAGCAATCAACAGGATAGCCGAAGCTTCTTTGTTAAACAATATAGCTTGCACAACTACTACTACTACTAAGTCGGCCACAGCCGAAGCCTTGATAAGATTATTCCAAACTTTTTGATTGTGCATCAGCACCTCTAACTACAGTGTACTCTTGGTTAGAGTCTACATCAGCATCATCTCGCTTTAAGATACCAACTCAACCCTTGAAGCTGCGACCACTTTAGGCGCCATGGCGACTAAAATTTTGGTACTGGCGACTTGATCCGGAAAATAGTCGCCAAGTTGGCGACCAGAGAAAAACTGAAGAAACGAAAAAGATGATCAATAATTGTCACATGAAATGTTGAATCGTTTTTTATATATAAAATAAAAAGCGACCATTTGCAGACCAACACAACATCATCACCAGACGAACCTAAACTTCGCGAAAAACAATTGTCTTAAACGTCTTAACCAAAAGTAAAGCAAAAGCGGTATTTTTGTTTGGGTTTTTTTGGTTGATAGAAAACTGTAGGGTTGATTTAAAGATCACGCCGTCTTTTCCGGCTGTGTCATTGCACGCTTGGAAATTTTTGCTTCAATCCGGGCCAACTTTTTTTCGGGACCGTGCGAAGACTGGTTCCTAACAAAGACAAATTCAAGATGGCGACGTGAAGCCAGACGAACTACGGCTGATTATAACGGCATCGAAGAGCCGTGAAAACATTAGGAATTGCAATTTCAAATCAATAAATGAAATGAACAAAAGTTAAACTATTCATACAGTAATATTTCAGCTCAGTAGACACCATGTCATTTAGAGCAGCAGCTCTGTTATGTATATCGATTGTCGTCCTAATTATCGATCTCTTTAGTAACAACTAAGTTTCAAAATGCCTTCTTTAAGAACTTCGCTTCGATAAGTTTAACTTACCTTCATTAAGAAATTTGAAGGGACACCTTTCTTGTTTGGTGGGGGTGTTTTAATGTCAAAGAAGAGACCTCAAATACACTTGAACGTGGCTGAACTGGTGTTGTTTGACGATGACATGATGTATTATTGTAACTTCCCACTTTTCAACGAACAAAATTCCTCGCTGTTTTTTTATTATCTGCCACGAAAGTTAGCATTTTGTCTTGACAATTCACGAAGTAGAAATCGCTTTACTGAGAATAGGACAACCTCGGAGCGGAGGAGTGATTTTCTTGCTTCTCGCAAGTCATCCAAAACCTGTTAGTTCATCCATTAACAAGCGTGATGTGAACCTGATTGACCTAAAAATGGTATTTTTTGTAAGAAAAATTCACGTGCGTAAGCTCCAAACTTAAGCAACTAAAGCATCAAAACAAAGGATAAATACCTTCTTCATGTTTTCCTCGTTTCCGTTTTTCAGATATGGGCACCAAACAGCAGATATAAAACCTTTTCCAAAGCTTACTTCAGCCAGACTTTTCTCTCAAGAACCTCGCAAGAAACTCTCTCTTCGCCGACATAAAGCTAGTCTCAAAATATTCGAAGACAAGGCATGCAAGGTACCGATAAAAAGCTCTTTCTTCGTAGCTTTTATCGCACTCGTCAAAACATTGTTTATTAGTACCAGTTCTCTCTCACATGGCGATAAGCCTGACCGATTTTCGCTCTTGGCGGGCCGGCGATATGGCCGCGCAGAATTTCAAAAAAGAGGACTGGGAAAACGGGGACACGAAACTTGGCCAAAATTGGCACAAAAATTTCCAAGCGTGTTGAGGCAATTTTTGTTTCATAGGACAGATGTAAATAAATTCTCAATGTGCGGTTTCATTACTAAAATACTGGAACAGGACTAGCTTTAAACCAGTTTTAGCTCAACATTTTGTTAGTTTTGTACGTCCTGGTACTTTTCGCCAGTGTTAAAAAGAATGTTTATGGGAAAATATGAGACACCAGGAAACACGGTCACAGTGCTTACGCAATTAATTTTCACGTGGACGATTTCAAACATGTTACACTCCTGTCGGTCGTTTTCTTAGCTAATCTTCACTGTGTGTTCCTTGTCTTTGCACTATGTCTAGGGAAATTACAGACGATCTGTCAATACATTAGATGCAGTTCACTAATTTTAGGACAATTTTTATGCTGCAATTTTGCTCATGGCCTCCGTGAACTCGGTCACAAAGGCAGTATTTTGCAAGATATCTTCTCTGTTTAGAAGCAAACAAAAGCAGTGTTACTCGACATGGATTATAAGTTACCCTATACACTTGTGAATACTGTAAATGCCGTTTAGCAACATTGTCTTGGCTGAACAATACCATTTTTAAGCCCAAATTAATTATTAACCAATTATTAAAACTTTATTGTTAACATATATTTTGGCACCTAAAATAATCCTTTGGCGACTAAACCTAACGAGTTGGTCGCCAAATGGCCACCAAAAGAAAAATTTAACTTCGAGGGTTGCAACTAGTGTTGATTTTGGTCGTCCTCTACATCTATGGTTGTGGGTTGGCTCCCAAAGGACAAGTTAATTTGCACAACTGCCAACCATTTATTGTTCCTTGTTTAATTTTCTGGATGGTTAGGTATGCTCAAGAGGATTTTAATAAATCACAGAGCCACATGTGTTTTATGCACCATATACAAGAAAGCCTTTACACTATTTCCTGTTGTCTTCCATGGTGCATTGTGGTCATAGCTAGTAGTATATAAATTATTAGTAAAATCCAACTAGTGGTCTATTATCAATGATGCATTCTGATTGGCTGAGCTACTACTAGGCTATATGTTATAGCCTACTAGTAGCAAAAAGCGCTGTCTTTTTGGCGGCCAAAAAGGATTTTTTAACTAGCTTAAGTTGTTTTGTCTCGATATTTTTGACCAACTAGTTGGAATTTACTAAAACAATTAATATTCCTCTCGCCCTCATGGCCTCTGAGTCAATAGCCCATTCGGGCTCGAGGAATAATTGTTAATTATTTTTATCTCTGTTTACCACTAAAAAAGCGATTATGTGTTTCCATTGCCGCATCATAACAAAGGTTAGGGGGTGGAAAAAGCTCACATTTCAGGCTATAGCCTTCCATAAAGTCACTAGTTTTAACTATTACTTTGATCATAAATGTAAAATGAATTCAGCCCTGCTCTCAATGTACATGTAACTGCCATGTTTTGTCACGCTCAATCACTAGGAACACTTATGGTGTAGGTTTTTTGTTTTATGAGAGAATGAGAGAGACAAGCGAATGAGTTTGCAGTAATGAGCCAGACCCTATTTTGAAATCGTTTTTGTAATATTCTTAAAACCATAATCATTTCTAATTTTCTGGCCTCATTCAAAGGTGCGTCAGTCGATTGTCAAGGAATATGACCAAGTCAAAGAGATAAATCAAACTCTTGCCAACTTCAAGAAAGACACTGTTCATTTTGGTGGTCCACGGCGTTCAAATGAGGATGAGCCAACTAGAGACCCTGATGTTTGGCCTCCACCCACACCAGTTGAAAGAGATCACAGGTACATGTAAATGGAAGGCAAGAGAGTTGTTCTCATTTTGCATCTTTTTCTAAGCACGTAATATTTAGGAGTGAAAACAATCTTGCCCTTAGGAAGGATGTAACAATCATTATGCCAATAGCATGGAACAAAGAAAAAAGTCTTGAGTCTCAAATAGGATTCGAATCTTTAAAACCTCCAAAACACCGCGTTGACACTCTTTCCACCAGGCTAAGGAGAGACTCATAGAAATAAGGCCAATATTTTAAATCATTATATGGGACATTTGTCACAGTCCTGACTTGTTTTCATGCATTTTCCAGTACTTGATGTGGGTTAGTTACAACTCTATGTTAATTACATGTACAGTGTATGGTCAATTATTAAGTAGTGATATTCATAAATACAGGGCATAACTCAATCACATCAGGGGCATCCAACAATGGTTTTCTCCTAAATGCATTGAAATAGTTTTTTAGGCTATCCAGATTACTTTCAGATCTCTAAAAATGCTTTCTAAGGGACGCTATAAAGTTTGTATCTGTTGGGTCATCCTAGGGGAACTTGAGTCTTTTTCAAATTACAAGGGCTTGTGTATTATTTTACAGAAAATTTTAGATGCAATTTAACGTATTACGAAAGTGAGAATTTTTCTGATTCCTCTCTCCATCACATTTTTGAATCCAAGAATTTTAGGTTTCCTTTTTGGAGGAAAAATAGCCCAACCTGGGCAGTGAAATGTAAAGAATTAAACCTCAGAAAATCGTAGGGAAATAATAATTAGATAAGCTTCGAAAATTGTACTTGAATGGAACAGTCATCTAGGAATTTTTAACCATCCTCAAGCATTAGAAAATTCTAGGCAGCATTAACTTTGCTTCTCCGAACAGAGATTTTATAGAAAACAGTTGTTGGGTGCCCCTGTCACATTCTACACTGATCCTTTACATGAGATAATGTTCTCAGTTCTTAAGTCCTGAAATAACCAGACATATAGACATATGTTATAGGGACTAGAATGTTGAAATTGTGTACTAACATGCACAAATATTACTCCTTCAAATAACACACTTGAACTGATAACTAGCCAGTTAGTTAGCTTCTGTCAACAACATATTCAGCAAATTCATTTTAACTGAACAATCAGTCAAACTAAAGAAATAATTAAACCATCACAAAATTTAATGTTTCATGTTCTTTACAACCCTTTCAAGGCCTTCCAAACCAGCTCCACGTCCAGTTGTCAGGAAAAATGATGATTACAATCCCTCAGTTAATCGCCCATCTGCAGGACCAAGCAGACGCCCTGACCGTGAGCGAGCTGCAGATAAGGGAGGGCGCAAACCAGCCAGTGCAGCAAGCAATAAACCTTCACGTGACGCCAGGCAGGCCGACAGAGGGGATAGAGGGCGTGGCCAGCAAAAAGGAGACAAAGACAAGGGTGCTGCTAAGAAAGAGCACAAGGCATAATGAGTTTATTGATATAGCCTTATTTCACTAACTACTCCTAGCACTTTACAAATTATTCGGCAAAGTCTATTTACAACATCTGTTTACAATGAATACTCTTGAAAGTACTAATTACATATCTTCAGCAAATTAAAAATTCTAACATTACAGATGAAATTAGGTAAAACATCTTTTAGGTCCATTGTATGCTTTCTTGAAGAGATGGGTTTTTAGTTGATGCTTAAAAGCATTGATGTCAGGAGACATCAATGCTGTCCCTGTTACCTTGGACAGGGAAAAAAATTGGCCAACAGCTGACCAGCCCTAATAATATTATTGCGTGCCCATTTTGGCTCCAGGGGCCTGTTTCTCGAAAGTCCCAGTAACTTTTTGGGCCCAAAATCAAATATTCAAATCGAAATATAAAGAATAAGAGCGCGAGTCCTGGCTAGCAAACTACTCCATTTTGTTTCATTAACTGATAGTTTTATCATGTTAGATGCATTTAACTATTGAAACCTCGATCTTTAATGTAAACGGAGACAGCTTATGGGGCCCGTTAATCATCGGGACTTTCAAGAAACAGGCCCCAGGTCCCTTCTCATTCCTGAAGTGGCAAATAGAGGTAGGTGTCCATTAAGACAGAGTTGGGCAAAAACAATAATATTATTAGTAGCTTTCCTAAGGTTTTTTTAGTTAGTATATCTCAAGTTTAATACATGTAATATTGTACCAGCAGGGTGAAAGTAAAGAGGAAGGTGAGGGAGATGGTGAGAAGAGATTTGATGGCAGTGGTTATGATAAAGATCTGGTTGAGGCCTTAGAAAGAGACATTTTGCAGAAGAATCCTAATGTTCATTGGTATGGACTTGTAATAATAGAGGTTAATTAATACAATATCACTTAATTCTGAGAATGAAATAAATGCCTTGCATGTATCTCAAGTGAAAACTGTGAGGTGATTTCATCCACAAATGGCTTGACATTGCTAAATTTGAAATATCAGTAATCAATATGTGATAAGAGCAGTCTTTTCCACTACATATTTAAAAACAAACAAACAAGCCAAATGTTCTTTTCTACAAAAGTGCTCTTTCAGGGATTTGTCCATCTTAAGCCTGGATCTCAAATGCCACCAATGTACCTGCAGCATAGCCACCGGCACTGCCTGGGATACTGTTCCAACATACGTCACAGATCTGTACTGTCTGCATGCCTGCGACCCAAGTGAACGTCAAGGGCATGTCTACAGTAAACACTGGGATGGCATCTATTGCCAGCGACTTTTGTTCTCATATGAAAGCAGTATCCAACAGTATACTTGGCAGTACTGCAACTCTGTCACAGGCAGTTTGGCAGTAATGGCGTCTGAGGAACGAGCCCAGAAATTCCGTACTGATGATGAGTCACTACCCAGATCTGGATAGTGCTTCTGATTGGTTGAAAATTTGCTTCAACCAGTGAGAAGCACCACTTAGATCTGGGTAGTGACACATGATTAAAGTATAGAGATTCTTGCACTTGTTCCTCAGGCATCATGTCACAGGGAAACTATTGGAGATGTGGCAAAATGTTAGCTGTTTTCTTAAGGTTTTTTGTTTGTTTGCAGGAGTGACATTGCTGGTTTGGGAGAGGCGAAAAAGCTGTTAGAAGAAGCAGTGGTGTTACCTCTTCTTATGCCAGACTACTTCACGGGTATCCGCAGGCCATGGAAGGTACATTCTGTAACAGGTCTTTTTGTCACCCACAGAAATAAAACTTGCAAAAAATTCCAAAAATGTAAAGTTTTGAAAAAGAAAAAGCATGTGGTGGCTACAAGGGTTTAGATACAAAAAACTCATTGGCATCTCTTTTTTCAACCCAAAACTATATCTCATTTGATACCTTATGGGTGCTTTACAGTACAATTTTGCAGGTCTTTTAATTTTGCGTTTTTCACAATTGTTAAAAAATCCCGAAATTAGTAGCGGCAAATAAAAATCGTTGCAAAATTTAAGCATGTGGAATTTAATTCCCATGAAAAAAACTCAAACCACAGAAAAAAAAATGGTTAGCATGCTATTATAGCAACACAAATATTATTAACTGATTTTTACTGTTAAGTTATGTTTTGTATTTTCCGTTGTGAAATAACGTTAATTTGCAAAGATTTCATTTATGGAGTAGAGAGTAGAGCTTGTTCCAGTTTATCAAGAAATTTTTAATAGTTCAGACTTTTTGAAAGATAAAATGAAGTTGAGAATCCATGATTCGTGAACTTTAATGCCCATTTTTTATATCTACCTATTGAAATCTTGAAAATAAAACCCCTTGAAATACTGTCTCTCTAATGAAATTAAACAACAATAAGGTCACCATAACATCACCACATACACCTAGAAGGCTCTTGATTTTGCTTGTGCAAAAACCTTTCTTATTTTCTACTCTCTCCAGGGAGTATGCATGGTGGGTCCTCCAGGAACTGGAAAGACAATGTTAGCTAAAGCTGTGGCTACAGAATGCGGTACAACATTCTTCAATGTCACATCTTCAACGCTTACATCTAAATATCGTGGAGAGTCTGAAAAGCTTGTCAGACTGTTGTTTGAAATGGCAAGTACTGTATTTATTTACTAATTATTACCGGTATGTTCTTTTGTTAATCCAATCTCAGGGTTTGTAAATGTACTTCTCCTGGAATTCATCAAAACTTCTTGGAATTTGAAGTAATATATTACTTTGTACCACACTGCTGGAAAACTCTTTTGATTTTTTTTTCTTCATAGGTGGAAAAAATCCTGGAATATTTGTTGTTTATTATATATTATACTGCTGAATAAATATGTGGAGTGGGATGTATAGTACAGTAAAAACCTGTGGCCAAGAACCTGCGTTTTCCTAAGTTAGCCTAAACAGGTTCTCACATAAATGGTATTTAGCACAAATTTAGGCTGTTTAGGTTCTTATTTTCTGAAGAAAAAATACATTGTAGCTAAGAGTATTTAGTGGTATTCAGCTCTTTTCTTTGGTAAAACCTGTATAGTGTTACAATAAATTGCAGTTGGAGTGATAAGGCACCTTTGTCTCCCAATACAAATGGTTTTTGGAGATAAGAACCTTTTTCAAATTTTAAGCTAAACAGGTTCTTGTATAGTGGGGGCCTAACTGGCAAATTTAACCTAACAGGTTCTTAAAAACTAGTTTCTTAGTTGTAGGTTTGTATTGTAGCCACTGCATTCCCTGCTGATGGGAGTAAATGGGTTCTCTTGCGGGGATAGGGTGAAGAATGGGATATTTTGCTGACATGCTAGCATTTGGGGGCAGTAAAGCCATTGAGTTTTGTTGTTGGGATATTAATTCACGTAATTAGCATTCATTACATCTGGCTTTTCGTGTAATATGAACTACGATTTATGCAGGCTGTTTCTTCCTTGCTCTTGCAAAACAACTTCAGTCCTTCTGTTCCTTTTTCTGCCAGCTATCTGTAAAAGACTCATTTTTTACGATCATGACTGTGTGATTTTTTTTACAGGCTCGATTTTATGCTCCGAGTACAATTTTCATAGACGAGATCGACTCTATCTGCAGCAAGAGAGGTTCTGACAGTGAACATGAAGCTAGCAGAAGGGTCAAATCTGAGCTACTTATACAGATGGATGGTGAGTGCCGCCATAACTGGTTAGGTATTCCAAACCATCATCTCCTAAGAGGAGCTGTGTCAGGAAAATGGTTTTCACAAATTTTCGTTAATAGTTTAAAAGATCAAAATATGGACTGGACGTTTTGCCGCCAAAGAATACCCATGTATTAAATGCATCGTTCGATTTTCCTGTCGGCAACCAGTCTATGCTTCCCTATTAGTTACAGAAAACTACTTTTCAGCAATCTTTCTTCAGCTGGGAATAAGCTTCGTGCTCGTTAAACAAACATTAACGTTAATCGTTTTGAAAACAACAACGCTGCAGTTGTTGTTGGGAGTTTCCTGACCGCGCACAATCATTTTCAGTTTGTGATCCAGAATAATCGAACTATTAATAGCGTCTCCGCAGGTCAGTTTACAGTTCAAAATAATAGGAATGCTCTTAAACGTTTTCCACGGTTAAGTTTTTAAAATAGCTGTCAACAAAGACTTCAGAAGGGGCTTCCTAGCCGTTCCACTTTCTTGACATTACTGTTTAAACCCACCCTCAATTGACTCACCTTCGACAACAAGCTCTCACTTTTAGTTTACGTTGTTTAAGCTTGGATGTTGGACATTTGTATACTGTGCATTTCAAGAGGTGCAATAAACATCAGAAAACTACGTAGCCCACGAGCAAGCTCTCCAATTGTGGCGGGCGAAGGTAGCTGTGAAAGAATGCGCTCGCGCGAGCAGCGCTATCGCGTGTGGCTCTCGCGTGACTTCTTGCGATTCCCCTAAATGAAGAGTTTGCTCGCATGCTACCAACATTGAACAGTATTAACTGTATGTTTTCGTTGTGTCTTTTGTTTGTGTTGTGTAGGTGTTGGTGGTACAGTGGAGGGTGGACCACAACTTGTCATGGTTTTAGCTGCCACAAACTTTCCTTGGGATCTGGATGAAGCCCTGCGCAGAAGACTGGAAAAGAGAGTCTACATACCTCTTCCGGAAAGTACGATGCAGCCCAGCTCCTTCGCCTACATTATTTTTTTCTTCTCTTTTGAAGATCTTTTATAGTTCCTTATTCTCCGCAAAATCGCCGTTATCAAACGCTCGCTGGAACAAGGGTTCGTCTTGGTTCCACTCCCCCCCCCCCCCCCCCTCTTCCTTAATTAATTTTAAATGACAACTACATCTGAAACCAAGATGGCGCCTGTTACTGTAAGCGGTTGATCTCTTACGGCAAAATAGGAGACTGCAAACAGTCTAGGTCCTTTTTGACATAAACATGAAAGCGGGAACTTCCTTTAAGTTCGGTAGAAGACAACTCGGTTGAGTGTGTCATTTTCCCTGTTCCTATTTGATTCTTGGTCTCCCTCTCTTTTTCTTTCCAGGAAAATAGATAGTAAAGATTTATTTTTGCATAAAAAAATACTCCTCATAAGATACTTCTCAGATTTTTTTCAGAAAATCACTTCAAGGTTACAGATAACTTTCTTTTCTTGGAAGACATGCTCCAATCTTTAGCAGGCAACTATTCCCAGGAATACATGCACATCTTTTCGCTGGCATACCCTTCTCACACACATTATATTTTATGGCATTGCATACACATTTCACTCGGGAAATTATTACAAACAGTTTTTTTGGGTCTTCCTTTTTTTCGTAGCTGAAGGTCGTCTGGAGTTGCTAAAGATCAACTTGCGTGGTGTGAACATGGCGGAGGATGTAGTTCTCGAGGAGATCGCGAAAAAGATGGAAGGCTACAGTGGCGCTGATATCACCAATGTTTGCAGGTTCGTGTTGAAGAAACAGTTTGAGCAATGATCTGTGAATTCCATGTCGTGCAAGAGTTTTGGTGTCTCGCTTATTGCGCCATTTTCCAGGTTGATTTGCAAAATGCGCAAATTTAGCTTTGAACTCAACCCCTCATTTTTGGTGATATAGTCAAACCTGTATTAAGCAGTTACCCTGGGGCAGTGGCTTACTGACCGCTTCATACAGGTTGACCGTTTAGTCCAGGTTTGACAAACCTAACAAGTTGAATATCGTCAAAGAACGAAATTTGTATCCCAGGAAAAATTAGAAACAGCTTAATTACTATATTCTTTGTCCTCTCCGGTTTAGGGACGCCTCTATGATGGCGATGAGGCGTCGAATCAGGGGCTTGACGCCAGAACAGATCAAGAACTTGCCAAAAGAGGAACTTGATTTGCCTGTTAACATGGAAGACTTCGATCTCGCACTGAAGAAAGTTTCCAAGTCTGTTTCTGATGCTGACATTAAGAAATACGAAGAGTGGATGAAAGAGTTTGGTGCCACATAATTGTTGTAAATCTCGTGCGGCTTAGAAGGATGGTTTTGCGCTTTCATGTGTGGAATAGTCAAAGGTCGGATTTCCCCCAAGAATCCTTAATAGGTCATGTACGTCTTGATATTTTAAAAAGTTACGAACCGCGCCTGTGAGATAATTCTTTTTAACCCGCATTAAAAATGGAAGAAATAACAATTTCCTCTCGACTTGTTCTTAAATCTTTGCCTTCTTTACCTCCGCCTGGCTTAGCTCAGTTGGGGTATCACCGGTCTGCTGAGCGGGAGGTCGCGGGTTCAAACCCCGGCCGGACCAACACTCAGGGTCTTTAAATAACCGGGAAGAAGGTGTTGCCCTTGTAATGGTATCTGCAAATGGTTAGACTTTCTAGTCTTTTCCGATAAGGACGATAAACGTTTAAGTCCCGTCTCACAGTACTTTCACTTATCTGGTTCTTGTTACGGCAAAGAACCCACACCACTGTTTGAAAAGAGTAGAGGACTCGTAGACCCCGGTGGTGTGGTCAACCTTTCCTGGGCTGGGTGGTTTATCTGTAAGGGTTGATTTCTAGTGTCGCGTAATTTTTCGGTGCGTAAAATTTACGTTCACAAATAAAATAGAGGCAATGCATGAAAATAGAAAGGTTGCTCGTAAGCGTAAATGTTGAACATCGCTCAACTTCTTATTTAAGCTCAGCACTTTTTATCTTGCCTCTATTTTATTTACGCGATTAAAATTTGCGTGCATTAACGTGCGTAGCCAAAAACGCGTCTGTGGAAATCTTAATATAGGGATAACCTCATGATTCTCCTTCTGGTGTTGTAATGGCTACCTAAAACAGTTTATGTATGGACAGGAAAATGCAATCACTGAGCCATAACCGGCATCTAACCGCATCTGAAGTGCGTTTTATGTGGCATTGTAACGCATGTTCCAACGTTCTTTCCTGTCTGTTGTTCTCTTTTCTCTCCGCTTCTTTTGTCTTGGTTGCCAAGGTGAACACAGCCTAAACCGGACGGCACAAGGACAAGCGACAAAAACATGACACTCGCACGCCGTGCAAACCCCTCTTTCCCCGCCAGGATGGATTTGAGCTAATAGTGACTTTTTGGGGGGGAATTTAAAAGCTCCATAGTTGAGCGAGAGGTGCCCTGCTACCATCCAAAATCTTTAAATCAAGTTGATCCTTACTTCGTTCAGAAACACGCCGTTTTATTGCTGATCGGTTCCAGGCAGAACTTCGAGTTTTTTTATGAAAGGCTTGTTGTCATTAGACATACGAGTTACAGCCAAACGTATTTGGACTGCTCACTTTACTTTGCGTAACATTAACAAACGGAGGAAATTCTAAGTATGCTGAAGTAGTGTACTATGGTCAAAGATAAGCCCCGTTGGTGTATAGGTATAGGTAAATCATTAATATGCATAGGGTCGAGTCTATGACGTCACCCATTGTTATAACCTATGGAAAAAGTGCCTCCTCTATATTAATTAACTGTCATCCTGCATAATAATTCGGTTTACTAATGAGCATCTCTCTACTACAATAGGAACAATAGGTTTGCCTAGACTTGCCCGGTAAGTAACTTGAGCCCGGTTTAAGGTGTTTCGATACAGTTTTCCGGGAGACCATACCGATATTTTTCAATCGTATCCATGTCCGATCGCTATAAAAGTTTCGCCAGTGACTGATTATGGATTGAAGTTTGTCAAATGCTTTTGATAGGTCGATAAAAACAGCACCCAGGATGTTTCCATTGTCAACTTCTTTCCTGATTTTGTCCGTAAAATATGTAACTGCTAGTTCAGTAGAGCGTTTAGATCGGAATCCGAACTGGAAAGATGCGCATTAATTAGTGCATTAATTAGCAAACATTAGCATAACGTCAAAACAGTGAATTTTGTCACGCAGATTTTTGGCCGGTTCGTAGGCTAGGTTCGTCTTGAAATTTCAAGGTGTTAAAGTGAATCAATCTCAATGAAAGTTTCAGACATTATTACATACATTATGAAGATTATGGTATTTGATTTTAAAAAGTTCGTTAGAGTTGGTTTCAGAGATAAACAAAAAAGCGCTAAAAGTCAAGATTTAGAATAAAGTTGCGCTTAGACAGCTGGTGAGAAAGCGGGTTGGTTTACAAGATCGCAAGAACGAAAATACACCAAACTTTCCCAGCATCGAAATATGATATTAAGCAGCATTCCGACACTACTTAAGATTAACTTAAGTTATTTAGAACTATTTTATTAAATAATTTATCACGGCTATTGAAAATACGAGGTTTGAAATATATTTACGTTTTATTTGAATTCAAACATACAGAATTTTTTACTTCTCACGGAGGAAATTTGCTAAACACCAAACTTTAAGTTCCTATTGTTGGATTTTTAATAGCAGGTCTAGATTGCGCAAAATTCGGCTTTTACCAATTTTTTTGTTTATTGTTGTCATAGTAATATCGATTTTAGTTAAAACTACATTTTGACAAACTTCAATCCATAATCAATCACTGGCGAAACTTTTATAGCGATCGGACATGGATAAAATCCCTGTTATGGCGATTGAAAATATCGGTATGGTCTCCGAAAAACTGTATCGAAACACCTTAAACCGGGCTCAAGTTACTTACCGGGCAAGTCTAGGCAAACCTATTGTTCCTATTGTAGTAGTAGAGAGATGCTCATTAGTAAACCTATACCGAATTATTATGCAGGATGACAGTTAATTAATATGGAGGAGGCACTTTTTCCATAGGAAGGCCTTAGATAACAACGACCTAAACCAGGTTTGACTGACCAGCGTTTTCGTGAAAACAAGGGTTGGTTGGGGGTGCTCAGTCTCGCAGGCTCATGAAACCTGGTCTCGGCCGTTCTTATTTAAGGATTTTCTTTTCCATAGGTTATAACGATGGGTGACGTCATAGACTCGACCCTTATGCATATTTTAAAATGATTTACCTATAGAGTGTTTTCACTCACGTGGTCAGCATCTAAGCAAATTTATTGGAACAAATGGAGGCGTTTGCATAAGAAAAGAGTTAAACTCCCACGGGATTTGTTTGGGACACCAATATGGCCGCCGTGGCCTCATGTGAAAACAGTCTATACCTATATCTATACCTATACACCAACGGGGCTTATCTTTGACCATAGTACACTACTTGCTGATCTTCGCACCTTTACAACCTTAAGCTCATTTTATACAGTTGAACCTCCATTACGCGGTCACCCTCGGGGCTCCGTCAAAAAAAGGTTGGTCGCTCAGTAGAGGTTCCTCATAAACTTGCATAATCGATACGTTATCAATAAAACAATCAATCAGTAAATAAATTGTTATAAATAGATTGAAATCGGAAGTCGGAAATCAGAATTTAAATCGGCTTTTGTATCGCAGGAAGTATTAGCAAAAGTGGAAGCAGAAACGGATGAAACACTATTTTACAAAACCCGATTCAAATTCTGACTTCCGACATCTGAATGAACCCCAAAACGTATTAAAACCTGGAGTGATAAAACATGGATTAATAAAACATAGAGTGATATAACAAGGATTTATGACCAAGAAAGAAAAGGGTTTTTTTTCCTATAGGTTTCATAGGATCTGAATATGACAAACATGACTTATCTGTCACGCAATATTTTCGATCGGAAATGAAAAATGGGGTCTGTTATTTTTTATCTTACTTTTTCTCAAAAGGGTCACTTGTTTGCCAACAACAAAAGTATTTCGTATAAAATAGACAGTTTCATTTTAAATTATTGAAACTGTCAAAATTGATGTTGTCTTTTGACCAGTGCCGGCGAAATACCGTGTGCGGGCGGGAGAGAGAGACAGTGACAGGAAATTGCACCATCAACGTCATCTCCTCGTCCAATCAACGCAGTAGAAATTGCTTACCAAAATGAGGAAAAACAGCAAGGGGCGACAGGCCGCACATCTTCACCGGCGTGAAACCTTTGAAAACCTTCTACATTTTGCCCCAGTGAGGAGAACTCTGTCAGGGATTTTACAATTTAAAATTTTGCCGAGCGGACCAAGATACGGCTCGGTACAGTTTATGTTCACCAGGGGAAAAACGTGTAAGTTGAGCAGAACCTTTAATGTACAACAGACAATTTATTTAGTTCACGCTTATTCCTGTTGAATTTGTTGTCCGTTTATAAGATATGTCCGCTCAAAAAAGAACCACCTATCGCTTCCTTCGAATTTAAGTATGGAAAATTCCTAAAGGACATGCTCGTTAGAGCTAAAATATAAAAGTTTGACGCAAGGTTTCACGCCAGTATGGATCTGCGGCCTGTCACCCCTTGCATTTTCTCATGTTTTATCACCCATGTTTTATTAATCTATGTTTTATCACTCCAGGTTTCAGTATTAATCCATGTTTTATTAAGCCATGTTTTATCACGTGCCGAGGGGAGACTGAAGTGTGAGGAAACGGAAGTCGGAAAACAAAACTCGAAACTGGTCGGAAGTCGTAGAGGTTGCTGCCCTCTTGGTCACGGTACTTATCAACACTTTAAAGTATTTAAATTATCTTTCTTTCATTGTCATCATATATAACTATTCAGAGGTATTTTTAAATGCAAATAGATTACTCATACACCACCCAAAGGAAGTCTAGCATTTAAAGGGTGCACGCAGAGAACCTTGGCTCTTGTAGCGCTGGAATCTGTGTATCTGTGAGTTTCTACGTACGAGGAACAACTTACTTGTAACTTGCTTTCGTTATGGGAACTTTATATCAGGTATGTAGTGTTCTTAGAAAAAAGCACTTCGACTTAATTAAATCAACATGCATGGGCATGCGTTTAAACATATCTGATGTTTTAAAAACAAGTGTATCAACGAAGAATTGATTACTTACTGTACGTTGACAACAAATATCTACTTTTACATCACTGCTGTTTCAAGAGGGGACTACAATGTCTAGGTAATATCAGGCGTTATACTCGGTTAGGTTCTGAAAACGTTTGCATTTTTCATATTTATAGGCTCATTTTTATACGCGCTTGTCTCCTTCTTCCTGCTCACTAGGAATGTCTTTAAAAATCCCATCCGTGGCTTCCCTGGTGCAGTATTTTCGAAAGGCTGCAAGACCTAACGCGCACTGTCACGATTATAAATCAGCTCAGATCGCCTTTAAGTCAACCAGGCGCGAAACCCCTTGAAATATCGTTAATGCCACTCACCGTTCCGAAGCAAATTCTGTTAAATCTTCATTGTGGCTTCTGCTCCTTCGAATTATGTGGACGTGAAGCTTGAAATCCAGGCTTATCGCCCTTTTACTGCTTCCAACCCCAATGATAAAGCTTCCGGCTCCAGTCGCTTGCAATCGAGAAGGCAAACAAACGCCCAAGCTCAGGTTGGAAGCAATGAGACAGATATGAGACTTGGCTTGCATTCATCAGTCAAAACTCCCAATTAATGTTTTTTAAAACTAAAATTACTAAAGTCTCCCATTTAATAACCATTAATCTCGAACCTTCTTAAAACCGCTGATAATATATAACCGAGCTAAGTCGATTTCCTCAATAATTGTTTGGGTTTACAGAAGAACAGAAACTAGTGAGCATCACGGCTGAATGACTGTTTATTTTTACATCGAGAGCAGATACAATATCCCTTTGAATTCCACTATTAAAGGCGCTCGAGCGTCCCGAAACAATCACTTCGCCTTCGTCCAGACGTGCCGATCTCTGAGTGTTTAAGTCCAGTGGTAATGGTATATATACTATGAGTATCGAGTTTATCCTTGTTTTTTGATAGTTACAATGTCGAACAATGTGTCACAGATTGCTGTGGTAGCCTCCCAGAAATGTATTGCCGTCGCCGAAGGGCATTTTGATTAAAATTGGATAATGCATTGTTAGCCCGCATAGTAGACAATCTGGTTTTACTTTTAAGTTTGTGGAAATTACTGTTCAGTTTTCGGGTCCTAACTTTTTTGATTTTGCTTTTCTTTTTGTATTCGACGATCCGCCAAGGAATAAACTATAGTGCAAAAATTTTACTTGCAAATTTAACCCTACATTAAACGCTACTTCACGGTCACAAATCCACAAACATCGTCATTAATGAGAAATGTAAATTGGGTTGCGTATTAGGGGGTGTTTACATGACACCGGGGCGACTTTCGCGCCGCGACGAGTTCACTCCGGTTCCCTCTCATGGCTCTACATTTGTTTACATGATGCCACCACAAAAGTTCATGCCGGCGCGAGTCGCCCCGGCGTGAGTTCACTCCGGTTGTCGCACCGGGGCGAGAATTTCACTCCAGTACGAAATCTCGCAACGGTATCATGTAAACACGAAACGACCACCCGTTTCGGTGTGAAATCGGTCTGCCGGCATACGGGTAGCGCATGCGTAATGTTCGCGATTTTGAATCATACGTGCATTTTATCAACATGAAGTGTACTTTCAAATAACGAGATCTGAAATAACCCAGTCATCATGTAAACGCGATACGAAATCAAAAAGTCATGTCGGTATGAAACTCGCGCCGGTGTGAGTTTTCTCATGTAAACACCCCCTTAGTCTTAATATATAGATTTAGCCAGGGCTAAAAGCGAAGCTCCCATTAATAAATTTATTATTTAAATCAAACAATAAACTTGTAATCCACAAATCAGTTAGCTAAGGGGAAATTCTTTTTGGAAAGGCTAAGTGATTTTAGAGTGAAACATCTTACATCGAGTTGGCCTATAACGTATATAATTAATCTGTCCATCAAGCAAAGAACTTTTCCTGATTATAATCTAAAAATCGCTAAAGTGATTCCTATCTTTAAACAGGGATCCCGTTCCGTGACTGTGCGATAATTATAGACCAATATCAGTTCTTCCAGTATTAAGTAAAGTTTTTGAAAAATGTATCACGTTTTATATCTTGCCTCTTGCCTATCTTACGTGATTAAAATTTACTTGCTTGTGCACGCACGTGAAAACTACGCGACATTGGAAGAGAGACAAAAAAAACACTTTAGCAAAAGCATGTATATGTACACTGGGTCAGGATGTTGTTTAATTTTACTACAGTTTATGTGTTTCCGGCAAATTTCCCCGGTTGCGAGGGTTTTCAAAGATTTCAGTAGACATTGAATACTGCCACACACAAGTCGTCAATTTTACCATGATAGTGGAAATAAGAAACCCTCAATGATATCTGCCGTTTCTGCCGTTTACCTCCTTAAATGTTATCATAAATGATAGTCAGGGGCACCCAACGAGAATATAGTTCAAAACCACTTAAACATAGCATTGTTAAACGTATTTTAGTATTTAAACGGTAGATATAGGCATATTTTTATCCCCTAAAAATTTTTCATCTGTTCGGATTTCCTAGCTGAAAGTCTACTGATCCGAAAATTATAGGGATCAAAACTTACCTTTTCGAAAATTCCAGCCAGAAAAAAGGCTTTCGAAAATTCTAGGTGACCTTTTTAGGGCAAAAATCCGTTAAAAATAGGCAATTATACCGTTTCTTAGATGTTCGAAAATCCTAGGAGAGGTAGGCAAGCAAGAAATTTCACAACAACTGTTCCGAAAATTCTAGATCTCAAATCGTCTTCCGAACAGATATTGTTCCGAAAATTGTCGTTGGGTGCCCCTGGATAGTGTCACGCTTTAGTGGAGCGAATATCGATGGACATAAGCTGCAGTTTAAATTTCTGGTTAAAAAAATGGACCGTAACAATGTTATGAATTAAATGTTTAAAGCGTATAACATTTAACACAGGACAGTATTTCAGTTTTGCTAAAACTCTACGCAAGTACACAGCATTAACACCTCGGTTTTGAAAGCCCTTTATCCTTTTTGGAACTTATCAACAGAGAATAGTTTAGTATTTTGAAAGCTATTCCAATTTTTACGGAGCATTAGTTATATTGTTTAGTAGTGGCTAGCTGTTAGCTGTAGAAGATAGAGAAAAATAAAGAGGGTAAAACGCACTGCGAGCGAGTTGTTCGAACACCCCCACAATACCATCAAACCCGGAACCGGAACCCCCCCAACACTTACCGGCTATCCCGCTGTTTACTATCTTAATGCGCAGTCAAAGCACTTCCTTAAGGGCTAACTAGAGCCTTGTGGTTGCTGATGGCTCTAGAAAGTTAACGCTTTAATTTGTGTTCACACTATGCCGGATGGCCTTTGCCTCCACGAAAATCATACCGAATAGTTTTTCTGTTCACGCACAAGAACGGTTTTGGCAGAGCAATTTCTGTGTCGGAGCGAAAATGCGCCGCGACGATCTCGAAAGTGGAGCCTCATATATCGGATAGTTTTTTTTACCATACTTTGGTGCTGTGTGAACACCAATTCGGCCATTGACGGAATTAAATAAGTAGGAGCAAGGACTGGATCCCACTGAAACGGAAGTAAATATTCAAGAGTGAGCACTGGGATTTAGTGTACCATACCCGCTCGGAAGACCTTAGATAACAACGACCTAAACCAGATTGGACACCTTATGAATTTTACACAACGCATTATTTCCGTAATGGAACGAATGAGGCTATAATAGCTGAAGAAACCAAAACTACAGAGCTCCAGTTATGGAGAGAACACAGTAGAGAGTTAAGCACTGATCTACAGTGATTGGGGTTAAGCACTGAACTGAAAACGGTTAGCTTTCGAATATTGTAATGGGGTACGGCATATATAAGAACATGACTGTATATTTTAAAAATTACTGGATTTGGCAGCTAGTCGTCGATGGTGTAGTGGATATGGATGTAGGCTATAAAGCAAGTGACCCGGGTTCAAAGCATCACAGTGGAGTTTTTCTATTTCACTTTTATATTACACAGTAAAGTTGGACTTAAGTTGTTCTTCATGTAATTTTACTGAAAGAAACAATCTGGTTTAGGTCGTTGTTATCTAAGGTCTTCCTACCCGCTCGGCCAATTGCGCCCGCACGATGTTCAATGTGTGTGGACGACTTGCGCCCGCCGGTCCCGGACTGGTTCTGTTCATACTACTATCTTATTATAGGAAATTAACGCGCCATGAAATTAAGGTATTGGAAATCAACCCTACTTAAATTAACGCGAATTTCGTGGAAAACGACTTTGGGATAGTGAAAATTAACGCGAAAGAGGGGGTAACAATGTAAAATAAAGGAAATTAAGGTCACGTATATAAAGAACAAAGTTAAACTTTTGAAATGGAGACTATGTTTACTGTACAGCACTAAATGTACGAAGAGTGTCAAGCATAGAAATCTGGTCACTTCGAGGGATTCTTCACAGTTTCACTGCTACTAGCGGCGGATTCCAGCCCTGATAAAATACCCTCCTTTCTTAGGTGTCAAGAATGTCAAAGGTATATCCAAAATTATGGAATTTAAGGTGGCGGAAATTAACGTTCCACTTAATTAACGGCGCTGAAATTAACGTTTTAAGAAATTAACGTGACTTAGATTAACGCTAATTTTTAAACTTCGCCTTAATTTTATGAAGGGTTGGTTTGCTATAATAAGAAGGCGGAACGTTTTTCGAGGCGCAGCAAAAAGCTATCCGGTATATAGTGTGATTGAACACAACTTTACTGGGTGTGACCATTGTCTTGGCTCGTCAGTTAGCAGTACTTGAAAAGATGGGAAATACGGTATTTGCTGCCTAATTTACACGCGGTAATACGGCTTTTACCGTCTTTGCCCCTGATTCCCTCCTAGTTTGTACCGAGTTTGTTTGCATCATATTTGCCTCGACCAAATCGGATGTTAAAACTGACTTTTCTTGCTTTTCTTTGATGGAAATCGAAGTGCTTCTTCTAGATTCCAATTTAAACCCCCTGTGACATCATCTTTAGTTTTTGTTCAGGGGCGAAATTTTTATATAGATTTTGTCTTCATATTCTGCAGGCTTCAGAACGTCATCTACTCTTACTGGAAATCAAAGTACTTTGTGGCCGAAAAGTCAAGGTTGGCAAATGGCGCGATAAGAGTAAGTATCTTTGTTTATGTTCTTGGTCTGTCTAGAGGATTTGTGTTTTTACTAGTCTAGTTTATTCCAGGCCCCTCATTTGACCACGACGTTTCAAATAAAAAAAGAGAGAGAAAGCTCCCCTACCTCACCCTTAGTAAGAGCCTGAGTTAAAGTTATTCATGACTCCGAGGCTTTCTGCTATTTTTTTTATACAGCTATTTCGAGAAAGGTTGTCGCAAAAAAATGTGCACCCGACAATTCCGAAAGGTAATATGGGATATGATCAAAACATTGTTCCTGACACTGTAGCTGTCGAACCTACTTTTGTTGTTTTCCTTTAGCACTCGCAGACATATGTTTATGGGGCCTCTCCTGCCACTTTTTCAAATTTCTTTGAAAAACGGTGAACTCAAGACCACCCACAATACCTTTCGGGTTTGTCACGTGCACTTTATCCGACAACCTTTCTCGAAATAGCTGTATACAGTCGCAGCTTTCGAAAGCGACCTCCTCGGAAATTCGAAAAAGTGGTCGTAACTAGAGATGGTCGCTTTCGAGAGTGGTCGCAAGGACAGCTTCGATTGAATTTGCTCTGGTTTTATTTGTGCTCAAGTCTCTACTGGGAATTGTGAGACAATGGAGTCGTGAAAAATGTGCAATTTTGTCCCTAAAGCCTCGGAGCCATGGTAGAATTTTAATGTATCGAACGTAGGTATTCTCTTTGGCTTTTTTCTCGGCTTGAAAGGGGATAGTGCTGCCGCTATAAGCTCATCAAGACGATGACCACGCTTACTCACCGTATTCAAACCCGCCTGTTCTTTACTATTGTCTGTTGTTTCTTTCACTGTCTGTTCATACTCCATTTACCGCTTATTTTACAAGAAATAAATGCAGAAATATCTACAACGACTATTGGATTCATGATTTTTGAATAAACAGTTCATTAAATGAATCTACTAGCGAGGGTAGAATTAACCTGATCTGACGCTAAGCTTAGGCGAACAAGCAACCGCATTGTGAAAACGTAGCCCCAGGCAAACTGTATCACATCCCTAGTAGCCTACAATCTCGTTCCTAGAGTTCGCTTTACCTTTGTCCAACGTTACCTTGCCCGTTCCGCTGGACAAAGGTACCGCGGACTCTGGCAACAAGAAGAACCTTTTCACATGACGTCACGTCTGACATATTAGGGTCCTAAAACAATGAAAAAGTGGACATACTGTCCCATACCAATACTATGGGAGTTCAACCTTATTCTTATGCAACAATTTTCTTTTGGTCCAATAAATGTGCATAGCTACAGGCCATGTAATTGTTAAGGCTATGATCTATCAAAAGGAAATACCCCCTGCACACTCCAACCCCACCTCCCCACCCACCAGATTGCTTGATCTTCACTGAACATACATCCATCTTGCTTTCAGTTGACACACCAGATCCATATGTCAAGCTGCGGATCAGAACTGCACCTAATGGTTTCAGAAGAACAAAGGCGAAGAAAAACAATATTAACCCAACGTGGGATGAAGTGTTTCAGTTTTTTCTTGAGCCTAATGTAAAACATACTCTAGGTAAGTTGCTTTACGTTCTGATCTAAGCATATATCAGAGAGGAGTGCTAAATTTCTGTATATTCTAACAAGGCCTGTGAACACTTATCCGTTTTCGTTGGAAAACGCATACATTTCGATGCGTTTAGGCCTTTTGTCCATACTACGTTGATTTGAAAACGCTTTTGAAAGTGGATAGAAACGAAAACGCATATATATCGTATTGTATATTGGTGCGGAGGGTCGAAATCACGCCAAACTGAAAACGATGACTTGAAATATCGCAGGTCAGGTGTTTGTGGCATGCGCATGGAGTTCAACTTACGCAGGACTGGGCTAGTCAAAACGCTGTGCTCTTGAAATGTCTTAAAATATAACAGAGCCAGGGTTTTTAAAAAATGCTTAAGTTAGGTTTCGAATGTCGGTGTCAGTTTTTATCAGAAAATGGATTAAAGTAAAAACAAAAGATTTTAGGGATAGCAATAGAACTCCGCACAAAAATATAGTAAATTACAACAATTACAATGCAATGCCGTGTTTTCATTTTACAAGTTGGCTCATGGCAGTGCTTGATAACATTTTTCCTGTTACGTGTAGCGCTTATTCGAGGGTGGCGCCTCGCCTAATATTTATAACCTGCTACTTCCTGGAAATGAGTAATTCTTAGTGTTCAGTGAAAGCGGAAATACCACCTGGGGTATAACGGATCCACACCCTCAAGTAAGTAGGTGGGGGCTTCTTTAAAACCTTAGATAAGAGGGGAGTCCTTTCCCTCAAAAAAACATTTTTCTCGACACTTTAATTCATTCTCAAACCAATCGCTGTTATCAAGAAGTTTTGTCCTTGATATGGGATTACGTCTGTATACTGAGGGGACCAAATTATCCATTTTTCAAGGAATCCATTAGCGTGAAGCGTAATAAATTAACGCCGATGACATTATAGCGTTTTTGTCTTGAATAAAATGCGTGGAAAGCAAAAAAGGGAGGACGGGAAGAGGAAAATTGTATTTCGTGGTAGAAAGAGCTAGTTTACTTTCGTCCTTAGTAAATCAGTGAATCAGCTGGGACTGGAACAACTTGATGGACAATAAAAGCGGCAGAAATTAGAACTTGTTAGCCTGCGAGCAAGGTCTCAGGGGCGCTATGGCCGCGGGGCGGGAAAAGGAAGGGGAGCTTGCAACTACATCTCTGGAATTTGAATATCTGCATTGAAAAAAGGTCCATGCGAAAGATAGGTTAGCGGAGATGACTTTAGTAATGACGTCATTACCCTTGGGACGTGTTATTCAATGTTTGTTTACATTCACGCTCGTTTCCGCTTCGCGCTGATTGGCGGAAATCTGACAGCTCAGTCGACGGGAAGCCACAGGGGAATTGGAGATGGCATTCAAATTCCAGAGCAATTCCAGAGATGCAGTTGCAAGCTCCCCTTCTTTTTCCCGCCTCGCCGCCATAGCGCCCCGGAGAGCTTGCTCGCAGGTTAAGAACTTGTAAAATAACGTTACGTCTCAGTGTTTTTAAGCCACAGTCGAGTTAGCACTTATTCCTTCGACAACATGAATCAACAATTAAATACTCTTCTTAGTCCTCTTCATCAACCTAGAAATAACTGGAAAACCTGTTCAAAGGGATAAGCCACCCTTAAGTCATCGGTGTTTATATATTCCATTTCATATTAATGAGATTCCACTTCAAAACAAAGGATAATTCGGTCCTACTATGTACTGACAATAATGTTAACAATGACAGCCTGTTTGGATTTGAGTTTCCTAAACCACCAAGTTTTTTTCCCTAATCTTCACTGTTACTTTTACTGCGCTTTCTGAATCTGATAGAAATTACTTTAATGGATCAAGACGTGATCATCGACGATGTTGTGGACTCCCAAACGTTCGACCTGAGTGAGCTCTCAGAAAACAGTACAGTTAAAAAAACGTTCACATTCCGAAAGGTAAGTTAAAAAAACACGTTCTGTTTATTTGTGTAGGAGCAAATGTTGATAGCGGTCTATTTGCCTATCCATTTTTAAACTGATTTTGATTTAACTACATGCAACATTTCTGGATCGTGACCTTTTAAAAGGACTGAAAAGGCCCATCGCGATCTAAAATTACCCAGCTGAACCACCCACCAAGGGATTAAAAAGTTCCAAGAAATTGGTTGCACATCTTTCAACATTGCTGAATGGAGTTTGATCGACTGCAGGGGAATTTAAACAACCAAAAAGATTCTCGCTCACTCAAACCCATCAAAACCCGATCCAACAACATCCAGCCATTTAGGTTATCCAATGGCTTCGACATGTTGGTCCAACGTCAAATATCAAATGGTTTCGACATGCTGGTCCAGCGTCAATTATCCAATGGTTTCGACATGTTGGTCCAACGATTTCGACATGTTGGTCCAACGTCATCCAACCTTGTTGGATGGTGTCCATATGAAAAGAACCAAAAGGGTTGCATCTAACTCATTACTAACCTGAGATCAGACAGAATTTTCGTAAAACGAAACCACGGAAGAGAGAATGTGTGAAGCTGCTAAAAAACGACTTGATCTCGGGTTACTCCACCCAACAACATCCAAAACTGCTAAGGAAGATCGAATGGTTCAATTATGTCGCCGCTATCAGCGTTAAATGAAAGTTTTGGACCAACATGCTGGATACGTTAAAAAGCGACGTTGATGTCTCAAGGCTTCCTTGGCAATGAATATCGACAACTTCCGTGAAAGAGGTTCCCATATCATAATACCACACCGCTTCATTTTAGTTTGAATTTATCGCATCTTTTGAATGTAAAACATTGACAATACTCACACTGAAATGTACTAGTCATGGATGTATGTATTGTCCGCATTAATTTGGAAAAATTAGCATAACGTCAAAACAGTGAATGTTGTAACGTAGATTTTTGACCAGTTCGTAGGATAGATTTGTCTTGAAATTTCAAGGTGTTGCAGTAAAAATCAATCTTAACGAAAGTGTCAGACATTTTTATATACATTATGAAGATTATGTGAAGAGATTTTTAAAAAAAATCGTTCGAGTCGTTTCGGAGATATTCAAGAAGGCGCTAAAAGTCCAAATTCTGAATGAAGTTGCACTTATTCAGGTGGTGAGAAAACGGGTTAGTTTTCAAGATCGCAAGAACGAAAGTACACCAAAATTCCTCAGCATCAAAATATGATATTAAGCAGCATTTCGACGTTACTTAAGAATAATTTGAGTCATTTATAACGTTTTTATTAAATAATCCATCACGGCTATCGAAAATTTCAGGTTTGAAATATATTTTCGTTTTGTTCGAAAACAGAATTTTTTACTTCTTAGTACGGAGATTGTTTGCTAAACACCAAACTTTAAGTTCCTAGTGTTGGATTTTCAGTAGCACGTCTAGATCACACAAAATTCGGCTTTTATCAATTTCAAAGTTTTTTGTTTATTGTTGTCATAGTAATATCGATTTTACTTAAAACTACATTTTAACAAATTTCAATCCATAGCCAATTACTGGTGAAAATTTTATAGCGATCGGACAAGGAAAAAACCACTTTTAAGGCGATTGAAAAATATCGGTATGGCCTCTGAAAAACTGTATCGAAACACCTTAACTGTCAACTAAAACCCAAATATTTGGATTTGGCATAGAAGAATTAGGAGTGAAGGACAGTTTTTGAATTAAGGCTGCCTGAACCATTTTTTGTCAAGGAAATTAACAGTTAAAAGTTAAACCTTAGAACCCAACAAGGTGAAAATGGATTGAGAACCAGTTTTGCACACCTTCCGTGATTGGTAAAGTTACTAGTATTGGTTTATGCAGGGAGCCGGGCAGGAGTGAAGAGGCAAATGTTAAATTCATTATGCTGAATTACTATATACGTACTAAGAACGTTACTTTTTCGTATTGCAGGGTTCAGAGGTCGACGTGGAGATGAAACTTGAACCAAAGTAAGATTATGTTATGATTGGCCTTTTAAAGGTTTAGTCTAGGAAAAAGTAACATTAACTGAGAATAGGAACAGGAAAAAGATTGCTCTTTGAAATTGACACTCGGACGAGTTTGCCTTCCGAGTTGGGAATAGACTTCTTGCAGTGCGCCTTTTCTCTTAGATCCGTCGAGATCTTAGTGACAGTGGGCGCATAGGAACCAAAAACGCTTTTAGCCAACAGCGACGGGGGGAAACTGTATGAGATTACCTTTGCCCTGTTAGAACGCACGTGCGTACCAGAAAAAATGTCGAGGAGCAATAAAAAGTAAAAAGAAAATATGAAAACAACGCAAAGGAACGGGAGGTAAACTGGGAATAGCTGAAAACGGTGTATGGATCTATGTAACTCTCCTTTAACTTCTTTCAAACGATTTCAATCTGGTTAAATCACCTAAAAACAACATATTACCTCATCTTAATGGGATTCCCCAACCCCCTCTTTTTTTTATTCAGGAGGCTGGAGACATACCTTTGATGCCGCCGTTCCATGATACCAGATTCTGGTATCATGCTCTGATTGGCCAAATGTCTTCATGTTGACAATATCGCGCTCTGTCAATGTCACGCTCCTACTATTCGGGAAACAATACAAATTTCTTTGCCAGACCCTTCGCTCATCACTCCGCTCCAAGAAGAGAAAAAAATATATATCTGTGATCGGTTAGAAAAAAAAAACTAGGCATTTAAAATGTCGAGCTTTTCTTATATTCTCCAGCCTTGCGCTCCGAGAACGCGCAAACCGCAACTGTACGGAGATCTTGAGGGATCTCCTTGATAATCTATTCCGCTAATCTTCAACGGTCGGAGGCGGCGCATTTTTCTCTGAAACGTCCTTATTTCTCTTCGCCGAAGCTGTTGTTACTCTTGCTGTTTATTTTTTTTTCTGCTCACATCTCTTTGCGCTTTCCCCACGATCTGAACGCCAGGAACAGGCTAGTGTTACTCCAGTGTTACTTCAGTGTTACTCCAGTTGGCGATCAAAGTTAAGTAGATCCCTTTGCTTGCACCCTTACTTCTTCTCGAATTCAAATATTCTTTTACAAAAGCGACATGATAGGCTCACGCTGACATCTGTGATGAAAACTTGACTTGTTGACATAGTAAATTGCCGTTGGGCCGATCCGCCACATCAGAGGCATGTCTCCAGGCTCCGTCACCCTTTCCCCTCCCCAGACTATACCTCTCGACTCGCTTCGCTCGCCGATTTTTTTTTCCTTTCCACCCTAATGCGGAGCCTGGTCCCAGATTCCCCCGCAGAAAAGGCCTAACCGGTGCACCCTAAGTGCACCCTATACTACTCTCGTGAGGTCGACTAGTGGCAAGACAGGCTCTTCTACCGCATGAAAAGAATTTTGGAGACGGGTAACGATCGTTTTGGAAAACGTTTCGTACCTCTGGAAAATTTCTAGCTACGGCTCTGGAAGATTATCATAACTAACTCTGAACTTGAAAATAAAAACCTAAAAACCTTCTCCTAAAGGTCAAATTAAAGGAGAAAGAATCGTGCAGTTCCTAATGTATTTCTCGTTTATGCTTACATTATTTTATTTAGTTTTTGTTTTGTATGTTTGTTTTCCGTAAAAGAAATATTTTAATATCGTAAATTGTAACCCATACTTAAAGTGTTAGTCATGTTGAGGATCACTTTAATTAATCGCTAACTTATTTTATTTTCGTTCTTGGTCAGTTCTGCGCCTTCTGAAATGCGGCACAGTGCAGATCTATGCGAAGGAGAGAACGGTTTTCGTGACAAGAGGAAACAAGTTGTTTTTGAGGCCATGAAAAACCTTCTGGGGAATAACGGACCCAAAAAGCTGAAACAGGTTTGAATAAAGTTCGAGTGTGTGAGTAAAGCTAAGATTGCTGATTTTAGGATGACTGTCGTCTGGCATGTCTCTTCTTTTTCCGGCTTGATTTCTTTTACTTCACGCGCCCTCTCTGTTCTGCAATCTTAAAACCCCTTTCGCTTCTATGATTTATTTTCTCAATGTAGGTCTCAAGCAAATTCGCTTTTTATCTTTTCATAAATTATGCGTACATATGCAATAACACGAAATTTGAAAGAAACTTTCTCTAGAGTAACGTCATATGACCCATCTTGGGAAAAGTAAAAGTGCAAGCTAAAGAGGTCTATTCATTAAATTCCTTCATTTGGAAGTTTTGATCTCGGGACATGCAATAATCACGTGATCGGAGTTATTTGTTTCGCCACCAGAAGACCTCAAATTTTCCATTTAAAAAAATTTCATTCTGTTATAAGTATCCTGGCGAAAGATATGCCAATCAATCATATTCTCCGAACACAGGTTTGTCCCAGGATTAATACCTGTCAGAAAGGCAAAATTAACAATCACAAGAAAAATGATGTTGATTATTTGCAGGTGCCAACAATCGCTGTTCTAGGATCAGGTGGTGGTTTTCGTGCCATGGTGTCTCTCAGCGGTGTGTTTTGTGCCCTGAAAGACATGGGTATCCTGGATTGTGTAACTTACGTTTCTGGGCTGTCTGGTTCTGCATGGTAAATATCTGTCTCTTCTCAAGTTACTGGCCTAGTTGCTCCAATTTAGAGACATGTTTTTTCTTTCGGGTCGTACCGTACATAGTCTGCCTCATTTCATTTCGTGACATCGTACACTAATTCCGCCAAGCAATGGAATACTCTTCCCGACAAATTAAAGAACAATGCTTTTCCTGATTTTAAGCGACATGTACAAATACGTTTGATTAGTTATACTAATTTTCTTTTTGTGTTGTTTTTCTAGTTACCAGTAGAGATCTTATATTTTTTCTTCCCTCCATATTAGCTATGTACTGTAACTACACTAACATTCGAGTTAAAATAAAGGTTATGTATGTATGCAAAGATTAACAAAAAGATTCAATAGATTTGCTGTGGTTGGGTGGATTTGGAAAACTGTGCATACCCTTGGAAAATTTCTAGCAACGTCCCTGGATAGTACCCTCCCTTGCCCAATCAGAAGCAGGGAATTCGAATGCTCTTGGGATTGGTTCGTTAAGGGTAAAGTGTACTTCAGGCTTTTCCTTTATTCTTATGAATATTATTAGGATTTGCCTGTACGTTAATATCGCGCTGCCTGTCGGTCTCCTAGGTGCGACATAAGTAAACTTTGAGAGTTCCCGTTCCCAAAACTGAAAATGTATTTTGCAGGTATCTCTCGACGCTTTACTCTCATCCTGATTGGCCCAATGCTCATCCCAGTCAAGTCAGAGATGTTTTGAAGAAAAACGTGAAAGACAATTGGCTTAAACTCTTATTTACGCCTTCCTGGATGCACAAACGTCTGCAGGTCATCCGAGATAAGAAGGCAGCTGGTCAGCCTGTCAGTTTTACTGATTTCTTTGGTTACCTGATCGGAGACACTGTTTTGAAGGAGGTAAGTTTTATTCCGTTTGCATTATGGATGGTTGTGTTGGGTAGCATTTCAGGAAAGTTTAAGTTGCCAAAATATCCATGCTGAGATCAAACGAGCCTAATCTGGCTTCCATACATGCCAAAAGGCACAGTTCTGTATTTGTAAATCCAATTTTGGCAAAACTATCGGTAATACCTTTTTAGTTGCAGCAATCATCTCCCTCTCTTTCTCCACCCTAGTGACCTCAGTGCTCCACTGTTTTCGGAAGGTCCCTAATAGGGTACTTTAATCCCGTAATCCCGACCCAAAATTTCGTGCAGTCCCGTGATCCCGAGGGTTATTTTTGGCATCACACCTCCCAAGCATACTTTCAATCCCCAAACTCTTCCCGATTTTGCTTTCAAATCCCGAATCCCGAGCTTCAAAAAAGGGAAATCCAGGGTCCCGAAAAAACTTTTTGGGACCCTCTTTGCGAATCGCGCCTGAGACCCATCGATTCTGGCTCTTGCGAGTCCAACTTGGGAAATTGCACGCTGAAGGCAACGTGACGCTTACCATTTTTGATGCGCGTTTTCCTAAAATGACTCGTTAAGTCTAGCAGTAGCGACACTGACAATGATAACGGTAATGATAAAACCATCATATCTGTCTTTTTTAAAGCGGAAAGATGTACCAAAGCTCAGTGAGCAACGCCAAAAAGTTGAAGATGCGCTGGTCCCTCTTCCACTTTACACTTGCGTGCACGTAAAAAAGGATGTGTCTGCACAAAGTTTCTGCGGTAAGATAATTATTGTGAGTCATATTTTCATGCATAGAATCAAATACTTTGGTGGACTAATTCGATGTTGTAGGTCCCTTCCTCTTAGCAGAGATGAGATGTCGTTTTAATAGATAATAGATTTCTGCTGCTGGTGGTGAGAGCACTGAGTACCGGCCGCCGCACTTCAAGGACTCTCACGAAAAGAAAAGCCTCTTCGATCCTCCATGGAGGGGAGAGGTGCAGTGACTGATCCAGGGGAGGGGCCCGGGGGGGCCGGGTCCCCGTTATCTTAGGGTCTGGATGACCACCCCTCCCCCCTCAAGGTCTGGATCCGGCACTCAGGTGTACTCTTGCACTATTCAGTCAGCATCCTCTGACCTCTGGTGTAGATGCCGCTCCGAGACAGACTTGTATTCTTGGTAGTAAGGCATTCCTCTTTCTAACCTAATTTTTCCTTTCGTGCCCCCCTATGAGAGGAACGTTTTGCTTCCTTTGGCTCCCTAGCTGCTTTCAAAGGATACGCGTTTATCTCGTAACAGGGCAAATCTTTGCCAGTTTGATGGGCTGTATTTCTGTGACTTCACCTCTGAAATTCGTTCAAAGTACTTTTAACACTGTATGATTTAAGTTGAATGCCTTGAGTTGAGTTGAACAAATGGCTTTGAAATTGTGTTTAACAAGTCAGGAAAGTTAAGCACCAGTTGCATATAAGTGAAGGTTGAACGCAGTGGTAGCTAAAGTTTGACACTCAAGGATCGTTTCATGGAAGGTAATTCAAGACAGTCTTGGATTCAGGATTTCACGCTGTGGATTTCGGATTCCTTGTCGAGTAGGACGTGAATTCCAATTTCCAATCGTTAGCGGAATTTCGGATTCCCTAAGAAGAATTCCGAATTCCACGAGCAAAAATTTCCCGGAATCAGGAATGGGATTCCGGATTACTGGCTTAGGTGGGGCGACAAGGCATCAAAGATTTTGGGTGCCTTTCTTTATGAAAATTCAACTACTAATTCTTCATTAAAGGAGAAACAGGTTCGGCTGGTGCTCAAGTAGCAAAAACCTGTTGAAGCCAGCCTAATGGGATTTCAACAGTTTCAAATGTTTATTTGAGAAAGTGAAGTATTGAAGTTCAATTCTTTCAAAAACATTCAGATTGCTAAACGTAAGAGCAATTCATTAACATAAATGGACACTATAATTGAATATAACTGTTGTGGGTCAATTTTATTCTTGGTTTAATTCCTCTGGTTTTGAGTACAGAAAAGTATAATGATAAGACTGAATCAGATATATAATTGAAATTTAAGCCGAGGATACAATTGAACCGACATTATTGAGAAACACTGAGAAACATCAGTTACCATTTGGTACCGTTCATCCTTAGAATGGGTCGAGTTTAGCCCGTATGAAATAGGAATGGCAAAATATGGCACATTTATGAAGACGGAGGATTTTGGAAGCAAGTTTTTCTGTGGAAAGAAACTGACACCATTTCCTGAGCCTCCACTTCACTATATGCAAGGTAAAACAATGGTTCATTGTATCTGAACTATCAAGGGTATGTTGAATATGAGGGTAACGAATAGGTCTATTGTCGATGAAGGTCCCGGGCATTGTCCTCATTGAAGGCCGGGATTCGGGATTTTATAGAAAAGGAGAGGGAAATACAGTCAACTGCTCGTTTTGTGAACACCACGGATACGGCAGCCAAATCCCTGCAAAAATTATCGAGTCGTTTGACAAACTCCCGCCGTTAAGGAGTCTCGTGTGCTATTACGGACTAACGACATCCACAATTTTCTTGTTGTTACTCTCGTTGCAATGGACAACGAGCCACGTTGCGGCATTGATCAGGTGAAGTCAGGAACAAAATCCGGGAGAGGCCCTACGAATCCTGCTTTCTCATCCCTCTGACCATTCCCAGCTACCCTCACTGTTTTTTTAAAGTATAATTGGAAACAAGATTGGAAGTTTTGACAACCTGTAGAGAAAGTGATCATCAGAATCTAGGTTGGCATAAATGATGATGGTAAAAATGACATTGCAAATTCCATTGAAATGCATCAGGACCAGACTTTTACCTCTAAGAACATTCTGTACTCCATTTGAGAAATTGGACCGCGTGGGGGGGGGGGGGGGGGGGGGAGGGGGAGGAGGTGGCGTTGGCGTCCGAACCATCCACCTCACATACCTTGAATTTCTTTTTCCTTTTTTCTTGGAATTCTCCCTTTAGTCCTTTTTAATTTTAAAAGGCATTGTTTGGTAATTTCTACCTATTTCTCCCGCTTCCCACCCTGCTATACTAGAACTCCCACCTACCAGCTTTTCCCCACCCGTCTCCCGCACTCTTCCCGCTTCCTATTCTCCCGGTCTCCCAACCCCTGTCCTCCCCCAACAGACAGGACATATCAAGCACTCTACATGGATTTTCATAACGGATATCCAGACGCGTAGTAGGTGGTCTTAAAAAAATTCTCCTGTGCGATTTTATTTCAACCTGTTTGTCCATGTCTGGATGTTGAATGAAACACTGTGGTTAGTGGGTAATATATTCCATCTTGAGAATAGAAAACCTTCATTTCCATATTATTGACTATTACGTATACAGGTATCTGGGGCAGTGCTTTCACCATACTTTTTCAGCGTATCCTTAATGAGGAACAGAACGCACCTGAGGAGTCTGTTGGAAACCTTGCCAGCATAAAGGAAGGGCTAAGTATGTTCAAGTTCTCTTACTTTTCTAATAAACCAACTGACTGCTGACCTTTCAACATCGCAGTATGTATGGCTTATGCCTTACCCATACGCACAAATGTAACATTAAGCTTTATATTCACTGAGGCAGCCGTGGTCAGCTGTTTCACCGACGCATTTTCCCCACACATAACCCATGTGCATCATAGCTGTTGGCTGGGACTGTACTGTTTACACTGAAATGTGTTCAATAGCAGGAGCCATTGTTGGCAGCAATTCAATTCGCGCGTCTGTGACTAAACGTGTGACGTATGATCATAGCTCTGCTCTGATTGGATATTACTGAGAAGGCGTGAAAAATATTCCGCAAGAGCTATTTCCAGGGTTCGCACACACCTTGAAAGTCCTTAAAAATCCTTGAATTTTAAAATTTTAAAATTTTAATTCAAGGCCTTGAAAGTCCTTGAAAATTGCGGTCGGTGCTGGAAAGTCCTTGAATTTCGGTGCTAACTTTATAATTTAAGTAGAACTCCAAAGGAAAAGGAGCAAACACAGAAAGACCTTCGAGATAAAATTACCTATGTTGTGGAAGAACTAAAAAAGACACAGAATTAAGGCTCTTTTTGAATTGAATAGAGTCCTTGAAATATGGGAAATGTGTCCTTGAAAGTCCTTGAAAAGTCCTTGAATTTTTTGTTCAAAAACGGGTACGAACCCTGTATTTCTATAAATAATTTTTCACCGGAAAGAGTTGACTCCAAGGGCTTATATGGGAGACAGGGGCTCCTGATGGGAGACGAAGGCTCCCGGCTCCTGTCAATAGCTATCACCAAAAAACCATATGTTACTCATAAAATACAAACAAGCCAACAATTGAAGAAAACTTGCGGTGATCCTTTCTCTGCTACTCTACAGGAGATTTAAACAATTCAGATAATACTCAGCCCGACGATACTCCGCTCGTGGGGGAGGAGGACAGTGATTACGAAGAAGAAGATGAAAAGGATACTACAGATGGCAAAGGAAAAGAGGAAATGCAAATTGCAGACGACTCCAAAGACCCCAGCATGAAGAAAAAGATAATAAAGGGAATCGTGAATAGGTACTCATTTCTCAAGACACGTTCTGGCCGTGCAGGCCTTGTTCACAACTTCCTTCGTGGCCTGCAGCTGACAGTCCCCTCGCGTGGTACGTAGTATTGAGTATGACCTGTGTAAGACATTCATAATGGTTTGAAATAATAGGTTGATTCAGCTTGATAGCGACGTTTCAGCCACATAATATTGCTCTATATCTGACAAGGTCGACTGGTTTGCTTATATGAAGAAAAGTTGTCCCGGGAAAGAGGGTAACTCTCCCAGCCGAGTCAACTTCAGCGAGCTTTGACCTTTTTGCCCGAGTCAACAGTCCCCCCCCCCCCCGGGGGGTTCTCCCTTACATTTGCCATATAGGTGTGTGCCGCCTTAAAGTGTATGGTTTTTGTGCCGTTTTGGTCTGAGAAGGGTTATAGACTTTGCCTTTTTTGGTCTGAATTCGGGTATGGTTTTCGGGGGAATACGGGAGTACATGAACGTGTTTGTCTTTTCAATTCCAAATGAACAAGAAAAAAAGAGTAATATACGAATTCGAAATGGATGTTTAGAAATCTTTTTGTTGGCATTCTAACCTAAGTAAGGATGACATAAGTTCTGCCTACGCCAGGTCTGAAAATGGGTATGGATTTTAGAGGCCAGGTTTGAAAACGGGTGTGGAAAATGACAATTTTTTAGTCTGAAATAAGGTCAGGATTTGGAGAACCGGGCCAACAGCGCTCGTACATGCTCGATTGTCTCGCCTTGACCGAGTTGGCCCGGCTGGAGGTCAAAGAGTTTATATGGAGAACAGTTCAGGAAATGTAGGAATAATTGGCTCGCCCTTCACTTCTCTCCTCTTTTGAACGATGGATCTATTGACGGAATGATCCCGGTCCTTAGTTGAAGTCCTTGCCATGAGCCCGGCTCCCCAACTGTTAGTGAACTTACGCAAAAGGACGGCACAGGAAAGAAGATTGTAAAACGTGTGTGACAAGCGTAACAATAAATATGTTTGTAAACATTTTCCATCAAACTTCACCTTCCTTTAACAGATCATTTTGTAAGAGACAAGAATACAGTAATGGTAAGTTAAGATCACGACAAAACTCGCAACTAAGTCAGGTAATAGCCCTGTCACGTTTGTCACACACAGACGCCGTTTTGCTGTCCTCTTCTCTCTACCATCCTGTTGCGCAAGGCCGTGGTGTCACTAACTATGACCAGCTCACCAGCAAGTACACTTCTTTCTAATTTCTGACAAGCACCTTTTTAGTTCTTCCAAGGAACTAAGCCAAGCCAAGCCAAGGCTATTTCTTGGTTGTGATCATTCAGGATCCAAGATCCTTAAAAATAAGCCTAACCCTGGCCTTATCCTTTATTAAAAAAGTGGCCAATTGTTTAGAAGGCCAATCACACCACTTCCTTGACTGCGAGGTGTTTTTTTTTTCGGCCGCATAGACCGTATTAACTCAAAAAAGCGTCGTGGAGGTCTTTTTGGGTCTTCTATTTTATCTTATAGGACTGTTGTTGTTGACAGTGACTGACGTTTTGACAACCGCACAGGTTGTCGAAACGTCAGTCACTGTCAACAACAACAGTCCTATTCAGGACTACGTTCACCCGGACGATCAAACTCAACTTACTTTTGAAATGACTCCTGGGTTCAAACCTTTCACAATATTAAATTCAATAAAAATCAGTAATGAAATAACAATTGCGCCTACCTCTGCCCCTAACCTGGGCGCTTAATGTATGTTGCGTAGCATACGAAACGTCAAGTTATTAAAATGCGTAAGTTTGATATGTTTATCACCGCTGTTTGTGTTTTATTCCTCGTTAAACTACGATGGCCCAAGGACAAAAGCCTTTATTTGGAGAAGGTACGTATTCGAGAACTGCAATTTTTCAAGCAAATACGACGTTTCATCTAACCCCCTCTTGAATGAAGCTAGGCAATCACTGAACCCGGCTCCTGTCTTTCTTCCTCTTGACTATCCGCTAAGTTTATCCTGCTTTATCTGTTTTTTCATTTAGAACCCAACGATGTCACTGACGCAGCTGAGCAGTTTACTCACAGTCTTACGACAAAACGCATCTATGTTGTTGATAGTGGACTCTCGTTCAACTCTCCTTATCCCATGGTACTTAGGCCACAGCGAAGTGTAGACCTCTTGCTGTCTTTTGACTTCAGTGCAAGAGAGAAAGAGGACGAAATGCCTTTTGAGGTAACGCCCTTTTTAATCATACAGTACAGAACAGTACAGAAGAGGCAAAAACGGCTGAGAGGGAAAACAGTCCCTAACAATCCAGCATGTTCTATGCATTGTGGGTTTCCAAGACTAGAGTGCAAAACAGTCGGTTTTTTTCTCAATCGGTTTAGCGTAGATTAAGAGAAGCGTAAGAGTCTGACGCGCCAGAAGCGCGCGAGCTTCTCAAGCCCGTAGAATGTGAGGCGAGTCGCTCCCCGTTGTCAGCCTCGCTCCAGACCTTTTGTTTGACTGCTCGTGCGTACTTGAATACGCAAACACACGGGACTGATTTGCAGTCTATTCTAAGACCGGCTTCTCTTAACAATATGTTGTTTCCATGTTAAAATTTTCACGAACACTCCTTAAACGGTAGATTTTGTTTTTGAAAGAAAATACGTCTCAGCGAGGCTTCCAGGTCTCTTTACAGCTCATAGACGCCAGAGCAAAGATTCCCTAAGGATGAATTTTTTTTTTTTTTGAGTAGGAAGTAAATCTTATTCCCGTTGCGTCGTTTAGGAACTTTTACTGGCAGAAAAGTGGGCAAGGGAAAACAAAATCAAGTTTCCTCCAATCAACGCTGACGAACAATACAAGAAACACGGCATGAAAGAGTTTTACGTGTTTGAGGATCCCGACGATCTGGCTTGTCCTGTCATTGTACACTTTGTGCTCTGTAATAAGACTTTCAAAGAGCAAAGCAGCCCAGGTTTGTAAAGTTCAGTTGACATAAGACAGCACCTGTTCAGTTAGGATAGGTTAAGGTATACGGTTGTCGTGGGCTCATTGTCAGCAACATAGTCCTATTCCACAGCACTAAATACCATGCTGTCTCACACGAAGGGACTTGTTTAGAGCAAAATAGGGTGCTCAACTAACCATGACGGCAACAGCATCGAAAACATCACTTAAAAAGTCAATCAATTTGTCAAAACTGGCGAGTTTTTCTGGAGTTGATACTAAAGACTATGGTAAGTGCAGAAAGAGAAAAAGAAAATTGTTGTCTTGTGTTCACGTCCTCCGTAAAGGTGATGTTACACGAGACGATTTGTAACGACGATTTCAAGCGCAACACATCGTTGCAATGTTGCAACAATGTTGCAACCATTCAAAGCAATGTCGCAACAGTGTTGTAGTGCTGGCTAATGGTATGTTGCACTACAAATCGCCTTTGCGAATCGTCCCGTGTAAGATCACCTTAACTAGGAAGATCTTCACGCTCCAGTCGTGCAACAAAGGCAAAAGAAATACATACAAAATAGCGTGATGCACGTACCAAGTTGTTGTTTTGCTAATCTTAAGTTGATGTTATACGCCGACAATTAACGCAGTACAGCGTTGCAACATTGCGCGCAACATTGGTTCGAGTGGCTGCAACATTGTTCCAACATTGGAACCCTGTGTTGCGCTAAAAATTGTCGTTGCGAAACGTCCCTTGTAACATCACCTTTAAGGCCGGTGCAAACGGACGCAACATTGTTGGCCAACAACTCCCAACATTGTTCGATGTTACCTGTTACATCCGTTTGCACACCCTGTTCATGTTGTTACGTGTTATTGCCGACACTGTTGGGAGTTGTTGGCCAACAATGTTGCGTCCGTTTGCACCTGGCTTTAGGCTACGTTCACACGGTACCGATCGAATTTTTGACGGGTTGGAAAATTTGACCGGACACTTCTGAATGAAGACGTTCACTACCCTGGCCAAGGAACAAAACTATCATTGTACAGTTCAAATACACTGGCAGTTATCCCTGAATATAATAATACGACGAAAATTGTCTTTTTAAACATCATTTTTTGAGTGAAATAAAGCTGGCAATTTTTTTTTCAGGAGTTCCTCGCAAGACTGCTGAAGAGAAAAAATTCGCAGACTTCCCGGTTTTTGAAGATCCAAAGGGTGCGTACAGTACGTTCAACTTTCATTACCCTGAGAAGCCGTTTGATCGCCTGACAAAATTGAATGAATTCAATACACTTCTTGGGGAACAAACTATCAAGGACGCCATGACGGAGTGTGTGAGGAGGCGAAGGAAAAGAAAGCGACATGAACGCGGACAATGCGCCGGACAATGTCGAATTGCTTAGACAAAATAAATTACTCGGAATTTTAATATTACCAATGAAATTAATGTGAAACCTCTAGGACAAACTTTCTTTATCAAGTCCCTGAAAACGTGATTTGTGAGACTCTTTATGGGTATCTCCGACAAAATGAAAGTCGCGACGAACCTTAAAGATTAAAGCGACGATCACATTGCTATTCTTTTAAGTTTGATAACGTTACTCGTGCGATGATGGCGAAACATCTCCAAAAAGTGTGCTTCACAGTCAGCTTTATTTTGCTTAATAGAATTTGTTGCTTCTTTATTTTCGCGTTTCCTTCGTCGTGGTGGTAGTTGCTAGCACGATTCTTGATATGCGACGAAAAACCGACGATTTGATTGAAAACGCGCGGCGAAAACGAAGTCCGCAGCCACCCATACAGAGCCTCATTTGCACGGTTGTACATGTAGTGAACCAATTTTATCCCTTAAGTTTTTCTAAGTTTGTTTAAGACCCCTTCCAAGGTTTAGCCAGCCGTCTGCAGTCAGGAAAAAGTCAGTAGTGGAGCTGGGATTTTGAGAACGCTTTCAAAGGAGAACCTTTTGAAAAACGGAACTTAGAAGGAACCTAAATATCGCCCAAAAAGCCGTCATCATTCGAGGTATGACATGTTCAAAAGACAATTGACCACTACAGAAAATACCATATCATACCATAATGCTCTTTGTTTGCCACTCCAAAATTTTACATAAGCACTGTTTTCAGATTCTCTTGGGCCATTTTAACTCCCAAGAGAAGAAGACTGAAGACGACGCTTATGCAAAATTTTGGGGTGACAAACAGAGAGCATTAGGGTATGTTATGGTATTTTCTGTAGTCGTCAACCGTATCGCACACACGTCCGAGAAGAGCTTGGGAGTGAAAATGTATCTCCGATATGTTAGCCTTTTTGTGGAGACGGCACAAAAAGACTCGTAAGCGGGAAAAACAGCGTGGGGGAGGGGTAGGGGGTTGACTTCGCGTCGCACTCCACTGTCTGAACACCTGGAATAGGGTACTGATATGTGCGACCCGATGCATTTTCGATGGCTTAGACCACGTGCACAGAGATTTTTCCAGAATCGCAACAAATCCAGAAAATTTTGGTACTAGATTCTTTTTCCTGTTTAGTCGCGGATGGGTGAATCCGAGAAGACTTCTTTGGCTGCGTCTAACGAGATGTTGACTCCGATTACTGAGAAATCCGCTAAGTTCTGTGGTAGCCGTTCCGGAATGATTTTTTTTCTCGGATTTACCGATGTGTGTAAACAGGTGGGCGTCCGAATACCCTCTTGTATAAACGCCTGCAAATCCGCAGAATACCCTTAATTTCGCACGACAAACACAAACCTGGAAGTCTGCGTAGTTCCTTAAAGCCCGATTAGCTAGCGCTAATCCAGGATTAAAATTTTCTTCCCTTTTTGTATTTTACCTTCCTATGCATTGCTTGGAGTAACATTTTGTGTTATCATTACTGTATCTCGGAGTAAAGGCTTGACAGTATTTTGAAAGCTCGAGTTGCATGTTCTTAGAAAGCCATGCTTAAAAACTTGGCTTAATCCTGGGTTACATTTAACCGTCTTTCGTGGAACCGAGCCCTGGTAAATTAACCATCTGGAAGTAAAAGTGGTCCTAAACAACGATATACTACCAGTTGTATACTACTTTATTTAAAAATAATTATTGCATTTGATAGTATGAATAAAATCACACAATTTGTGAACCCGTTTCGTCACATGATTTCAACAAAATGCAATGACATATTAACATTTATAGGAACCGACAGTCATTTCTCCTTTCTGGGGCTGATCTCTAAGTAAAAGTAACTAACATAAAAGTAACTAACATTCTGAAAGGTTACAACGAAAACAACACGGTTTAACAGACCACTGTTAAATTTAAAATATTTAATCTCGCAACTGAATTACCACACGCACATAGCTCGTGTACAGCCATCTCCACTCTTAAAAAACGGTCTCTGCCTCCTGCCTTTTTGTTTTGAGGGAGGGCTGACTGTACACAGTCACAGACACATTTAAACTTATGATGCTGTAAACCGCACTATCTGCACTCTTAACGTATTGACCTTCATACTGAATGATATAAATTTTCTAAAGGCAGTAAAAATTTTAGTGCTTTTCTGGCTTGCAGAAAGATTTTAGTGCACAAAAATGATACCAAAGTTCAATGTCTGTTTTCAGTTCAGTTTAAACTTCCATTGCACTACCATGTTAAAAAAAAAAATTATGTGCTTCAGTAATGCTGCCACTGTCCCCTAACATGTGTGACTTACAAAAAAGACGTGGGGAATTTAACAGCAAAAATAGCCGATTTTCACCTCCAATACATGTATTTTATGCACCACAATTTCCTTTCCACCAGAAATTTAGAATTTACTTCTCTTCAGTTGACATCTTTATTATTTTTAAAGTAAAAGGCTTGGCCCTTGCAGTCTATGTTTTGCAAGTATATCAGAAACAGAACAGGGTTATTACTAAGATATATTATACTTATGGAATTGAACAAAAATGAAAGATGTCATGTCTTCAGTTTTATTGAATATGCATACATTATTGAAAAGAGCGCTCAGTGTGGCTGATTAACATCAACATATAATAAATGTACTGCCCAGAAAGTATCCTTCCCATTAGCAGCCAATGTTTTCGATACCATCAAGAAAAATTTCCACTGGTTCAACGTTTGAACTCACAAAAGGTCCTTTTGACATGGAGGGTGGAAGGATGCCCCCCCTCCCCCCAAGAGGGGTAAAAGCGATAACCACTCTTTCCATTAGGAAAGTTAACAAAAGGGAAAACCTTCCCATGGATACAGCATCAGCTTGCCAGGAATTTCAGTTGTAACAGCTGCTAGGTTTTTTGAGGGGGGAGGGGTGGACTTGACAATGAACAATGTTTCTTCATGTTTGTCGTCCAGAGCATTTCAGACCAGAGTTCTTTTCAATCAAGAAGTGCTGGGAAAAAAGAACAGCTCCAAGAATCACAGCTAGCAGGAAAACAGTTATTTGAACAGTTTCCAGTTATCTGATAGGCCCTTTGCAGCTAGCCATTCACATGACAAAACTGCCGTGCTGGTGAGCAAAAGTCGCACAGGGACAAGTCAAACAAAAGACATACATAATTTTAAATTGTAATTTTCTTTGTTTGTCTTGTCCCAGTGCAACTTTTGCTCACCAGCACGGCGGTTTTGTGTCACGTGAATGGCTAGCTGCAAAGGGCCTATTGGCATGATCTATTTGCCATCCATGAGCTAATAGCTAGCAAGTACGTTAGCTAATCAGATCATGCTTTGTGATACACTAAACTAGTAGAATTTTATTAAACTTTTTAAAATACATAGTTTATAATAGTTAAAGCTTGGCCTCAAACAGTCATTTCTGTAGTTTGCTGAAAACCTAGTGTTAAAAATAAATTATTATTTGAAAGTAATAAATCACTTCTCAACTACTTTTCATTTCCCGTCTCAGTGGCAGCTTCCTCCTCCTTCAACTTTTCATATCTTTCCACATTTTTGTCATGAAGTGACACCAATGTATGCTCCTTGCGACGCTTACTGTATACTTGAATAATTGCAACAGAACCACATAGAAACAGGAATCCCATTGTGGCATTGATGACTATACGCCGGCGACTGTTTGCAAGTTCCATTGTTGTCACTCTGTTTAAAGAAAGAGAAAAAAGAGACTTGAATTCAGTCATAAGCTGTTAAAATAAGTAATAGAAGGAGCCCATTATTCAAAGGCCCATTAATTTAGGACATTACATGTTGATAATTTCGATACTAATCAATCAACAGATACCTGAAATTAATAAAAGTTGATCATAAAATTCCGTGTGATTATGGATTTCTATCGATTCTGCAAACTGTTGGTAGATAAAAAGGATTAGAAGCAACAGTTTCAATATCTGTTAGCAAACTATTAACATCTAGGGGTGACGAATGGTCTTTGCAAGCATTAGCGAGCATGCCGAGCACTGCGATTTTTTTGGGAGCAGCGAGCAGTTTGGAGAGTACAACTTGCGAGCAGTGAGCAATAATATATTTTCCGCCAACAGCAATCCATATGGGAATCCTCTTCTTTAGAATAAAACAGAGTGCGCCAAGTTCTTTGAAGCTAGTTTGAGTGACACCTTATCGAGATCCAACCAATTACAGTCGCGTTTGATGCCAAATGACGTCACATTTTTGCTTCACTTCATCACGCACGTGTTCGTACGGATCAGAAAGCAAGGTCACAAAAAGAACAACCATATATAACTATACATAGCTAGATTAGCTAATTTATTATTTATCGTTGTCATTCATCGCGTGCATTTCCACTGAACTTGATAGCCATATTTATAGGAATTAAGCACCATACAGAATTACATTTACTTTAACCCACAGAAGGATTTACAGGAGCAATACTGACAAGAACGCGAGCTTGCGAGCAGCTGCAAAATTTGGGAGCAAGAGCAAGCGAGCACTCCTTTAAATTTTGCAAGCAAATCGAGTAAAGTTAAAATTTTGCGAGCAGTTAAAAATTTTAATGAACCATTCATCACCCCTACATCTGTTTGAAAAGTTTTGCACCATTATTAAATTGAATGAAGGACTTTCTTGAAAGTCTAATTGAGCATTTGCAACATTCATAGAGGAGTTCATGCTCATGTCATTTTTGAATTACAGAAAATGTATGGAGAAATCAAGGTTTTCAAAAAACTGATCACATACTTCTTTGCACTCCAGATTTAGTGTATTGTTTCTTTGAACTCGTAAGTTACTTTTTTCAAAGAGAACAATGTGGCTAATATATGAATTCAGGAAGAATTAGCTAGCTTCGAATTCCAATACAAATCTTTGAATTTCCCTCCATCTTGCCCTGATTACCCATGATGCAACTATGAGTGAGAACACCTCTATCTGAATGGTTTTTATATCCATTTGAAACAAGTGGCATCCATTTGTGTTCGAAGAATTGTGACATGCAAATCCTTCTCCTCATGCAGCATTTGCATAAAGTTCGCGTAAATCTACAACAGATATTCTTTGAAAAGTCTCAGAAGCCTATCAAAATTGATTACCTGTCCTGAGAACATTGTAATTATCGACTTTTATCAAAAAATTTAACTAATCAATCGATTATAATAAATTATTGACAAATATTGAGCACTGTCGACTTGCTGACTAGCTTTCCAGTTATCGATTTGTATCAACATGTAACATCCTGATTAATTTTGTTTTTGTTCATCTAATTCCTTGCCACAAGGTTTCTTTCCCATGTTTTCAACTTAATCCAGGGCTTCTGATGTTAGGCAATGGTGTGATTTTGCACAATAATTGGATATGATTTGTTATTATTGAGCTTTTAAAATTCATATGCAATATCCCATAATCCAGAACAAGTTTCTTTATTAAGAAAATGATGCATCATCTGATAAAGTAACAAAGAAGTTTTACAGAATAATTTTCATTTCCAACAGAATCTTTACAAAAGAAATGCATCAAGAACAGTATTCAGAATATGGGTATTGATATTACAGCAAGGCTGTCCTCTAAGAAAAATTCTAGGGATCCAAATGCTCTGAACCTGAAATCCAGGGTGCCCAGCATATGATTTATATGCAAAAACTGACTGAGATTTCCTAGTTGCTCATAGCAAAAGTCAGGCACCAGGGCACTCAAGTTGCTGCTAAAGCACAGCCCTGTCAAGTAAACTTAAATCAGACTTACGGAACTTCAGATGGTATTGGTGGTTTCATAGTTCTTGTAAAGATGAGGCTGATTCTGTCCACAGTTGTTACATTATGCATAGTAGGCATATGAGCTCCTAAAACAAAATACAGAAAACTATATCAAGTCCAGTGCCTGTACTTCCGCCTCTATGGTAGACGAAAACAATTTTCTACTAAAGAAATTAAAATGAATGCAACTACATGTACCCTAATTTGTGACTTTGGAAATTGCAACCAGTTCTAAAACCAGGGTTCGTACCCGTTTTTGAACAAAAAATTCAAGGACTTTTCAAGGACTTTCAAGGACACATTTTCCATATTTCAAGGACTCTATTCAATTCAAAAAGAGCCTTAATTCTATGTTTTTTTTTAGTTCTTCCACAACATAGGTAATTTTATCTTGAAGGTCTTTCTGTGTTTGCTCCTTTTCCTTTGGAGTTCTACTTAAATTATAAAGTTAGCACCGAAATTCAAGGACTTTCCAGCACCGACCGCAATTTTCAAGGACTTTCAAGGCCTTGAATTTTTATTTTAAAATTCGAGGATTTTTAAGGACTTTCAAGGTGTGTGCGAACCCTGTAAAACACAGCTGGTTGAGAATAATTTTTAAAGTTCAAATTTATCGGTTGTTGATACATTTATTTTTTGTGTACATGTGTACTTAAGTCATTAGTTAATAGAGGAAACTGTACAAAATTGGGTTCATAAATAAAATACTGCTACTACTTTAGGCCATACATTCCTGTCAGACATCAAAGGGCCAAAGTTGGAAGACAAAGGTTGAAAGGGCAGAGTATTGGAAGCTGGAGGTTCTGAGTCCCCCTGTCTTACCCCCTGGAAGAGGAGTTCAACATACCATCAGCCTGTACAACAGTGGAGTGGGTGGGAAGGCATGAGACACACAAGAGGAAGAAAAAGAGAAAAATAATTCCTATACATAGATTATTAATGTTCTGTCTGTTTCAAATGGTTATCTGGCAACTGTACGACAACTTACATGAAGAACTTTTCACTTTAGTACAGTGTATGTAAACAGATCATCACGCTAATTTTACGATTAATTTGATGGAAGCCTAAAGAGATAAGAAACATCGCTCAAAACTAATAGGCTTTACTAACTTAAAAGAAAATTAATGAAAATAGTTTTACCTGATGTAGCTTCTTGACTACTCAGAGATCGACTCCCAACACATAACCTTGGACGAAGCAGAGACGCTCCGTTGCTCAAAGCTGAAAGACTTCTCAGAGGAGCAAGGAACATCCTTGATTCTGATCCTCGAAGAAGAGACATGGCTGAAACAGCACCTCTGGTAAACATAGTTGCAAATATATCGAAACTTTCTTTCTAAAAAAGCATAGAAAACCGACAATCTATCTCTTCTTCAAGGAGTGTAAAACTGAGAATATATACTGCCTCGGTCTCGTGTTGAAGTGATATGACGTCACATATGTCGCAGGTCCTGTCTCCTGTCACGTACGCATTCGCACTCATAAATCTTGGAACATGTTCCAACTTTTTTCCCCCTTTTAATTTTCCAGTAATTTTTTTTATCCCTCAAAGATCAGGATATTGTGAAAAAACATGACCGAATCCGCAAGCCACGCAAGAACGGCAGGGTCAGTGCAAATCATTCTGCTGGAGTTTTTTTAGCGTTTGTTGATTATCTTCTCATCATTGCGAAACAACTGATTTCCGTGTCTTTCCGTGACGTGATGGTTTGCATGATTCACAGCCATGATAAATCCTATTTTTCCTGGTAACTATTCAATGTATCGGGCCCTCAGTTCTTGAACGTGACATGACAAAGCAATTTTTATTATCAGTCCTTTTAAACAAACTTTTGCAGCGTGCCAGGAGCAAATTTGATGGGCTCCTAAGCGTGCTTGTTTTATAAAACAAAAGAAGCAAGGCTGATTTTACAGTTGGGAATATATATATATATTTATTATATAGACACGAGTGTTTTACTGGGAAATATACCACTCGTAAAATTCATAAACGCTACATCCGGGACCCGAGTGGTTTATTTTCCATAATCTCACTAGTGAGTTTATCGATGACGTAATTTCGGTCATTTTCCTCTATTACTTTATCGATGTCTTTTTGTCTATATAATAAAAAGAACATTACACGGCGGCTTGAAGATATGAATTTTATTTTCTCGTGGCAAAAACAATATTTTACTCACTCGCTGCGCTCGTTCGTAAAATATTGTTTTGCCACTCGAAAATAAAATTCATATCTTCGCGCCACCGTGTAATATCCTCTATATATTTTTACCAATATTTCGGAAGGCACAGCCTTCCTTCTTCAGGGTTTTACATATAATTTATTTTATGTATTATTTATTATATTTAATTTTATTTTTTAAACGTGCAAGGCAGAAAGTTGGGCTTTGATCGTATTTTTTACAGTATCCGCCCCCCACCCCCCCCCCCAAAAAAAGTCAGCATAATGTTTTTCAATTTCTCTTGGGCATGGGGCGTTTGTAAGTCCCAAGAGAAATTGAAAAAAAATTATGCTGAAAATTTTGGGGTGGGGAGGGGGAATACTGTGAAAAATATGATCAAAGTCCAACAAATTGTTATAAGCATTTTTTTCAGTTTCTCTTGGGCAAGGGGGCGTTTGTAAGTCCCAAGAGAAATTGCTTATAAAAAGCATTTGGAGGGGCCACAAAGAGTATTATGGTATTTTGGAAAAACAGGACGGATTTTGGGGTGGGCCGAGGGGACCGCAGCCACCCCTTTTTCTTTGAAATTTTATTAGCGGAGCTCTCGCGGGCAGCGGAGAACCATGGGTAAGAAAATTTCGTTATCTATGCATCCAAGGAATTTTGGTTCTGACAAAGTCGTCCGTACGGGGTACGTACGTACGTCCACCCCTTCATCTAAGCCGGATTGAAATTTTGCATTTCAAGTACCCGCGCGTTTCGCCGGTATGGCATAGCCACCAGTTTTAGAGAAAAAACAACAAAAAGAGCCGATTCTTTCTTTCGACTTAATTTTAATGTTTACATTGACGTGTAAAGCGTGTAAGACTGTTTTTTCTAAATTAGAAAAAAAAGGTGAGCCTATCCAGTTGCTCGAGATCGCGATTGTGGCCTGAATGTCAACACAAAAATATGAAGTTCTCTCTGTCAGTCTTAACAGGGTAGCATGGTCAGCGTGGAATATATATTCGTAAGCAAAGTGGACCATGAGATGGATCCTTTTTAAGGCTATGTAAAAACACTTATATAACTGTACCTGTAACGAAAACCCTACCGGATAGTATACTGTTCACACTTACGAATGGCAGGAGCCAGGCTCCTGGAATGGTAATTTTAGCGCGATTTTTGAAACTGGGGAAGTTTCTGCCACTCTTCGTCACAGTGCATTCGTCATAGTAAAAAATTAGAAGCCTCTTCGTTTAACAGCATTAAATGAATAGGGTTTTGCCGCCTGATTAAGCTAAGTTTTTGCATGGGCCAGAATGCTGGTTATTTCAATAAATCAAATAAATGTTATTCTTTTTTTATTCAGTTTTAAAAAATTGCCTCAAAAATAAATAAACACGTAATGTTGTTAAGTTACTTATTGTTGTTCAACAAACGCCTTGAAATTGATTTTTTTTAACTCCATTCAAAATTCCCTCGTGCACGAGCCAAGCAAACCCGTTGAAAATTTGCAGCATTTGCCTACTACCACTGAGAAAATCTAACCTCAAATCACTGTCTTAAATTAAAAAGCCTAGTTCAGTGTTTTGAAATATATTGTCTTAACGTTCTGCTGACATAGCATAGAAGCGTTAGCAGGGTTTGCTGTCTAGGTTTCTAGGCTCGTTGCGGGCACATAATTTACTAGACTTGCTACCATAATGCACCACGAGCAAGGAAACATGGCCCATTCTGTCCGATGGATCATGCATCATTCTTTTCAGAAGCAACCTTAATTGAATAGGTGATATAATTTTTGTGTTACCAAAATTAAATTTCGAAAGGCACGACCTTTAATTCTTCCTCAGGGTCATTACATACAAGTGACCCCCGCTCTACGAATACCTGATTTTGATCGATTTTATCTGCATACAACAATTTCGTTTGCACCCGGTTTGTTCCAACGGAAAGTGCATCATCTATTAAAATTCTCTTAAACTTACTCACCTAATACGGACACCAGGTAATACGGACAAAGGACACTCTTCTGACTACCGAGGCACAAACTCTCATATATTGCCAATAATACCAAGCCAAATATTCTTAACATTTCACAAATTTCAGCCTCGATATTCTTATCAAACATATTCTTATTATACATGAAATCAGTAATTTCAACATGAATTTGGATATAAGGGAGTGAAAAAGCTTTCTTAAACATTAGTGATTGCGTCCTGAGTAATACTAATAACTAACAAAATATATATAAGGATAGTTTACTTTTGCAAAAGGCACGAACAGAAATTAATAAACTAAAGGAAATGAAATTCCCTCGCAGAACTAAAAGTAAAAAACATGCCGGTATTTAAAACTCAAAAAGGCGTAGTCACGTCATGGTACGAGGTAGCTATTAACTTCTTACTGGAATACACTTTATAAGTTGTTAGGTTTACAAAACTGCAGAAGATAAAATGTACTTACATGCCTGATATCGTTCCCTACTTGCCTCTAACAACCAAAGAATGACTGAACTAACCAAATAAACTATAGATACACACATGAAGACGACGAAATCCAACTAAAAGCTAAAGCAAAGCGATCATGCGTTTTCTACGTAAAATAGGCAATCAATAAAGCTTGGTTCTGAAATTCGTAGAGGCACCTAAGAAGCACTGTACTGAAGCTACGGTAGTTTACCGCACAACTTATATTCTGGAACACATAGATAGGCAAATGATTACTGGAGCTGTGTTTATTGCCTTGAAAGAAGCGTTCGACTTAGTCGACCATGAATGTTTGCTTTTAAAGCTAGAACACTACGGAGTCAGAGGAGGCAATCTGGATTGCTTCCTGAACTATCTTACAACACGAACTCAAAGAGTTACAATTTGGAAATGACGTGTCCTCAACTAGAGCGTCCCTCAAGGTTCAATTTTAGGGCCTCTGCCTTTTGTTTAATACATTTATGACCTGCCTCAGGGTTTAGAAAACTGTTCTGTTAATATGTCTGCCGGTGATTCTGTAATATATTTTACGAATCTTTGCACCTAAGAGATAGCTAGGGTATACAGTGCCCAGGCCTCACTGATTTGCTTGGCCCCGGGTAGATCTGGCCGGGCCGCTTCGGCGCTTCGACTTTCGGCCTTTTTGGATTATATCGTTCGAGTTTGTCAAAGTCTGCTGGATTCGTTTCTGTAGCTGGGAAAGCTTCATTAGTTTCTATATCCGATGCTATCCTATTTCTACGATCCTAGCCTCTTTGTTTACCGTTGGAGTTCGAATTTAGTGGAAAAAGTTGTTTAGGAAAGGGAGCATGGAGAGTGAATTTGAGCAAATTATCACGAAAATTCGTTTGAGCAGTTTAAGGACAACAACAGCTAACTGTAGAGTAAGTTTCATTGACCTTTATTTAGTATTTCTGCAAATTTTAAGTCCGTAATTTTACCCCATACAAACACTAATTTTACTGGAACCGTACTGTGGTACTAGATATCAAAGAGCCTGGGTTACCTGCGTTTAGACAATAGTAGTCATTACTGTAAAAGATATTTCATTGAACGTTTTGACAGGGATTTTGTAATTATATTATACCTTGCCTTTTGGCAGCAAACACGTTCAAAATATGTACAATCGTTCGAGTGATTCTGACACAACTCCATAAGTGTCAATACCCGGAGTACAGTAACTTTTTATTGTGTAAAATTTGTATAAATTCGCCTCTGTATGTATTGCAACCGATTCTTGGTCCATTTGTTACTGTAAAAGAAAGTTAATAAATTTTTTTGACATGAAAAACATCTACAGTTCTGCCGTGCGGTTTGTTCTATTTTCCCTCTCACTGTATCACCAGGTAACAATAATAATGGAGTTTTGTAGAGTGGTTCTAACTTGTGAGTCTGTGGACAAGATCTTCCGGTGTGACGATTCAAATAAAACCTCTTTGACGTTAGGATGCTTAAGCAACGACGACGGCGACGTCAACGAGAACGGCAAAAAAAGCAATAGATTTAGGGTCTCTTCACTTGAGCCCGGTTAACAGGGCTGGTTCGGTTTCCGAGATCTCGTCTTACCTCTAAATCCTTTGTAAAATTCTCGATGTGTTCATATGAGAAGACGGGCTGGCTCGGTTCCCGAAATCTCGGTTTTTCCAACCGAGAGTCTCGGTAAGCGGGCTGGAAATTTTGCCATATGAACACTTCCAAAAGCGGGATGAATTCTGGCGGCCTGGATGGTGTCGTCTACCTGCTGTATTTTCCACATCATAAGCATCCCATTTAACTGTAGTGATACAGCTTTAAGAGTTGCTGAAGCTATGATAGGCGCGAAATTTAAAATGTCTGTATTTCGCCATGTTTGTTTTGTTTCTCGAATTTGGCGCCAGAACTCGACCCCAGCATCTTTGGCCTTTTCTCATCTCGGAAACCGGGCTGAAATTTCTCATATGAACTAAAGGTGAAATTCATCCCGGTAACGTTGAAGAGGTGAAGGCCCTTAGATTGGCAAAACAACAACTTTGCACTCACGTGCATCACACGTTTTTGCATATTTCTTTGCAGTCACTGCACGACGACTACGACTTGAAAATGCTTAGTAATTTCACGTTTTGTGGAGGACGTGAACACAAGATAACGACTTTCTTTTTCTTTTCCAGAACTTTGATTAAGTTTTTTAGAATTCAAATCCAGAAAAAATTGCCAACTTTTGACGAATTGAACGAGATCAAGAGCCATGAAGACTCTTGAAGAGATGGAATAAGCGCGATAAAGTTTGAAGCAGTGCGACTCTACTTTTTAAGTGACGTTTTCGTAGCCGTCGCCGTCCTTGTTGCTTAAGGACAGTACTATATGTTTTCGAATTTCATTATTGTACAAAATGAAATTTGAAATTTTCGTTTAAGTACCCCATAATGAATCAAGGATTGTCGGCGTTTTTAACAAATAAACCAGCCGAAATCAGTAGACTTCTGCTCTACCCAGGCCAGACGTACTGATCCTCCAGGATTTCTTTAGACATTTTTTCTATACATTGCATTTCTTGATCGCCTGAACATACACATCTTTAGACAACCCGGGTGAAAGAGACGTTGCAGACGATTTAAGGGGAAGTGCGCAAGTTGCGAGTGAAGCCAGTTTAGAGCTTTCCGTCTGATCAGTTCATAAGGCTCTACCAACAGACGCATTGGTGCCACTAGCTCAGTTTTGATTGGCTTCAAACACGCATCTAACTACTGCTGACAATGTTTTTGTAGCGTCATACCTACGGGCAATTGCTTTTGTACATGTAGAAGTGACGTCATCTGGTAGCCAATGTATTACACATGCAAGAACACGCATGTTTTGCTTAAGCTTCTCAAAAATGTTTGACAAAGCTTATCAAAACCAGCCTGAGTTTATTCGAAAGTCTAGCCCTAAGTGTAGAATATAGACCACATTATAGAGAGGGCTTTTAGTTTTCAAGCTTTGAAAAATAAAGTTTTTTTCTAGTTCTATAGCCTGAATGATGATGGGATCAGTTTTCCAAGATATTTACAAATACAGATGCCACGCCAAAAATTAAAATTAAAATTCGTTTATTTTAGATAACTCGTATTGCTAAACACTGAACACATTAGATTCAAGGTTAGATCAAAGCCGATATATAGATCATAGTTAGCCGGTGGTCGCGGGATCTTAAAAGGTCCTCAGTAATGAATCGACCTTTGATCCTCAACGACTGTCAGTTTTCGTCTTTTTAAGATGAACTAACCATCACTACGTGAATAACTAAAAATATGGAGATTTTCGCGGATTGCATTGAATACTGAAACTGAAATTGTGTTCAATTCGGGGAATAAAATGTTTCCTTCAATAATAACTCAGATTGAATTGTGACAATCCTGAAAAAATTCATATAAATTCTTCGTAAACGAAATAATGGTGTTAAGATTCATGCCCAGTTCATGTACAAATGAGTGAACAAGATCAAATTCCCGGAAAAGTTATATACACAATATCACTTTGGCTTAAAGTGGTAATTAATCATAAAAGAACGTAAACGAGAAATCAACTTTTATCGTGTCAGGAACCGAAGTAAGGCAAAAATAATCTAAATAAAAACCGACGAGTCAGCTGTTTTAAGAGCCACGTTAGCGACATGACAACACTTCCATTATCTTTTTCATTTGATTAAGGTTTTTTGATAGGCGGAGAATCGTTTAAATGGCTTTTTTTACGATTCGAATTCTATGAAAAGAAATGATTTTTCGAAACCGTTAGCAACAATACAAAGAACTAACTGACATTTATGGGCATAGCCGGCGGCTGTCATGAACGCCAATACGGGAACATTACGATTAAGAGATCAGCGATTGAGGATTTAAGTGAAAATTCTTTATCTTCTTAACACTGGATAAAATACAGTATTGTTTGTTTGGATTAAATGGACAGCTCCGCCGAAACCCTGGGCACGAGGTTGTAAACATCATGGTAGACAAAAGCGCACGACTTTCATGTTTACAACGAGAAATGCATCTGACAACAAAATTTTGTTGACTGAGTTCATAGCCCAAAAAGAATGAATGACGTTAGTAATACTATTGTGGTATTAATATGTAAACTTTAAATTGTGTTCGGGGAAACGTTTTTGTTCTGTAGAATATTGCAAATTAGGCGCAACAGCCTGTCATAGGTGAAAAGTGCGACAGCTGTAACAATTAAAATCAACCTCTTTGCATATTAATTCCCTTATGACGCCTAACATTGGCTGAACATTATTAATTAGGTAAAATTAGAACCTTTGAATTGATCGACAAATTTATTGATCTTGTTCTATATTCGCTTATATGTAGCGAAAAAAAAGTGTAGTGTAAAATGCTTTGATCCTATTCGGGTCTACCGGCAAACAACCTTAATGCTTAGGTCGAGCTTTCATAAGTTTTTTTTTTAAAAGAATTTTGTTTTAATTTTCGCGAGGAATTTTAATCGATGGTTACGGTTGTCTCGTTGAAAGCATGTTTAATCAATCAAGCTCTGAAATGCGCTCATTCATGAAGCAGGTGCGGTTTGCATAAGGGCTAAATTGCCTTAATTTTATGCACCACACGTTTAAATGAAAAATACTACGTATTTCAATGTAAACACCAGCGATCTGGTTGTTAGCCGGCCAGGTTTATAACTCTGGAAACAGGAAAGCGTTTCCACATTCTGAAAGTTTTATGGGGAAATGCGTATCAAATTCAGTTCACGAGCAGGCGGGGTTTATGAGTGAACGTTTTTACTAACTGCAGGTTCATCAAAGAAGAGGGGATTTTCTAATAGAAATTTTGTTCACAAAATGAACGAAACCTCGAGTCCGTATGGTAACGACTTTTTCCCGGACCTTCCTTCGTGGGAAGTGCACATTTTCTTCGTCTGGTTCGCCGTAGCCAGTATAATTATAGTGAGCTTAAACACCGGAATCTGCATTCTGGTTTGGACTCAAAGAAGACTGCGGAATACCGGAAACTTATATTTTGTTAACTTGGCGATTGCTGATGTCTTGGTGGGCATTGTAGCTATACCGTGGAAACTGCTTCTTTACGTTGTCTTACCTACGCCCCTATGGATTCTTTTACTGGCAACTGTTGTAGACTATGTCCTTTCTTTGTCGTTTCTTAGTATTTGCGCGTTGACGTACGATAGATATCGAGCTATTATCTACCCGCTAACTTACCCTTCCAAGATGGCGTTAAGAAACAGCTGGAAACGATTGCTTTTAATTTGGACCGTTCCTTGTTTGAATTTCATTCGAGTGATTTGGATGGCCTCGCCGCAAATCTCGTTTACCAAGTTTGACAAAGCATTCAGTATTTTTCTGTTCTCCTGCATGGTACTTGCAACTGGCGGAGTGATCTTCGCTTATGTCAGAATATTTCTAGCGGCTAGAATTCAAGAACATCACCAGAGAGAATTAAGAAAGTGTTCGATCAAGAGACTGAATCGACGGATAAAACATAAATTCACCAAAGCGATCAGATCTTGTCTAGGGGTTACAATTTGCTTCCTTTGTTGTTGGTTACCGAGAGGTTCGTATTTGATCGCAAGAAAATCGTTCCCATCGTCTTCGTACGAATACGACTTAGTAACTTTTGGTCTCATGTGTTTCTCTCCAATTTTAAATCCAATCATTTATTCAATCTGTAACCGAGACGTCCGAAGAACTTTGAAAGTTATACTTTGGAAGAAAGGTCGGGAAAGCGCTCTATCGAAAAAGGAAAATATTCAGAACTCGTTTGTGAGCTCACAAAGAACAGCAACTGCTAGCAGTAGAGAAACATATGCTCTGTCTCAATATCATAATTTGTGACTAATTTAATCTAAGATCACAGTCATACCACTTAGTGGGTTACTGATTTGACAATTGAAATTTATTGCCATGTAATTTACTAAAAGGAGTATACATAACTTTGACAAACGAAGCAAGAAAGCCTCTATATTTTTGTGTTCTTTTCTTTTTTCTTCTTCTTCTTCTTTGTTTAATTTCAGTGAAGCCTTTAATGCGCTGCAAGGTTTTTATTTCTATTTCGGAACAAGTGCGTGCGTGCAACAAGAGATAGAAAAATATGCGGTTATAGGAGCCTATTACTCAACAGAATGTACTAAAATTTTCCGTCTTGAATTGCATGGATTGAAAATCATATAAAAATAAAATAGACGAAATAAAGATATCGTAAGTTTCAGATGTTTTTGTGTTGGGTCAAGAGTTCGCGTGCTCTGCCATTCACAAGGCTCTTGGTCAGTGCGGACAAGCGAAAACAGCGAGCGAGCAGTGAAATAGGGGAAGAGCGAGAAACAGAGTAAAGAGAGAAGTGGAGAGCCTGTAAACATCTTTTCAATGCCTCAATCCGCTCACTTGCTGAAAAACCGTTTCTTGCGTCAAAATAGGGAGCTTAAGCAAAGACGTTTTTGAGCGACGGACGTCAACCGGAAGTGAGGACTTTTCCCTCTTAATATGCCTTGACGATATAAAATTTGTATTGGTCAGTTCCTTTACTCTTATAGAGACGATCTGATTAAAAATTTGGGCAAAACCATCGTCCAAAGAAGAAAAAGGACCACTTCCGGTTGACGTGCGTCGCTCCTAAACGTCGTTGCTTAAGCTCCCTAATGTCAAATGTCAAAACGTCAAAAGGTGCGTCGGTGTAGCAGGGTTTCCCATGCTCGGTATGTTTGTTGCACTATGCGCGCGCGAAGCCAAATGATTGACGTAAGTGTTGAAGCAATAGAGTGTTTTCACTCACGTGGTCAGCATCTATGCAAATTTATTGGAACAAAAGAAAGCGTTTGCTTAAGAAAAGAGTTGAACTCCCAAAGGATTGGTTTGGGACACCAACATGGCCGCCGTTTCATTGTTTTGGGACACCAATATGGCCGCCGTGACGTCATGTGAAAACACTCCATCTGTCCAAACATACGTTATAACAAGAGCGCTTACCATTTGTATGGAAAACCCGGTAATTCCGGGGAGAATTCAAATGTTCATGTTACACGTTCGTATTTTGATCGAGTCTTTTAGCTCTTTGACGCAATGTGTTAAAATAAATGATTGATAGATTGATTGAACGGTTCATCCCGGTGGAAAGTAATACCTTTCGAGGTATTACCTTTTCCCGTTTCTACCGACAGTTCTCTTTTCGGAAACGTTTTCAAGTCCAGTACCATTTGTTAGAAATTTTTTACCGAAATTTCCTTACAAATGGAAAGCGCTCAAAGAGTTGGTATACCGGATGAGAAATTGAAAACAATGTTTACAGGCTCCACCACTCCGTCTCTGTCCGATTCCCAAGCGGTTTTCGCCCAACTTTTTTCGATTCGCTTTCCTCACTATCTTGGACCCTATAAAGCTGCAAATGTATGTAAATAATGAAGTGGGAAATTATACGTTACAATTCCCTCCAGAGGGAACAAGAAATTTAGGGTAAGAAACAATTATCTACAATTCGAGGTTACAACTCAAATTCTGCCATATTTCCCCATGAAGGACCAGCCTTCATTTTAACAGGCAACACTACTGACAGTTTCATAGCGTTTTCCATTTCCGTTTTAACAATTTCGGCCACTTTCCTGAGTTCATTTACTGAAACCTCAAATATGAGCTCATCGTGAAGCTGTAAAACAAAATATCCACCAACAGGAGCGGGGAGACTACACAGTGGACGCCTCCCCGGGATTTCTCCTTTTGGATGCAAATCCGGAGAGGCATGCCTGTGAGTAACGACAGAGGTTGGAAATTCGAGTGCTAACTTCTTGTCGATGTTCACCATGGCTGTTTTCACTAAGTCTGCCGCTGATCCTTGGACTGTAGTATTCACCGCTTGTCTCGCTGCCTGACTGTACGCATGCGGGTTTGGTGAATTTATAGCCGGAAGGAATCTTTTCCTTCCGGTCACTGTCCTGACAAAACCTTGAGCTTTACACTGCTCAACTGTTTCTTTCAGGTACCTCTTCACCCCTACATAACGGGAAGTGAACTTGTCAATAAATGACGCGGCTTCCTCCTCAGCAAGACCAAGCTGTTCCCCGAGAGCTTTGGCACCAATTCCGTAAATTATGCCATAACAAACTTGTTTGGCGTGCTGACGTTGGTCTTGCTTAATCGCCTCCGCAGGTACTCGATAAAGTTCGCCCGCGATCATTCTAAACACGTCCCCTCCCCCGTTGAGAATTCTTCGCAGGCGTTCATCGTTTGCAAGATGGGCGATTAACCTCAATTCTAGCTGCGAATAATCGGCGGCAAAGAGAACGCCATTTTTAAATGGCACAAAAGCGTTTCTCATGCTCACTGCATAATTTGGTGCCGCGCCTGTCGAACTCGACTCAGGTCTCACATTTATCGTGCTCCGTCGATTTCCTCTGCGGCCTCGTTTTGAGGAAGCTTTCTCGCCCCACGCTCCGGGCGGGGGACTCTCGGCAATTGTTGTTGGTAAAGTGATGTGAAAATCTTTCGGGACGTTCTGCAAGTTCGGCTCTGCAAACGAGACTCGCCCCGTGGCAGTGTGCGTCTGACTCAAAGAATGAATCCGAGGCATATTGAGCCTTGTATGCAAGCACTTCTCCTTCTGCAACGGAAACACGACCTTAGTTAGAGCAGAGTTGACGCGGCGCCATTCAATTATCAACCCAGGAAGCGCATGAAGTGGCTTCAAACGTTCCAGAACGTCTTTATTAGTACTCAGGTGCTTAGTAGAGCGTGACGCTCCTCGCCGAGTCACGCCTAGGGTCTTCCTCTTGCTAGCCTGACCATCGTCATCGTGTGGTAGCTTCAGTTCGATAAAAAGCACCTGTTGGCCGTGGTAAGGAAGGTTAAATCACTAGTAAATGCCGTCGTTAAACGGGCTTTGTCATGAGGATGTTGCTGTTTTAGGTCAATTCTACGCTGAAATCATTAGTTAATGCTCTTAGCCATACACAAAATGATCCGGTAGATTGCAGGCATAGCATAAAAATTTGAAAGGCTGGCTAAACTTATTCAACTTTCAATCCATGTCCATCCTGGCCATCCGTTGCAACAAACGACAGGGAACAGTTTCAATGCTTATGCACGTTATTTTTGAAATTAAATTGATATGAAAACTAAGTTTCAGCTTTTCACAAAGATAGCAAATAGCGTCACATAGCCGCCCCTTTAAGGAAGTGATAGAAATAAATGAAAATTCTCTAAAACTGCTCCCCTGTATATCTCAGCTGTAAACGAAACACATTCGACAATAACCACCTTTTATCACGAGATACATTGTTGCAGATGACGCTTGAAAAAAGCTTACAGGACGTTTAAGCCTTCTTAAATGTTTTTATAGGAAGGAATCAACCCTCACGCCTTTAAATGTTTGTTTTGAAAAAATATGCTTTTTATGAATTTGTAGCAGATTGTTGCAAAAAAGCTTCTTCGATCCTCACTCCCAATATGCATGGGCACCCAACGAGAATATAGTTCAAAACCGTTTAAACATAGCATTGTTAAACGTATCTTAGTATTTAAACGGTAGATATAGGTATAATTTTATCCCCTAAAAATTTTTTCACTGTTCGGATTTCCTAGCTGAGTCTGGTGATCCGACAATTATAGGGATCAAAAGTTACCTTTTCAAAAATTTCAGCCAGAAAAAAGGCTCCCGGAAATTCTAGGTGACCTTTTTAGGGTTAAAATCCGTTAAAAATGGGCAGTTAAACCATTTTTTAGATGTTCCAAAATCCTAGGAGAGCCAGGCAAGCAAGAAATTTTACGAAAAATGTTCCGAAAATTCTAGATCTTAAATCGTCTTCAGAACAGATATTTTCCGAAAATTGACGTTGGGTGCCCCTGAATATGCCTAGCCGCAGACATCAACAACATTCAATTTACGCATAAATAGACCCTTCAACGGACAAATAAGTGAAATTGCAAAGAGTGCTCTTTCCAGTGGTGTCAATCGATTTTTGCTGACAAGTCCAAGCCAAAAACAAGAAAGACTGTGGGTCCGGTCAACCCACAGTCACCCAACACAGTTACAAAATGCCAGGAGTTTTCAAAGAGTAGAAAAAAGAGAGAATGAGGTAATTTTATCACCTTCTGCCCCGTACCTGTGCTACGTCCTCACGGCTGGTCAAAGAGAAGCTGTGATTGGCCAGTCGGTACGCTTCCTCTTCGAGCGTGCGCAGTTTAGCTTGCAGGATGTTCTTGAGGCGTTCACTCTCTGCGTCTGAAAAACCCACACCGTTTAACTCCATGCGAGCCAAGCAGCGTACAGATGGCATCTCCACCTACAGTGTTAATTGAGGAAACGACAGTTTAACAATAACAGGTTAAACAACATCTACATCGATGAAAACGGGCCATTCGCAATCAGGTAGCGATTTATCGGGTTGTCTTTTGTCAGACGCTTGCAAACGATTGTCACAATGACGACACTATCGGGCTAGTGTATTCTGTTCTTACCTTTCCCGACGGGCAAGTGAACTTTTTTATGGAATTCAAATTACAGGAGAACTGCTCGTCAAAAAGTTTTAGAGGGCTAGTTAAAATGATTTTTAGGCTAGTAAGTTCTTGACACCCTGAAAAAGCTGATCTAGTTGTGACAATCGCACCTATCGGGATTCAGGAGAAAAACATTGTAATCCTGGCCCCATTTGTATCCACCAGAAAAATCACCATACACTGGAAAACTGTTGGGGAAACCAATTGCGTTATCAGCTGGATAGCGATTTTTCCAGTGGATAGGAATATCCACCCTTTGATCAATTGAAGCTGGGTCTCTGCGTTAAACAGACCGATATAAATACTGTAGCGCTCATTACGTCCATTACGTTGTTCGAATTTTAATAGGATATCCTGTTTCATTTTCCTGTCAATTTTAACAAGACCTATCAGAGCGTCAAAACATCAAATTGTAGACAGAAAAAAATTAGCCTGAATTTGCTAATTTAATTTGTAAACGTTCAGATCTGGATTCAAATTTCGCGCCTACCTTGGGCTATCTTAATCCTGTTTTAAAAAAGAACTCAGTACTTGTTAGCAAATGAACTGTATAACAGAACACAGAACCTTGGTAAATGCCAATAGAAGGTGCTCTGCTTCCAACAATGACCGTAACTTGTTCATCAGCGAAAGAACCAAGACGGACTCGACACAGGCCCTCACTCGACCACTCTGTTGACACTGATATGCTAGTGCCAGACCACCAGTACCCAGTCCACCACCACTGCCTGAAAAGAAGGAAGGGGTTAATGTGGCTGCTCACAATGGCTTGGAGCATTTTTTTCAACACGTCTTCTTTTATAGGTCAAACCTACAATGCTAATTCCAGTGGATGCTAAAATAAGGACAATAAAATGATTTTTCGTGTTTATTCTTGCTTTATTTTTTCTCACCTTTTTTTTCTTTTGCACTTGCACGTTCAGCTTTTCTACTTTCATCCTATTTTAATGATTAATGATTATTTTCTATTATGCGTACTTAGAGTTAAATTGCCATGTCAGCATTGTAATTATTAATTTATTAGGTATTATAATCTTAAAAGGTGGTCCTATTCATAAGCCTTATTGGCTTTCTTGGGCTTCCTTGCCTTATCTTTTTATTCTTTTAAGTTTTCTATTTTGTGTATGGCAAAAATGACAATAAACAATAAGGCAAATTATGGTCTGCTACGTATACTTACCTTCCAGAAGAGGGGCCTCCTCAGGTAGGTGCTGCGCAACAAGCTGGTGAAGGTTCCTTTCTTTAGCTCCTGGATCCAAAAGCCAATTTGCCACCTTTGGATCCTCCGCAGGTCCATTAAGAGAGATGCTAGTGGAACGAGCAAAGGTCTGAAGAGATAAAACGTCATGAGAAAAGAAAAGCTGCGATAAAATACAATAAATAAGTAATTCTTTTATTTACCCTCAGCAGTGTTTATATAAATAAATCATCAAATTGACATAACAAGGTTAAATTTAAATCAAGCGTAATCGAAGACAAAAAGAAACCAAACCATGATTTATCAAAAAAATTCTCGGAGCATTTATAACGAAACGATGAAAGCTATATCCCAATCTCCATATAAATATGCGAACAATACTTCTGCTGGTAAATTGATCACAGCATGTAGAATCAGCCACGTGAATCGTTTGTAGCGGACAAACGGTAACCAACCACAAACGACGCTTTAGCAAACATCAATACAACTTGAACGCTGTATAAACACTGTTCCAACATTGCACTAACATTAGTTCTCTACGGCTTCTAGCCATTACTTGAGAACGAACATAGTTACTTGTGCTACAGTAAAAACCGGCGTGTAAGAACGTACATTTTTTGAACTCTGGCAAAAAGGGTTCTTGTATTTTGGAGTACTTACTGGCAATTTAGCCTAAGTAGGTTCTTAATCATGTTCTTAATTACAATGGAGATATAGTCGCTGACTACCAGTAAAACTTGGGTTTGGTCAAACTTGGTTTGTTTTGTCCTTAAATATACAGTATTTCTTCACAACTGTATTACTATAGGCCTAACTAAACTGAATGTACAGAATGTATACAATGTAGCATTACCTCCATAACGCAAGTTGTAGAATAAAAAAAAATAACACAATAAAGTTCACGAATCAACCATTTTCATGTAATATAAATTTACAATCTCAAAGTCTAGCTCCTTGGTAAAAATGGTCGTCGTATTTTAACTGTGATCCACATATATAAGAACGTGCTTGATCTTGCTTGGCTAAACAGGTTCTTATATTTTCATAAAGTAAATAAAGGGAGATGTAAAGAATCAGCCATAAGAGGACACAGAAAAAAATCTGAATCCCAGATGGGATTCGAACCCACGACCCTCCTTGTATAACAATGGTACATTTCTCCCAGCAGGTTCTTAAAACAGTAGGTTCTTACAGGCGGGTTTTTATTGTATACCAGCTGCTGATCGCAGTGGTAGTATCAATTGAAAATAAAATTCAATTTTTAAAGCCCATTGCTCTCCATTTCCTTTCCATTCGACTAGATTAAATTACTCAGTTTTTCTTACCTTAAAATGCTCCTTGACATCAAAACAAACCATGAACCGGCCTTGCTCAGTCAAGAACTGAACAACATCCTTCAATGCGTTTACACGACGATCAAGAGTCAGGTTAGTATCGACTGCTGACTCAGTCTGACTGTCGTCCGCTTGGTTGGGTGATGACTGAGCATGCTCCTTAAAAGACACGTAATAAGCGTCTTTGTCGCCCCAGCTTACCGCAATTCCGACAACTACCTGATCCTCCCCTTCAACTGTGAGTCCTCGCGAGGTTCCTTCCGGCGTTGGCACATTAGTAAATCGGCCTCCAATCCTAGGAACATTGTCAAGAACGCGCTCACGAGCCACTGCCAACGAATAGCGCGTTTGACTGCGCCATTCTTTCAGGAACATGGAGAAAACTTGCTCGTGTCCAGTGACGTCGATAATGGCCAGCCCTTCATCCGGGGTATTAGAAAAACGGGAGCGTCTTGGTGAGAGCCGTTTTCTTGTAGACAAAGGAGTCGCTGAAGTTCTTGTTTTAAAATCGTCTTGGGAAAGTTTCTTTTCTACTGGTGGCGTAGAGGGAACTAAAACAGAATCAGGCGCTTCGCTACCTTTGTTTTCCAGATCTTCTGGCAGTTCTTTACGAGGTATCTTCTTTGCTGGCGATTTTTCTTGTCCATGACCGGAAACAAGCTGGGTTTTCAATTCCTTAACTTTAGTAAAACCATCGTCACCCGAAATCACAGCTGTCTCGATTTTTCCTTCTATATTTCTCGCCTCAGCTTCTTTCTCGATTAATTCGACCGCAGCCAACGTGGATAGATCCGAGTCTAAGCAACCATCGCTAGATGAAAGACGAAGCGAAAACGATTGCGCTATGTTGGGAGAGACTAGATCATTATTAGCAGATGGGGATCTAGATGAGTGAGGTACAGGAGAGGCCAACGATGACACGAGCTCAAAACTTCGCTCCACGTGAAACTCTCCAGTACCAATAAGTTCTTGACTTTGATCGGCAGCAACATTACCCGACGGAGGCTTGACAACAATGGTGTCTTTGTCGCACATAACTTTTGAAGGGGAATCTTTTCGTTTAACAGGAGGCGAATGGGCCGCCGGATTTTGTCCTGAATCGGTAATCATGACGTCACACTCCATGAGACAGGTGTCACTCAAAATACACGTAGCCAATGCTTGAGAATCCAACAAAACGTTATTATCGTCCCGCTCACCGGCAACCGGTTTTACCTGTACGGCAGGTTCCTCTCCTTCAAATGGCTCAGAATACAACTCTACCGAAACAGACTGCACCTCGTTACAGAGTTTAGAATCAGAAGAAAATTCAGTAACAACGCAAGCGTTTTCTGACTCATTTGGACCAGATCTTGATACCTCCGGAATATCCATAGTCGCTGTTTCTTTTTTCCTTAATTTTTCTTGTGGTCCGGGTAATACAGAAATTGGCGAGCGTCGTTTATTTTTCGAACGAGGAAAGTCATCGGAAGGCAGTAGAGGACACGAGACACTGTGAAGCTGTTCCTTAGTGTGATAAGTAACTGTCGGCTGTAATTGGGCCACCGATGTTGAAGCGCAGTCCTCATTTCTCAATTTTGAAGCCACACTCTCCGTTGTCTTGCCTTTCACTCGACACTTTACTACGTCATGATCAGTTGCCTTATTGTTTACTGATACCTTTGACTGGACATTTGCCAAAGACGACCCTGCGCTGGAGATGATGGGCACTTTGCCTGTAAGAGAACTTGGTACAACCACTTGACTCTCTTGCTTTCCTGACTTAACTATTTCGTGGCCATGACTACTATCCGGGGCAATTCCAGTTTGTGCGGGCTGCAACCTATTCCTTTTTGTGTCAGTTGAAGGATCACTTGCGCATGATTTTGGGTTCGACTTTTCGACATTCATTTTACAACCTTTGTCTGTTCTGGCAGGAACTCTTGCCCCAGCACCACTTTGGAGAGTGACTGCAGACCGAGCAATGCTATTATTCGGCCTTACATCATCCACACTAGAAATATTCGCCTCATTCTCCTCAGTCTCTGACGGTTTCCACTCAATTCCAAGTTGTGCCACGTCAGCCTGCAGAAGTTGTTTAGCTTCGTTGACAATAAGTTTGGCGGCCTTTCCTAATGTAAGGCCTCTCCGTCCGGCGACCCAGATAACGCGTGCCTCGCTACGTTCACGCACCTCGGTCTCAGTCTCCTGACCGCGCTTGAGTCCACTGACGAATGGAGCAGCGTTGTGTAAGATGTTTTCGATCGCAGAGGGAGGTGCTGCAGCCACAGAAGCGATGGTGTGATAGCCAGCAGTGTACAACATACGCGCACGCTCAGCGTTCAAGAGAGTTATCCTCACCAAGTCGCAAAGCTCACGCACAACGCCAAAAGATAATCGGCTCTGGAACTGCGAGAGAAGCAGTTCCATGTTAGTCCAACCAAGTTTCTCGCAAAACACGGTCACCATTCCTGCGAATGTTGCCGCAGAACCTTGTAGAGACTGTAACATCCCGCGGTTTGCGCCGTACCGCCTGGCAGCTACATTGAGTGGTACCTCATGAACGAGGTCCTGAAGAGCTAACGCAGCAAAGAATCTGCGATGCACGGCGAGTGACTGACGCTGTTGTTCCGTACGTGTCAATATACGGCCTCTCACGGCTCTAGCGAGAAATCCCTCCTCTATTCCTACCAGGTCACCCACACGGCGCATGCTTGCAGGCAGGCGCTCCCAGATACGGAGGTACTGGTACCAATCAATGCTGGGCCACTGATCTTGAATATATATTGGAGTTACCTAGGTGGTCAACAGTTACACAATGTTAGATTGCTGTGAGATTATAAAGCGCAGATTCACTCACTAGGGCCCCCCTTAGCACAAAAACAATAAAAACTATACAAACTTTACTGACACTCTCTACAGAGGACTTTTCAGTGACACAAGTAATTAATTTACAAATAGTGAATACGTTAAAATGATGGCAAATCTAAAAATTACAATAATACAATGACATATATGAAACCATGAACGCGGTAATTTGTGACATGAAATTGAGTAAGCTAAAAACAGAGCCTAAATGCCCTCGATTTCTTTGGAATCTAAGCTTTAAAACTCTTCACATCTGTAAATCCACGTGGGAACCTGTTATGTACTATTTGTTACGATTTTGGTATAAATAAGTTTTAGTTATGTTGTGGTTCAATTTTGTCCTTGGTTCAAATTTTCTTTTCTTTTTTTTTTGGGGGGGGTATGGCAATGTATGATAATAACATGATAATGAGTTTGAAACAAAAGAAAAGAAAATTTGAACCAAGGATAAAATTGAACCACAACAGTTATCCTGCACAGTCCTGTTTTCGATAAAAAAGACGCCAGTTATCACATCGTCTCCATGTCCTCAACTTCGTTTCCATGACTCAGCTTGGGGTGTATGAAAATGAGCGTTCGCGTCAAGAGTTTTACGGTAAGTCTGGTTTCCCTCTCACCTGGTAAATAATGTGCAATTCGCTCTCAAGTACGAAACACTTGCGGGCCTTCTGCACCTCAGAAAACACCACAAGAGCCTCATCCGGGGATAGAGCTGACGATAACGTAGCCATACCTAGCTGAGTTGGAACGTATCTCTCATCACCATTTTCAGCCTGCAATAGAACCAAAGAACATCAGTCTAATCAGTATCTTTTAGAATCAGTCCAGGTTTAACTCACTGACAAGCCAGCTATCAGTAGTAGCCGGACCATGAAACGAAACGACAAAGAGAAGAAGGCTGAGGTTGTTAGAGGGTTCTGTTTCTTACTACCTTTTTCATTTTATTCGAGAAAAAGCCGTAAAAAAACTAAAATGAACCGGGGCTCACCGTTCGATGGCTTTCTTCTCTTGATTTTGAAAATTCTTATAAGGCTAGCATGAGGAAACAGCCGGTGCTATTACTGGTTTTCCCGCCAAATGACGTCTGAGAAACGAGCGCAGAAATTCCATACTGATCACGCGTCACTACCCAGATCTGGGTAGTGCTTCTGATTGGCTGAAGCAAATTTCCCACGCGGCACGACCAATCAGAAGCACGCATTACCCGGATCTGGGTAGTGACGCGTCATTTGGCGGGAAAACCAGTGGTGGCGTGGAGAGATGTCGGCTGTTAATTTCTCAAACTCATTAATAATTCATAAAGAAAATACAAAGGAAATTAATGTTTAATGATTGTTTGGAAACCAGATGAAAAACTGCTCATTTTTGTATCCTTAATTTCTCCACCTAAAATCATTTCGTTTGAGAAGTAATATCAAGCATTCGACACAGGGTTTCATCACCAGATCAAACACCTCGAAATTCGTCAAAAATACTAAGCTGCGCGTCGTTTTTTCAACTCTCTTCTCGGTGTTTGATCTGGTGAGGAAACACTACGTCTCATGCTTGATCTGTTACATAAAAAGTCGTCATTGAGTTAAAAGTTATGGTTTTGAGATGAGAGAAAACAGATTTAAAGGATCACTTTGATACGAAAGTACATGCAATGAGAGAATCAATAGAAGTAACAGAGAGACGTAATACTAGTTAAATAGCGCACAGTGGCCAAAATAATATACCACTCTTCATTTAGACCGTTTAATAGCAGCTCCTTTCATCTGCCCAAATTTATGAAAAAGTGTCACTAACTGAATGTTACCTCCTCGATGCCGTTCTCGTTTTCGTTATTTCCATCACGGTCTGCATCGCCACACTTTTGTAAACGAACAAATTCATTTTGTACCAAAAACTGCACAGTCGTCTTAATAATGGCACCTGAATCATTTGCATTTTCTTGCGAGGGGACTGAGGCGAAGAACGTACAGGCCGCGTAACGCTCCACATCTTGAGGCCTGGTAACCACTCCGCTAGCAATGACCTCAAGAAGAGCACGTTTTATTCCACAATTGTCTTCTTTACCTAAATGGGATAGGAAGTTAGTATCCATTACTGAATATCTACTTTCACTCAGCATGAAATAAAACAACTTCCCTCAGGGCAACCATCACTCACAAGTGTGTCTGATGGCAGTCTGTCCCGCCCAAACGAATCCGGACATTTTATAGCCAGCGAGTAAGCTCTCCGGGGCGCTCTGGCGGCGGGGCAGAAATGTAACGACGTTTCTGGAATTTGAATTCCACCTCCAATTCCCTGTGGCTCCCCGTCGACCGAGCTGTCAGATTTCCGCCAATCAGCGTGAAGCGGAAACGAGCGCGAATGTAAACAAATATTGAAAAAGACGTGCCAAGGTTAATGATGTCATTACTGTCATCTCTGCCATGCGCCAATTGGCATTTCGCATCGCTCTCCCAACCTCGTTCCCAGGTTCTCTCTCCTACCCGTCGAGAGACCCTGGTTGGGTTTGGTCATGTGTCTCCCAGAATCTGGGAGATTACAAACAAACGACTTGGGGGAGGGGCGGATAAGTGTGAGATTTGTCTCTCCAAAGCGTAGACGTCGAGATCAGTGGAAACTGCGTATCCGACCTTGTCCAAAGGGTCCTGTTTTTTTATAGTTCCCGGACTAGTCAAGACAAAACCTCGAACGCCGAATCCTTTGACAGCGAAAGCGTAACTTCCTGCAGAATATCTGGATGTTTATCGGATGTTGCAAAGGAAATCACGGATTTACCACTTGTGCTGTCAAAAATATTTTAGGCGGTTGTATTCATACCGAAACGCAGTAGGCTTAAATTGCCATTTCTATGTTATGGAGGCCACCTTTAGAAAGCAAACGTATGTATTTTCAAAACTATGATTATGCAGTTCGAAGGGGCGCCGAAAAGATGTATCAAGCGTTGGACCATATACAAGAAATCCTTTCGCTTTGGAAGGTTATCGCTGGGTTATATTGTCTGTTTTGTCTCTGTTTATACTATTTCCTGTTGTCTTCAGTGTCGCGTTTTGGTCATTCTTTGCTTATGCACGTACTATATTATATTTTTTTACCTCTATTTACCACTAAAAGCGATACGTTTTTTCTGTTGCCGCATCATACAAAAGCTTAGGGGTAGGAGAAAGCTGACATTTCAGACTACAGCTTTCCGTTAAGTCATTAGACAGAGCTAAAATATTATTTTGACCGTGAATGTAAAATGAACCCTCTGCTCTCAACGTAACTGTTTTTTTTTGTCACCGCTAATGGTTTAGGTTTTGCATGAACTGATTCGGGCCGATTACCAGCCGCTGTCACCGACAAACATTGATTCTTTCAATGCAAGTTCAACGAACAGGGATTTTCCCTTCAATGCGGATAAACACGCGCTTGTGTCTTACTCAGGATCGTAGATTTTAGTATCTAATTGTTGTCATCGGTTTAACTGCGATAACACGAGTCTTTTCTTTCTCCGCTGGTAATTCACTTGTTTATCTGGTGATACCTCTGTTTAGGCAGAAATTTCCCGAATTTCAGTTATAGTTGGAGGCTCAGCAAATCTGTCTTGCCCTTTCGATCATTGCGTGAACGGTGAAAACGAACCAGACAAAAAAATTGAGAGACAAAGGACTCCTCCCTCGGAATTAATTTTGTTCTGGGACCACGTGACCAGACCCAACCAGGGTCTCTCTCTCTCTCGCTCCGTAGGGATGGGTAGGAGAGAACCCTGGGAACTAGGTTGTCGCTCTCCTTCCTTTTCGATTCCCGCTCCGCCGCTGGAGAGCTTGCTCGCAGTCTAGACATTCTTAAGACCGCATATTTTTTTTTTTAAAGGAATCCACTTATGTCCAGGTTTGCACGCAGTTACACAAAACCACTAATTCCGTCGATTTATTCACGGCCTATTCGTGTAAAAGATACGCGGTTTCAAAAATACTTTGATTCGTGTGTTCCAAAATATTTAAAATGTCAGTAAAACCACAGCAACAAACCCATGAGTGGTGCCGGATCTCCCAGTTGTAGACCTGGATCAGTACAATTAGACTTGTAGAAAAATATAAAACGGCAAACTGATCCTTTCGGGAAGGAGATGAAGAAGTAAACAAAAGGATAAAACAAAACAATATATATTTAAACAAATTTCCAATATTTCGGTTTGAAGACAAACCTTCTTCAGGGGCTAAATTGATTGATTGGGCTTGATTCGTGTGAACGGGCGCTGAGTAATCTTTAAGAATCCCTTGAGTTCAAGGTATTCCTTTATGGCCCCATTTTTGGAATGTAATTAATTGACACGCTAATTTTATGCTTGGGCGACTTGGAATTAGAAAATTGGGGAAAAAATGATAAGCATTTCGTGCGTTACATAGTTGTAAATTATTCAATTCACAAATCGTGAACCTTAGCATGTCGGTGGAGGCTCTTCACTTAATAACCACAAAGATGTTTGAAGAGTTCGCGTGGTGTCTTTTGGCAGTTATCCTCGCCATATTCGTCGTAAATCGTCTCTATACAACCAGACATCTCCCATCTGGTCCTTTTCCCTTACCAATTATTGGAAATGCACACAAATTAGCGGCCGATACACGTCATCTTGACCTAACGGCAATGGAGAAGAGATATGGTCACGTCTTTAGGCTGTACCTCGGCAGCCAGCTTGTAATCGTTGTTAGCGGACAAGATGCTATCAAAGAAGTTCTTGTCAGAAAGTCAGCCGAATTCGCCGGTCGTCCAAGATTTTATACTGCAGAGGTTTACTCACAAGGTAAAGCGATTGGTTTTGCTGACTATTCAAATCAATGGCGACTTCATAACAAAATTACCGTCTCCGCGCTTAAAATGTATGTGAACCAAGTGCTAAAACAAGGGAAAGTAATCAATGAGGAACTTGACCATCTCTTAGAAAGGGTGGGCTCCAGAAATGGACAGCCACACGACATCACAAAAGGTATCAGCTTAGCTGTGATGAATGTGCTTTGTGCATTGGTGTTTGGTTCCAAATATGGAATAAATGACCCTGAGGTTACTAGGTTTCTTGAAATGACCAAGGGTGTAGTAAAAACGCTTTCATCAGGAAGTGTGGTGGACGTGTTTCCGTGGCTCTCGTTCATACCATTCAACTCGATCAAGACTTTAAAACAGAGCTGCAAGGAAAGGGAAGAGTTGATAGGAAAGATCTACCGGGAACATGTGGAGGCTAACAGAGTGCAGAACCCTAAAGATTTGACAGACGCCATGTTGAAGGCTAAAACGGAGGCTGTAAAAGAAGATGCGTCAATCAAAGAACTCCTCACGGATAAGCAACTTATCTTAACAATACGTGAGATGTTTATTGCTGGAATGGAAACCACTTCAAGTTCTTTGTGCTGGGCGCTGCTGTACCTCATTCACAATCCAAAAATCCAAGATCTGTTACATCAAGAGTTGGATCATGTTATTGGACCAAATCGTTTACCGGACCTCAAGGACGAGAAAAGCCTACCCCTGTTGCAAGCCACAATTGCAGAGACCCTGCGCCTTTCGACTCCTGGGCCGTTGGCGATTCCTCATAAAGCGACCGTGGATACCACTTTACAGGGATATCAAATCCCAAAAGAAACCGTTGTGTTGGTAAATTTATGGTCCCTACATCACGATCCGGACCTCTGGGATGCTCCAAACGAATTTAAGCCCCAAAGGTTCCTGGACGAAGATGGAACGTTTGTTCCTCCAAAAGCTGATGTCTTTCTTCCATTTTCGGCTGGTCGTCGTGTTTGTTCAGGTGAATCTCTAGCAAGGATTCAACTTTTCCTTACGTTGGCTCGCCTTCTGCACAGATTCAAATTCAAGAATCCCCCTGGATGCGAACTGCCGACCCTGGAACCCGAAGCTGGCCTTGTTCTGATGCCAAAGCCTTTCAATGCATGTGCGATCAAAAGACATGTGTTTTCCTCTCTTTAGCCGAAAAAAAAAACAGCCGATATCTCGCGACGCCACCACTGGCTTCCAAGCAAAATGACGTCTGAGAAACGACTGCAGAAATTTCATACTGATGACGTTTAACTAAGGAAATCTAATTTTTCATAAGCAGCAAGTGTTGACCAAATTTAAAAGACGTTTGCGATATCCGGTAAAGTGGTGCAGGCTGTCGCCCCCCAAAAGGGCGACGGTTATCGAAAAGCCCTGCGAACGAGGGTACGTTTGCTCACTTGCTGGAGAAAATAGCGGAAAACGTCACATGTTTTGAACAAATAACCGAACTTTGATTTAAAAAAAAAAGCGGATAACACCCTCATTGATATGGATAATTCGCAGATCATACTCTACTTCATGAAACTAATTACCTGCAGCAATTGCCCGTTTATCAAGGCACGAATTGATTGAAAATCCGTCGGTGAATATTACATATTAATAGCTTATGAAGTTAGAATAAAGAAAACGAAGGGATATCTCATTACTTTAAACAATAAAATGAGATTATTCTACTAACAGAGATACACCTCCCTTTTAAAAGTTCTGTAATATATGCAGGAGCAAGTCCATTTAAGGCTTTACATCTGAACGGTAAGATTTTAAACTGAATTCTGTGTCTAATTAATAGCCCGTGTAGGCTAAATAAGGAGGTAGTGATGTGATCAAAGCGTTGAATATAGCAGATAACCCTGGCAGCTGCATTCTACATCCAACTCTTTGGCAGGTAAACAGCATGCGCATACATATATACTAGACCTATTCCAACAAAACCGCGTCAATGAAAACGCGACATACAAAAATGGACACGTTATCCATACCTAGCAAACAGCTGTGAACAGCTTTTAGCTGAGAATTCAAAAGCGAAGCTGCCTTCTGTCGTTCACCGGGTTTGCATATAAGGACACTCTCTCCCAGCGCATCGACTCCTTTGCGACCTGCGCGGCCAGCCATCTGTTTATACACCAGTGCATCCACAAGTTTACCATGAAATATTGGAGTGCGGATTATGACGCGCCGCGCAGGGAGATTGACGCCTGAAAACAATAAAAGGTTAAGATAAAAAAGGGAAAGCAGCCATATTTTACGTCCATAACTCACGGCAGTAATTCAACTGATAAACTTGAGGTTGATGGTGAGTTCCTTTTAACCCCCCCCCCCCCCCCCCCCTCCACCCATCAATGCTCCGTTTTTCGGGTATTTAACGCTAGTTAAAGCTAAAAGAAAGGAGAGAAGTTGAAAGAAGGATGTGATCTCACCGAGGATCAAACTTGGGATCTCGCTCTAACCAACTGTGTCATCCTTGCTTCTAATAGAAAGCTACAACAAACGAAGTCTGAAGCTATTACAAGAATAGGGATCTTACGAAACTACGACGGCGACGGGAACGGAAACGTCTAAAACACAACAGGTTTTATGAGCAAAACAACAACGCCTTTTTGTACATTTCTTTGACGTCCCTGCACAACTACTTCGTGAAATGGCCAAATTTTAAGTTGACTTGAGAATGGGAAAGGCAAGGTGATAAACTTAACCATCTCTCTCTGAACTCGGACGCGGTCTCCTCTCTTTAGTTCCAACCTAACTTCGCTACTTTCAAGTAACTGGGTGACTTGGTATAAGGGCGAAAAAAATTCAAAGGACGAACTGTCTATTTTCCAGCGACGTTTTCATTGGCGTCGGCATCGTAAAGTCCCTATTATTGTAATCAAGACGACTGGGGAATATATCTGTATACGAATAATGTTTTAAAGGAAGTTTTCCTGTAGATTACAAGCCTCTATGAAATGCACTTGATATTAAGCGAGACAAAGGACTGTTTTTTCTGTGGGATCTTACCTGAAGACAATGTAGAGGTCGCCACGAGTACTCGAATGGACCCTTGTCTAAAAGCTCCTTCAATAATGTCCCTCTCGTCAAAGGTGAGTCCTGCGTGATGAAATGCGACCCCGTGAGGGACTGTGCGCGAAAGGACAGAGTCCAAGCCTACTTGTGTGCGTTTTAGCTGTTCTATGACTTCCTTCAGTGCAATATAATCAAAAGTTGATAGCTCTGACGCTTTGACAAATCCACCACTTGTAGCAGAAGCAATATTACTTTCCTTGACAGCTAAGCTTCCAATGTCAAAAAAATGCTTAGCAATGGACTCTGCTAACTTTTCACACCAGTTTTTTGTCGGGCAAAAGACTAAGACAGAGTGTCCTTCCGATATCGTCTCCTTGCATAAAGGAATCACGTGATCCTCATCTCCGCTAACAGTGCCACCTCTGATTTCTCGAATCTTGTTCATGCTGGCGTCATAAAGAGTCGAACCTGCTTTGATCATTTCGGTCAGCGGTACGGGCCTTTGGTCGGTGAAATATAAGTCAGCGGACAACCACTTTGCGAGCATGTCAAGGTTGGGTAAGGTTGCGCTCATGCCAACTATCTGTATCGCAGGCAATGTGTCGTTTACTGCAAAGTCAAAGGAGGGTGTCAATCAACGAAAGTTTGTAGAACTCTTTTCAAGTAGATTAATAACTTTTAGAAAAAAAAATTATAAGATAGCCACAGCTATTTCGAGAAAGGTTGTGGGAAAAAATGTGTACACGACAATCCCCAAAGGTAATATGAGATATGAGCAATACACGGTTCCTGACATTGTAGCTGTCGAACCTACTTTTGTTGCTTTCCTTTAGCACACGCAAACATATGTCCACGGCCTCTCGTGCCATTCTTTCAAATTTCTTTGAAGAACAGTGAACTCAAAACCACCCACAATACCTTTCGGGATTGTCTCGTGCACTCTTTCGGACAACCTTTCTCGAAATAGCTGTATGATTCAGGTACTTAGAGGAAGTACATGCAGGAATTGTTTATCTCGTGACAAGATCCTGATTTGATTTACCATCTAGGTGACAGAAAAGGTGTTCAGGGTATTTTCGTACAATTTCAAAGAAAAATGAGGAAAGAGAAAAGCACGTGAGACTTAATGCTTTATGCTGAATCTAAAACCTTTTTATAGTGGTAATTCAGTGTCAATAATTTACCTTGTCCTCTATTTGTTTCTCTTTCGCCAATGTTACACCAGGCGATGTATCGTATCTTGGTCAAAAACAGCTCTAGCAGATAGCCACGGTGTGAATCACCAATCATATGCATTTCATCCACAACAACAATTCCGAGAGAAGACAGCGCTTTGTTCTCCTCTAGCAGCCGGTTCAGCAGACTGTTGGCTTTTTCTATGGTGCAAACCGCTATGTCTACAGATACAAACCCCCCTGGTGGGGCGTGGCTGCCCATGTACCCCTCAACTCGTACCCCTGCCTCCTGGAATAAACGCTGAAAAAACCAAAGTAGAAAAGAATTGAAACTTTCAAGTCTTGGGGGTTTGAAGTGGATTGCACAGTATTAAACAGGCTTGAATTCAGATGTGATCTCAGTATTACATGTTGGAAAGCGCTATTCACCGGATATATCATTATCCAGCGAAAATGTATTAGGGAAACCAATTTATCCAGTGAATAGCGCTATATATCCACCTTTCGAAAATCTGGGGCCAGGAGCTTGTGTTTCAAATGAAAAGGAAGGAGGCGATTGCTCTACGGAATGGTTCTTCAAGACAGAAGCGCTTTTAACTTTCACCAAGACATGACTGAGTTGTGCATAAGAGCCATCAAACTCTCATAAGCGTACGTGGTGTGGTAAAACTCGCATAAGGGCGAATCTTTGTTTTAATTTTTTTTGCCTCATTGTAAACGTCGGAGTTGCCGTGAACCCTAAAAAGGAAGAAAAGTGTGAAAATTTGCAGTTTTCGTAGTTTGACTTTCGTCTACCGTCGTCACCGTATCCTGTTTGATTTACCTCCCTTCTGCTACCCACGCCAAACGCACGTTACAAAATGAAATTCTGAAGAAAATCTGAAAAGAAAACGCTGAGAAGTTTGCTATTCGCGCTAACTTTTTCCCTTCGCTAAATGGCATGCATTTGCATTAGAAGTATGTTTTCCTGAACAGCTCAACTGACGGTCTAAAATGTTAAATTTTTACTACAAAGTTATGGCAGAAAACAAGTAGAGTATGGTTGTTAGAGAAGATGTTAAGGCAGAGTTTTCTTCCGTTTTTTTTAGTCATTACAAATTGGAGTGCGGCCATCAAGAGGGATGAAGGGGCAAGGGGCGAGGGCAGCTAAAGTTGCGTCAAAAATAGAGAAAAATACGACAAGAAACGCATTTAGAAATTCGCCCTTCCGACGCAATGACCATCTACATTAGGAGAACACTGCACGCAAAAGTGACTGACGCTTCAACTTGTCAGTTAAGTGGCGACTTAACCGACCAACCAGGTCAATATAAAGCAGACTGAGTTAAAAACCGAACTCTACGACACAGAACTCACTTTGACTCCGATGATGACTTCTGCGCAGGTTGTCGAAAGTTTAGAATATTTATGATTACATTCATGCCGAAACACACCCATGCAACTTGTATTCAAAACGTTTCATTAACATACTATACAGCTTCGGTAATTACCTGCAAGTAAAACATTTTTTCACGTGCGACGCTGATGAAGGGCAGAATAAAAAGGGCTTTCCTCTTTGTTTCTAGCACTCGTTTTAACATAAGTAGCTCTGCCACCATGGTTTTCCCTGCACTTGTTGGGGCCGAATACACCAAATTGCCTGCAAAAAAGATATCGACATTTTAACCACTGATCTTAACTGCGTGAAGCCCCCTTGCGGGGAGGGAGGGGTACTTCCCTATAATGGTGTATAGAGGGAGGCTCCGCCCGAAAGGGGTATCTTTTCAGGCTTCAGGTATATCCAGGTGATCTGTGACGTCACTGCGGGGACCTGGGGAAAGAAATTTTAATGCCGTATCCCATAAACCAAAGCTGACGAGAACAGATTGAATTGAATTGAATTGGTGCGCGCGTTGGTTTATGGGATACGGCATTAAAATTTCTTTCCCCAGGCCCCCGCAATGACGCAACTTGAGGACCATTTTATGAAATGCTGGTTAATTTTTAAACTGCCTAAGGGACCGATAAAATGATTTCATTCCCTCGCACGTTTTGGGGTGTGGTACCAGGAAGTTATGTTTGCACCAGAGGGCAAGTTCTTCTAGAGCTTTGTTCAGCGTTGTTGTGACCTGGTCTACGGATTCACCAACACAGTACATGGTAGTATCATCAGCATACAGGAACGTCGTTGCAGTGTTAACTGCTTTCGGTAGATCGCTTGTGTACAAGGCGAAGAGTATGGGCCCGAGTACAGAGCCCTGTGGTATACCCTGTGCAACTTTGGTATTCTCAGAGGGTATGCCATTAATTACAGTATACTGTTCCCGATCAGATAGATAATCTCTTAGCCATGCCAGTAAGTTTCCCGTGATTCCAAAGTTGTGCTCCAGCTTGTGAGGAAGAATTGAGTGTGAAACACAATCGAACGCCTTCTGGAAGTCTATGAATACGGCGCCCACAACTAATTTGTTATCAATTGTTGGTCGCCAAGTTTCAGTCAGGTGGATGAGTAATAGTAGATTTTTTTAATATAAATATGTAGCATTAACTAAGTGGAAAATACTCAGAGGGATGTCTGTCTTGTAGAGAGTCAAATAAAGGGAGAAAGGAAAGGCAGAGACCAACTGTGGGTGTCCATTTTACAGAGGTGTGTGTCTTATAGAGGTGTCCATTAAGAGAGAGTTGACCGTATTCATATATAAAAGATGGTACATTTAGAGCAGATAAAACGAATCTAAGTATGTGAAAGAGTACCATTTTAAAATAAACAGTATAAAAAATGGGTACCTTTTCTGTGGGCACACCTTCCCCCTCTATTAATTATCACTTGTAAACACAAAATCTTTCTAACTCACCTCCTGTGAGTACCTTTCCTGTTCGTAGACAAGCAGCTTGCCACTCAAACATGTGTGTGATCCCCATCTCACTGTACTTTCTCAGGATCTCAGGAGGGAGGCCCCAGGAGGATAGCTCCAAGGGGTTCCCAGAGCTGCTAACTTCAGGCTCCAAGATGCTCCTACTGAGAGAAGCTGAAAGGGCTGCTGATAGCTGACTAAAGAAAAAAAAATAACAGATAGTAGTAGTAATAATAATATGTTATTATTATGATTATATATTATAATAAACCTAGCATCATGATAAACATCGCTTTGGCAGCACCATCTGACAGATACTTCAGTAAAGGTAGTCAAGAAACTTTCAAAGCATAAGGATTAATTTGGAAATTGAAATAGCCCAAATGTGGAAGATGAAAAAAGAGACAGTTCCAATTATTGTGATTGGCACTCACAGTATAACCAAAAAGGGACCATAGATAAATTCTTAATGATTAAGTGAACTCTTTGGTACCTAAGAGCCATTGCTAGGCCCCAGAACCTAGGAGGAACAAGTGGACAGAAAGCAAGTAGTCAGGAAAAATAATTCATAAAGAAAACCAAAAGAAATTACCGGTAATGTTTAATAAGTTTGAGTTTCTTGATATCAAACAGACACAGCTTAAAACTTTACATTCAAGTTTTTAGAGCAAAATAACCCCAAATCTAAATATTAGTGAAAGAATGAGTAAATCTATATCCTCAGAGATTTTGTAGCTTTATCAAAAAAACTTGCAGTCGTGTATTATCAGGTGTAAAAACTCTTGGCTTTGCCTCGAGTTTTTAAACCTGATAATTACAATCCTGCTCATTTTTTAAACAGTACTAATATAAGTAGTAATATATTATAATTTATTATTTATAGTGATAATAATAACAAACTTTAATATGTACTTAACTGTCATGGGAATGCTTGTTAAAGCAGCCTGAAAATGTATTCTAACTTAAAGTATACTTAATTTTAAATAGTATACTGTATATTTCACTGATAAAATCCACATTTGATAAATACATGGCACTATACATGTACTGTAAGTTACAATATTATATTGATCTATATTACCCATGATAAGGGCTTTACCTTTTGCTATCATGAGCGGCTTGATTTACCAAACTCCTTCTCAAAGCTTGTGACCTGTCATGACTGCTATTTTCAAATTTTTCGAAAGCACCAGTGACAGGAGAAAACACAGGTGAGTGAGTTGACAAAAACAATGCCACATGCTCTGACTCCTCAATAGGTGTAGAAATGCGCTCCCTGGCACGTCCAAACTTATTCAATGCAGATCCATTCGTTTTGCTGCTGCTAATGTGTGGAGTGAAGGCCTGTAGGGTCATATTTGGTGTGATATTGCCTTCTGCAGCATCCTTTGGAGGCACAGTTACAGGAGATTGCAGAGCAGAGTTATGACACAGATGTAATTGCTCCATTTTATCAACTTCTGACAATCCTGCAGCATCAAACTCAAACCCAAATGACAAGTTGAAAGAAGCACTTGGAGACTGATTCACCTGAAACAATGCAATTTACTCTTAATCTCACCTTAACTGTTTATTTCATCATCCCTAGTATTCATTTTATCAACATTAATTTGATTCCTTAACATATTAAAATACTCTCTATGAAGTAAAAAAAATGTAAGTTAAAGGTAAAGTCTGCAAAAGAGCCAAATGGCCCATCAGGCCAGGGCTTAACCCTTTAAGTCCCAATAGTGTCCAAGATCAATTTTCTCCTTACAATTATCCATACACTGTAAAGAGATAAGTTATGAGGATCAATAAAATGATCACCCAAGAGAAAATACTTTGATCTTTGAACAAATTCTCTCAACTAATTCTTTAAGGAAATGTATGGAGATCAGTTTGGAGAATTTGCATGTGGATACTGGGGCTTAAAGGGTTAATGTGGTTTCCATATGACGTGAAATGACAAGGAGTATTTCTACTCCCAATTGAACGGGATGTGAGTCCCATCAACAGGGCTCTCCATGAGTGAGAGATAAAGTGGAGCAAAGTTTCCTGTCTATAAAGGAAAACAACTTGATGGTGAGGCTAATGTACCTGAACCCTACAGAACTGAAGTCTGAGTTGTTAGTAACGCAGCTGAGCCACCAAAACTTTACCTTTTGCAAAAGCGTCTAGTGCGACTCATAACAAAAGCTCACTATCTAGTAAATACCGCCCCTTTATTTAGACAGCTTAAAGTCCTTGACATATTTAGTATTAATTCATTTTCTGTCGCTACCTTTATGTATTCTTATCACCATAATCTTTTGCCTAATAGCTTTCATGACTTGTTCTTAAGTAGTAATCAAGTCCATCAATACGAAACTCGACTAGCCTCTCAGTATAGACCTCATTTTTGTAGAACAAATATAAAGCAATTCAGTATCCTTTACTGTGGACCTAAAATCTGGAATTCGTTGCCTGTTTCACTAATTAGCTCTCCTTCTATATCTGTTTTTAAAAAAAATTTAAAGAATTATCTAACTGATAGCCGATCTGTTGTTTAATTTTCTGATCTTACTCACTCTGCACTCAGCCATGAATTTAGTTCACTAGTAGTTTAAGGAAGCCTATTAGTATAAGCTTCAAGCTTCGTTAGGGTTCCTTGTCACATTAATTCTATAATTTAATTAACACCTTTTGTTCTTGTTGTGCAAGTTTCGTGAGTGCATGACGAAATAAATAAATAAATAAAATAAATAAATAAAACACAAAGAAGTATTCATATGAAGAGCACTTTCTTGTGCTCTAATAATCATAACCTTTAAATGATTTAAAAAAACTATTAAAACCTATATACAATTAATTTCGCTGAAGAAGAAAAAAAATATTCAGTCAAAGCACTATTTACGAGTCATTTCATTTCATAAGCACCTGTTCATTTCGATTAAAAAAGTTAATTTCAATTAAAAAAAAACTCATTTCAAAATTTAAAAACTGTTTACAATATTATTCATTTCGATTAAAAATGAAATAAAAAGGATTATGCTGTGCTTTCTTGTGCTCTAATGAGAATAATAAAGTAAAGAGAAAGGTCTGAGTAAAGAATTTATATTTAAAAGCTAAGATTTCTGAGCCACCCAAGAGCAAAGGCAAGGCGCCAGGGGCCGCTGGACGCTGCTAGAGCACAGCCATTGCTGTAATGGCTGGGTTCACACTGGACTCTTCAAGTGCACTTGAAATTTGCATTTGAAGTGCACTTTAGACTAGCTTTTGTGTGAACGGGTCCTGTTTCCCTTTTCCTTACTTAGTTGGTGCAGAAACTTGAAAACCTCAATTACCGAAGTTCACTCTGTCTCTCAAGTAAGGTCAAGACCTTCCTTGAGATTTCACTTATCTAATCAAAGCTCCGGAAGCTTATTATCAAAGTGTCAATCATCTCTAGCCAAAAACACATGTACTGACCAGGAATGCTTTAAGAAGTTCAAAGAAGGTTTCCCCTACTTCAATTACTTCGATGAAACCATATCCGTCACATTTTTATGTTTTGGCACTGTTCAAGAAGACTGTTGTCAATAAATGGAAAATCACACTTTGCAATAGTTCTACAACTCTTGTCCTCTGAACATTTTGATTAAACATGCGTGCAGCAGCATTTTGCCATTTAATTAAACTCCGAGATAAAGATTAGTTCGCGCCAAACCTGATCACACTAACTTACGTGTAAACGCCATTTCTTACCAAAAAGCTAAGTGCACTTCAAGTGCTTTTCAACTACACTTGAATTCAAGTGTAGTTCAAGTGCACTTAGTCCTAGTGTGAACCCACCATTAATATCACAGAAATGAAGGAAACAACGAAAACATGCTTCTTGCAAATTATCCTGCAGTCTGAAACTCTGGGCAATTTTGTTTGAAACACAAGACATAAGACTTACATTTTAAGTTTAAGTGCATGCGCAATAATACACTGCTTTTAATTGCGTTGTAGGAAACAACAACTTTCACAAGTTGTCATAAATGAAATAGACAATTTCCCTGCTAGCAGAGGCCCCTTTTCCCTGGTATTCGGCGGACGGGAGGGTATTAAGAGTCTCTCCCATCCGCCGAATAACAGGGAAAAGAGGCCTTCGCTAGAACGGAAATGGACAACTTATCATTACTCCAAATCCCAAGCCAAGGAAGAATGCTGTGACACGAGACAAATTAGCCTTGATTGATAATTTTGCAAGTGCTATTACAGCTTTATATCTTAAAGGCTGTATCTCTTGTATATATCTCACCTTGGATGAGTTGCTTTGGCAGTCTTTGTCATCGTTTATTTGATGAACGTTGGGGATTCTTTGTTTGATAACATGGTCACTAGATCGTTCAGAAGTTCTCTTCTGCTTCCAAGTCTGTGACAGACGCCGCATTTTCACAAACCTTTGTCTTAAGTCATCATTTTTGCCAAAATAGGAAGTGATCGAGCGCTGTAAACACTGACAAACGAAGATCTAACGAAGGGCAAAATACACATAAAGGACCCCATGTTTTCAAGTTTAAAACTCGCGCGCTTGAGGGACTGGTAACGAAGAATGGGAAGAGAAATGGATGGGGGTGGGAGGGGGAGGTGTGGGCCGGGAGGGAGAAAATAAGTAATGTACGTGTAAGTTTTTTTACGTCTATAACTAAATTTAACTCAAAACAGGACTTTTTAGACTTTCTATGAGTTTGCCAGTTTAAAAAACAACAACTTCATTCCCAGTGTCCCTTCCAACCCCCTATTACTCACTGCACTCTAGGAGTTCACCTGAGAAAACAGCCAACATTTTGTGACCCCGCCACTAGTTTCCCAACAAAATGACGTCAGAGGAACGAGTGCAAAAATTGCATACAAATTACACGTCCCTACCCAGATCTGGGTAGTGCTTCTGATAGCTCATGCCAGGAGGGAAACTAGCCTACGTGTAGCTGCACTCTCCCCCCGACAAAGGAAAAATGGAGTGAGGGAGAAACACTCCCTCTCTCCATTTTTCCTTTGTTGGGGGAAGAGTGCCGCTGCACATAGGCTAGAGTGAAACAAACCACTGTTTTGAAGAAGTAAATGTAAACTAGCCCAGGTGCTAATATTAAAGCACACTTGAAAATATTAACTAATACATTTTTGGTTTTTGCGTAATACAAAAAATTATGCTGATCTCAGGGGTAAGTAGGACAACACATCCTCAATCTTTGAAATTCTTCAGATCATACAGGGCCTTATCCAATAACAAAATTTCTAATCAACTTTGTGAGTGAAAGAGACCCCAAGATGTTATATACAACCCCAATTTATGGTGAAAATCACCCAATAACAGGGAAAAACTCACTGAATAACAGAACAGAGAAATATGATTTATACATAGGATAGTTTCTAGGCCTTCAGTTGAGAAGCAGACAGTCTTTGGTAATTTTTTCCTGTCTCAACCCTTTTTGGTTTTGTTTCAAGAGTTTTTTCTTCTGGGCCTTAAAGAAAAAAGAAAAAATAGAGAAGGTTGGTGTATGTAGTTAGGTTATCAGTGAATATCTTACATCTAGTTGTTTATTAACAATACTAATTTAACAGAATAAGTTTTTCACAACCATAAGTTTAATCTTAAAACTATTATTTACATGTATATAAAACACATTTACCCTGCAACAGACTGACATAGTTTTACATAAAACAGCTAGTTTAACCAAGATTTTTTTCAGGCCCAAACATTAGTAGTTGTTCACTATGTTTGATTTCTGATCCAATCATTAGCATACATGTGTACACACTGCGTGCTAACTTTGCTGGTCGCGTATTTTACTCACTTATTAGCAACTTTCTCTTCTCCTAAAGAAGACAATAGCTGCTGTCTATATTCCATAATATCTTCATAGTGTCCTGATAATGATAGAACATCATTGTTTCTCTTAGCTTCACGATGAAACTCAGGGGTCTTTAGCTCATACCACTTGGGCTTAGGACCCCTTATTCTTTCAAGTTCATCCTGACATTTCTTTTTAAGGAGCCTTTCCTCCTCCAGACGTAATCTATCCAACTTCAACCGGGCTAGCTCTTCCTGATATGGAGTCACCAAGGCACTTAAGGTTCGTGATGACAACATTTGATTTTCAGCATTTCTAAAAACAGACAAATCAAAATCCCTGATTGGCATTTTTGTAATGTCTTCAGTAGGATCACTTGCAATGTTTCCCTCTAAAGAAGTCTTCAAAAGAGCTGCTTTTAAAGGTCGTCTACGTGCCATTTTTTCAATGTTAACAGGAGGGCTTGTCATGCGATGAACTGGATTTATAAACCAGCTGTCTGAATTAATGCTGCCATCCAGGAATGTATCTTTTGAATAGTTTTTGTCTTGGAGTCGTAATAACTCTTCTTCAGGGCCATCATCAAATTCCGACAAATCCAGAGCTAAATCATCTGGATCCAGCTCTTCATCTGAAGATTGATGAAACTCTTGGAAGCTAACTGACTGCCGTGAAGGAGTTCTCGTGTTCTGCCAAGTTGACTTTCCTGTAGTTGATATGGTCATCTCTGAGTTGGTACGATAATTCTGTGGTTTTATCCTAGACAGCAAATAAAAGTAACAGCAAAGGAAGATTTTGTTAACAACCCACCATATATACATTTTTAAAATAAACTTTCATTTTCTGTAAAAATACGTGCAGTAATCTAGACTTGCTGTAAGTAACTGACAAGGAAATTAGGGCTGAAAATAAAAATTGAGAACTATTTGAAAACTTTGTCAAGGGTGGCAAAATCTCAAGACCTGCCAAGATGCTGACCTGTAGTTTACAATCCAAGACTAATTTTTTATTGCAACAAACAGCTCAAGACTCGGACTGACCAAAAAACACACACACACCCATGCACGTGTACACACAAATGAGACTACAACATGACATCTTATAAGAATTCAAGATCACATCAAAATTTTCTGAGACCTATAGGGTGTAGTGTCATGTAAGTTTCGGGAATTAGCTCCTTTGTATGTGTTTTCTGTACTGGTTGTACACATTATGAATATTTAATGTAAGTGATGGCATTTAAGGAGTGGAAATTATTCTTTAAAGGTCGTTAGTTGTATGCTCGTAACCTAATGTCAGCATACTTAGGTACTTTACATCCATTGGGATTTCCAAAGTTACATTTAACACACTTCTTTAAGAGAAGATTTCTGCAAGAGTACCTGTTTTGTTTTAGAATTGCAAGAACACAACTGAACACTGGAGAAAAATTTGTGATATTTGAAAATCCAAGAATAGTAGACAAATAGAAGGCAAAATTTGACTCAAATTTTGGGAACCCATTTTGAAAGTTCCTGCTTTCTGATCATTATTTCTTAACTGAACATCACTGAAACTGTACGATGATTCTTAGCAAGAGGTCAGTTGCCTTACTAATGGTAATAACTAATAATAAGAATAAAATAACAATAATCAAAACATGTCCAGCTGGGCACGGAAAGAGTTTATGGATTGTGCCCCAAAGACATTCAGGAGTAGGCTGTTCCTGTCCCTAATGGTATTAGGGAAAAATGAGTATAAGTGATAGTTTGTTTCAAATGCCGGGACTTAAAACATAATACAACAGTTTGTGCATATGCCTGCCGGATCGGCCAGCTGGCTCAAGATATTTCTGTTGGTCTATCTCAACTAAGTTAAAATAAAAAACAATAAAAATAAATGCATTGTATTTGAGTGTCAATGTCTTTTGCACAAAAGTACTAGTTGGGGACACTATTTCAACATCTTCTACTGGAGACGGGGCTGCCATTTTACATGGTCATCCGAGCCATGCAAAGGTCTAGCCATTTGTAGGGCAAAGGCAGTTCCTTCATTTCTCAGTTATTTTATTTTTAAGATCCTGAGTGTTGGTCCGGCCCCGGGAATAAAGAACCCCGCTCTGCAGTCAAGCCCTCTACGACTGAGCTAACACTGATGCGGTTACACTGCTTTTTATACAGCATTGTTAGTCTAGCTTTCTTCCAACGTAGTTCTCAAGTTTCCCAGTCAAGTTGTTTTATAAAGGGTCTACTATTGAGTCTAAATCAGTAACCTCTAATACCACAAGGCTCTGGGTAATGAAAAAGTTGTAAACTTAAACATTAAAAACAAGAGACTTCACAGCATGAACAAGAACTGAAAAACTACTCTGTGGAGAGTTTGTTTTCAGCAAGAGGATTGCCCACAGAGGCCCGTTAACTTTTACCACACAACTAGAGGAAGTGAGCACTGTTTAAAAGACACAAAAAGGCAAATTGGAGCAATTTGAGTTCAAAAAATATTGTAAGCTTGTATGTAACGATCACAGCACACCTGAATGGAGTTCGCCGACCTCTCAGAAGGAAATCTTCATCGGGATTTCGCTTTGTTGTTCCTCTGGAGGGTAAAGGTCGTAAGTTATAAAATGCATCTTTCTCTGAAGGTTTCCTCTTTGCCATACTACTGATAAACATCGTGATTTGTTGTTAAAAGTTCAGACAAATGGAAGGCTACAAATGACAGAGCACTGAAAACACAACAAAACTCCAAAGCAGCGTCTGTGACCCTTACTTAGCAACCAGGCTGTGGAACCAGGCTTCAGCTGCAGCGAGACAAGGCTTGGTGGCTTAGCGGGCTTGAGCAGGACTTGACTCATCCTCGGAGACCCAGGGGCAGATAGTGGGGACGAGGGAAATTCTAAACGGGCGGAAATATAGATATATAAAAGTAAAGAACGGCGAGAAGAGCCCCTGGGGACAATGTCTTACCAGACCAGTTCCAAACGGTAGCCGCCATTCTGGCTTCTGATTGGTGCCAGAAAAACACAACGCGTCACATTTTTCCACCCGTTTAGACTTTCCCTCGTCCTCACTATCTGCCCCTGGGTCTCCGAGGATGGACTTGACTTTATCACGACAGCAAATACCTGGGGGGGGGGGGGGGGGGTACTCCTGGGAATTCTTGATGGGGGTGTGACGCCTGGTTCTTCAAATTCTGACCCGATTTCAGACTTCAGACCAAAAAATGTAATTTTCCACACCCGTTTTCAGACTAGACCTTTAAAATCCATACCCGTTTTCAGACCTGGGGCCCGTTTCTCGAAAGTCCCGATAACTAACGGACCCGCAAAGCTGTTGTTGTTTACGTGCAAGAAAGATGCTTCAATAGCTTGGCATCTAACATGATAAAACTATCAGTTAATGAAACAAAATGCAGTAGTTTGTAAGCCAGGACCCGCGCTTTTATTCTTTATATTTAGATTTGAATATTTGATTTCAAGCCCGAAAAGTTACCGGGACTTTCGAGAAACGGGCCCCTGGCCTTTAGGCAGAAATTATGTTATCAATACCGTAAATCCTCTATTAAGCCCCCCTCTCTAATAATCCCCCCCTTTTCAGAGGAGGAAAGTTAATAAGCCCCCCCCCCCTCTCTATTAAGCCCCCCCTCCCCCTCCCCCCCAATTCTTATTCTTCACAAAAAAATTAACGATTAACGTGGACTGACCAGTTATGATTTATTCAGGCTGGAAGTTCATATTGTTTTTGGTCTTCGGCGGCAGGACCTCCAACTTCAAATGGTTAACTTTCTCAATTTTGCGCTCTAGCTCTCTGTGGAGAATTGCCACCATTTTCTTGTCGTTAGACAAAGCAGTGTACCGCCCGGGAACCACAAGTTTAATTGTACAACTCGTAAGTCTACTCTGTCTCATATCACGGTATTTTTGCTACAGGTGATGCGTTTCGCTAAATTAAATAAGCCCCCCGGGGGGCTTAATAGAGGATTTACGGTACTTGGATTAGAGCGCAAACAAAAGAATTATTCACATCCGTTCGAATTCGCATATTTCTCTTTCTTTCTCACTCATTTGGAATTGAAACGGTAAATACGTTCATACACTCTCGTAGTTTCCTCGAAAACCAAACCCGATTCCAGACCAAACTGGGCAAGGTGTATACCCTGTGTATACCCGTTTTCAGACCAAAACGGCGCAAAACCCTACCCGATGGGGCGGCACATACCTGTATGGCTTATATAAAGGAGTACCCCCCGGGAGCAAACAAAACAAAACAAAACCGCGAAATCTGAAAAAAAAAAAAAAAACATCGAAAGAAACAAAGAATTCAACGATCAAAAAGGGCAAAGTAAATCTAGTTTTTAGTCCTCTCAGAAAGAAGTATATGGACTTGCTAGACTTCATGCAGACCTCTAGACTTGCTACCGCGAGTCGACCTCACGAGTTTCTAAGCGAGCAGGGCGAGGTTACAAGGCCGCGCCATATTAAATCGGACGAAGGACTTTTTTGAAGGTCCAGCAATGAGTCCTCTTCTCATGAATGCATTTAATCTCCCGCACTTTTAAGCGCGGAGCAAGAAAAAGAACTCGTCCGCAGGAAGGTTGCTCCCAGTTAGACTGCGAGCAGTCCCTCTTCAGTCAGTCGAGTCTAAGCTCGGCAGGACTGGAGAGGGCGAAATGGCCGATAGGGAAACTGGAGAGAGGTGGGAAGAAGAGGTTCCTTCCTCCTTTCCCGCCTCCTCCCCAGCTTCCCCTCGGCTTCTTGTTTTTTTCTGTTTCGCTCGCTTGGCTCGATTTTCTCGCTCGCGTGACCATCCTGAGGGACTGCTAGCAGTCTAGCTCCCAGTTTGCTTTTCAAGAGAGGCAATGAATTTCCTTTGTAAGGAACAGTCCAGTGACGATAGCCTGCGAACGACAGACGTATTTCCGGTCGGAGGGAGAGAAGCGACGACCGGAAACACGTCTGCTGTTCGCAGGCTGAGTGAAGACGACTTTGGGAATTATTTGGCAGTTGAGATTTTAACATCACCACGTAGCAGCAGCTTACAGCAACCTCGTTCCCAGGGAAAGAAAAAAGAACCTGGAAACGAAGTTACGTTACGTAGCAGGCGTTCAAGATAGAACTATAGAGAGGGGGAGTGTGTGGGCAGGGACGGCGGAGTGTATTTCTAAGTGGGGGGGCTGAAAACGAGCGCCAGAGGCGCGAGTTTGTAGGGGGGTCTGGGGGCATCCCCCCCAGAAAATTTTGAAATCTAGAGGCTCGGAAATCGTGTTTACAGCATTCTCCGCGAGATACTTCTTGAAATAACAAGACGCTGTGGTAGCGTATATTTGGGCGTGGTTGTACTACGCGTATGTGAAGTTTGTTATGTGTATGAGGGATATGTGGGTAGTGCAGTGGTATTGTATATTTGAGGGGTTAGTTGAGATGTGTTTGATTACTAAGATGATGGGCGTACTTTGTGAGGTAGTTGCTGGGTTTCTATAAGGGGTTGTGTTTATTGGATGTTGGTAAAAGAGTCAAACTCTGTTGATAGAAAATGTCTGTATTAACTGACACGTTTTACAAACATACTGTTTTCCATCAAATGAAGACTGTACACTGAAATTATTTTTATACTGTTCAGTGCAAAAATCTATACCCCAATCTGACTGTTTTCTTTTCTACTTGTAACTAAATGTTTTTTTTTAAGAGGTTCCATCTCACAATACTCAAATGAACTATAACTGCGTTTCCTTGCAATCTTTTTCCTTTCACTGCTTTCAATTTTGCACGAGCATAATACAAAGTGTATTTCATACTCATTTATATGTAAAAAGGGCAAAAAAAAAATCAATAAACACCTGCAATATAGATGGAATCGTGAGAACAAACTACTTCTGATAGCTCAATTGGAAGTGCTGCGGGCTGAGGAGGACAATCTGCCAGTCTGAAAGGCAAATACAGTACATCAGACCTAACTAGGTTACAACTGCGTTTATAGAATGAATACGACTCAGCATATAGTGTGTATCATATAATTTCTAGTCCCGAGGAGTGTAAATAAATTCCAAATGGGTAAAATAAGGGTTTTCGATTACCACGATAGCAGGATCAAATCTACAAAGAAAGTTCAAGATGCATCCCAAGTAACTTTTGTTTGTCAGCAGTGGCTACCGTTGCGAGACACTACTTACCCCTTTGCAGAACATCGAAGGAAACTCAATTTTTCTAACCCAGTGAGGATTGGTCAGAATTTCCAAACTGAAGTACCCGTGGAAAGCTAAATGGGTCCTGGGGCCCGTTTCTCGAAAGATCCGGTAACTTTTCGGATTCGAAGGCAACCTTTGAAATCAAAACTAGCTGAATAGTAGCACAGTTCCTAGCTCACAAACCGGACGATTTGGTTTGTTAACTGATAGTTTCATATTGTCATTCTTAAAATTATTGAAACTTTGATCTTGAATGCAGACCCGGCAAACATAAAACAGCTTTTCGGGCCCGAAAAGTTGACGGGACTTTCGAGAAACAGGCCCAGGAAGGAAAATATGCATCGTTCCATATGGAGCGGTCGTCAAAGGATTAAAATAGACTCAGATGAAACGCCGAACTTGATTTGAATTAAAAGTTCAGCCGCGGACGCTAATTAACGAGCGTATGCCTCTTATTCAGATCAGACTCTGGACTTAACATAGTTTGAGGAACAAACCATTAAGTTACCAAATACAGTTGAACCCGATTTTGTTAGGCGTACACCTTCGGGAAGCAAAAAAGTGCCCGAAACTGGAGCTTATGGGAACAATTTTTGGAAACATAGATTTCAAAAGGGGTTTATGAAGGCGGCTTTAAGTAGAGTTGTCCATTTCGAGAGTGTCAGTTAAGAAAGCATCGCTTGCACGATAAAATATCAACTGACAGGAGGTATATCTAATCATTACCTTTTAAGCTGACTCACTGCAGTCAATTCTGCGAGGGCTTTCTTCACACTGGGTGCTGTCATACTGGCTTCCATCTTTTGTCGTTTTTGTCACTGTCTAGTCGTTGTCTTGGAAAAACTATTCCTATTAAGATAAATTAAGTATCATTGATAAATTAAGTATCATTGGTGGTAAAGCTATAAACGTGGAAAGTAAACGTTTAAAGTCTCAATAAAAATAAAAACTAGGAAATTTCGTTCTAAATCCTCTTGAATTCCATAGGGAAATTGTAAATTATTTCCTGACGAGGAGCTATTATGGAGAAAAAGAGGAAACTTAAATGTTGACAAATTTTGACTGATTCCAACCTGTGGAAGTGAGGATAATAGACCATAACAATGTTGCGGAGTTAAATTCAAGTCACTGCCATTTAAAACACCCAGCAGATGGCCAGTGGTTAAATGGAACAATGAAAAGTTAACACACAGTAAATAAGGCCCATTCCACAATAGGCGCAGGTGCGGATCCAGGGGAGGTGAAATGGGTGAATTTTCATCCCCCTTTTTCTGAGCCCCTCTTCAATCATGCTGATGCACAGACCTCAAACACCTCAACCAGGCTTTGGTTCTATTACATTATTACAAAAATTCACCCCCCATTTCAAAATCCTGGATCCGCGCCTGAGGCGCCTCCCTCTTTGGAGGGGAAAACGTTATTAAGCTTTCACCTCTTTCTTTAGCCCTCTCCCCCCCCCCCCCCCCCCCACTTCTCCCTATCCTTATGTCCAGACTGTATTTATCAATCACAATTGTAACACTATACGTGGACTAATCCGGTATTGTTTATTCACATGATGGAACTACTTTGGTTTTGTCAGTTTGATCTTCGGCTGCTTGACCTCCAACTTCGCATACATGAGGTTTTCCACTCTACATTGACAGAGTTATTATGGAGATTTGATAACATCAGGTTCATTAATAAATTAAACGAGCTCCCCCTCTCAAATTAGTCTCTCCGTCAAATGTGCTTGAATTAAAAAGTCCCCAAGGGGTGAGGATTTACTGTATGTTGTCAAGATACTTACAGAAACCCTAATTCTTTGTCATTATCCTTGTGAGTAAAGACTAGTGATATTTTGAATGGACTCTGGAAAAGAACAAGTGATAAAATCAATGACTGCTACTGATTTACATCTGATTTTAAAAAATGTGACGAGAGTAACTACAGCATGCGCAGACCTAAAAGCTGACGCGACTAATTGCAAAGCAACAAATAGACTTTCTACAAGTCCTGTATTTTTTTTCCTAGTAGGTTATGCCATTTTAAAGGACTTTTCTTACCTGTTTAGCGCAAAATTCACTGGTTGAAAATTCAACCAGTGACGTCACAACAATTGACCATTACGACAGTCAGCGAAATTTCACATCACTTCCGACAAAGCATATCTCAATCACTTTTTTCCTGCGTGAATTTATAATGCGATTCAAATCCATTCAGACGAAACAAGTCGACCTCCAGACTTCATCGCTCAGTCAGTCACTGTGCGACCTCATGCATTGAAGCTCGCTTCGCTCACTTTTAAGAACTTATGAGAGGTTGACTTGCAGCAAGTCTAAGCTAAATCCTGTTGTGTGGCCATTTAACAGAAACCTATTTGGCAGTTTTTTTACGAAGCACTAATTGAAAATGTTTTTAAGTACTTACCGATACTAGCCTGACAAAATAGCTGAACATTTTGCAATGCCTCTACTGATCTGAGGAAAGTCCAAGCTCTGGGTAGTGCCTCTGATTAGTTGTGCAGCAAGGGGAATTTGCTTGTTAATTAAAAGCACTTATGTCTAATGCCTGAGTTCTGGGTAGCGACACATCACCAGTGCAGGGAATTTCTGTGTTCCTCAGACATCATTTTGCAGGGAATTCAACAAGGATGGTGTTGCAAAAATTATGTTGCCTGTTTTTCTCAGGCTAAATACTTTCAAAATATAGAACTTGAAGGATTTTTACTTGAATATACCAATATTAGGAAGAATTAAGTTATTTTTGATAGCTTATATATTAATTTTCCACCTGTTCACTCATGTAAAAATGGCAAGTTGAAGCCCAAAGAAACCACAAGACTTATGCAACATGGCCTTTGTCAGCTAAATTAAACAAAACAGCTAGATGTAACTTACAAAGAAAATTTAACAAATGATTATTTAGGGATGCTGGCAGACCAAATTTGACTCCAGTTAGTCCTATTACCATACTAATTAAGTGATCTTCAGAATAACAGTCTTACCAATGGCATATAATCAACTTGCAGCAACTCCTCAACTATTGGTCCATAAACCCACTTAAAGACCTCCTTAACAGATGGGGTATCATTCAGCATCCTTTTTGTCAAAAATGGAACTCAGTCGAGTGAAAAACAAAGGAATTAAAATTACACAGCTCCAAGAGTCATTTTTCAATAAAATAAGTGTCAATTATTTTTTCCAAGAGGGCACGGTGCAATATGATTAGTTTTGGTGTGGTCCAGATTTTCCTATTTCTGCCCAAGGTCATAGCGATTGATGTATTTATTGTTCACAAATTCAGTTAGTGTTGTGAATGAGGGAAAGCTGTGTTTTAGTACAATTTTCAACAACATGGGCAGGTTATGAGCACTGACAAAGAGAAAGAGAGAATCTTTTTATACCAGGTCTTTCCTCAGGATGTACCAGTACTCAGACCTCAGGTACAGTTTTTTCTTACATTTACGAGGACATCTTGGTTAGCAAATACAGTCAAACCCTGCCTTAAAGAGACATTATTATTTATGACAGTTTATATTGTCCCTGGGGAAAGGAACCCTTACATTTTCTCTAAATTCTACCAACTTATATTTTTAATACACTGAAACACCTCGTAGGTATGGACACTTTCTTTAGCCCTGGCCTCAGCAATAATCCATATTAACAGCGTTTGACTGTAACATGTCAATACAATTTCTTGAGCATATCCATGAAACTCAAAACATACATACCTATGATGTTCTTGAAGAAATAAGGAGACAGAATGCTAGAAGAAATAAAAGAGAGATGACAGAATATTGACAAAGTCAGGAATTAAAAGTAGATGGATTTTAGCTCATTAAAGACAGTGAATATAAAAGGCATTTTTTAAAACTGCATGACTATTATTTATTAATTTACTGCTACAGCAACCCCTCAAAAAGAGGATTATTAGCCATTGTGGTAAAGAAAAACAACAATCAAACAAATAAACAAAACAAAACAATAATTGTATTGTTTTTGGAAATTCATGTACTAACTAACAGTAACTGTTAGTTAGCACAGGAATTCCAAGAAAAAATAAGTCTAAAATCCAAGCAATCATAAAAATGGGTAGCCAACTAAAGAGGACTGCAAATCTTTGATGTTACCGGTATAAATACATACACATATAATGTTCTATGGACACACAAAAAAGTGTACTCAAAAGACTAGAGAAGAATGTCACATACCTGCCAAAGAATAATGGAAAGAGGCAAAGAAATGGTAAGCATAAAGCTGTCAAACTGATGCCCAGCTTTTCTTATTGAAGAATGTATCTAAGGAAATTGACAACAAAATGTTGTGTTGTTAACACTGGTAACAAAAATACAACCTAGGCCTAAAAGAAGTGTTAAGCATTCATCATCATCATCATCATCATCGGTCGGCTGCAGAGCAGGCGACTACGAGCTTCCTCCAGCCACAACGGTCCTGTGCCAATTCAGACAACTTGCCCGGGCCAATCATGTTGTCTGTCTCCCAAAAGGTGTTGAATGTATCTGAGAAACAGGGTTCATTGCCTTCCTGGTTTTCTCTTCCCACGTGGTGGAATATACAGTGCGTACTCTTTGCATGGCTCATCATCAGGCATCCTGAGTACATGGCCCAGAAACCTCAGTTGGCAGGTTGTAACATTTTCTACTAGTGGGGCAGTCTGAGTTAGATCATAGATTTTAGCATTGGACACCCTATCAATTCTCTTGATGTTGAGCATAATTCTATAACATGAGGTACCAAAGGCATTGATCTCGCTTTCCATTGCTTTCGACAGGACCCACGACTCACAGCCATATAGAACGACAGTGACACATGTAGTATTAAATAGTTAGTTAAGCTTTAAAGCATCTAATGGCACCATACAACATAGGATAAATGCACTCTAGCATTATGTTGCCTCTAGTGTACCTTTTTATTGATTGTTTGCATCTAAGTGTGGGTCCAAGGTAAAAAAAACATGTTCTAATACAGTGCCAGACATGAAGTTTGACAGCCATTAAAGCAAACTGTTGCGGTAATCAGCTCATTCTGCTCATATTTCATTTTTCTCAACTTTCAGGCATATTTTTCACTCAGAAACTTTTAACACACTTGCCTCCAGAAATTATTCTTAACATCTAAAATTCTTGCAAAGAATATTTTGTTGAGCGAAAACAAATCAAGTCAACAACAGCCACCTGCTCCAAACTTCGAAATTTCTTGCGCCACAACATGTCACATTTGGACCTAATAAAATTACAACACATTTTTTCCTCACATGTACATGCTTATAGACGCAACCGACAGTGCATAATAACAGTTATGAAATGACATTCTTCATTTCATGTTTATCTTACCTGGTTATCAAAGGTACAATTTAATGATCACCTCCCTATGTTGCCTTGTTACTTATTTTGAACTGGTATTACAACTATAGAGCTAGATCAGGGTTTGAATACCATAAATTCTGAATTTTTCATTAGCTTTCTTTTCCCAACTGCATATTAATAAGTTACACCTTTAATTTCGATTTTCTTTTCTGCATTTAATATTAAATACTTATCAAAGGACACAACTGTCCATGCACTGACTTCTGTTCAAGCTTTGGCAAACTTACCTTATAAATAAATTAATGATTTTTCTTGCTTTTTTTCTAAAACAGCTAGACATGCTATACAAGGAAGCTTAACATCTTCCTGAAGAAAAAATAAACTAAATAAACAATAGCTAAATTAATTAAGTTGTCAGATGCCAAAGGGAAGAAAGAAAAGTAAAATTTTCAAGATGGTTTATTAACTATAGCAGTTTTTATGTTGCTTTTGCATGTCCCTACCTGTGATGGTCATGTGTGAGACACATGCTGACCACAGTAAAAAGGTGTATAGAGATATGAAAATAATAATGCTCTCAAAACTATCTAAAGACATAAAATCTAAGAATGTGGATAGTTTAAAGATCATTTCACAGCATTGTTTACCTCATTTACCTGTCCGGCAAGCCTTCAGTCTGCATTTGTCGCAAGACCTACTGTGATCCCATCTTGAATAGTTAAATTATATATAAGCTGAGACACGGTCATAGACTGATGAATACAAAACATGGACCCCTGGTCCATCGACCACCCCTGTGGACCCCAACCATGGACTACCCCCAATGCCTCATTTTTGGAAGATGAATTTTTATCAGAGGTCTGAACAAATTTTAGGAACCTTAAATGGACGAAAGTTTATCAATTTATATGATCAGGATTAAAGACTCCTCATATTATACACATGCTCAATTTTTTTCTGAATTCCAAACATGGGTTCAGTTTAGTCTGGAAGGAGAAATTATCTCAAGGGGAGTAATAATGAGATGTACAGAGGAAGTAATCACTTTCACAGCTTTTTTGTGTCATTGAGTTGCATGAAGATCAACAGCAAAAAGGCTGTGTAGGAGACTAGAGAGGAAAAGGTAATGCATGATGATTGAGTACCCACCCCAGACTTCCCTTCCCTTGACAGCCCTTAGATGGAAATGTTTATTGGTTGGCAAACTTATTGAATCCTGTTCACAAATAACACAAAATGCCCAGCACATTATCAAGTTTGTGAACACTTACAGGTTGGTTTATGTAAATCACAATTCATTCAAGTCGAAAATGTTGTTGTTACAAACTCACAGTCATTAAGCTTCCTCTGTAGTATCTTATACAGCTGTTTTTGTTTCGATTTCCTCACAATGTGATGAAGACAAATAAAAGGGCTGCATAGGAGACTACTCCCTCCCTACCACTCCTCCTGTTTCCTTCAAATATTGAATTGTATGCTAGACCTTGTATGTTGTATGTTGTTTGTGTATGTTAGACCCTGAAGAAGGAAGGCTGTGCATTTTGAAATATTCAATTTGGTAAAAGAAATATATATTCCCGACTGTAAAGTTCCCTTCAAATATGGTTACTCCTTTTCAAGACTAAAAGGAACGCATTACATTTGTCCATTCAAGGTGGGTGTCTAGAATACTCAGACCTCAGACCCAAAAGCTCAGAGCCCCCCCTCCAAATCTAGAAAACTCAGACCCCCCCCCCCAAAAAAAATCTGGAACAGTCAGACCTCCCAATTTAAAAATGTTGCTCACTTGGCTGCGAAGCTTGCCCCGCTTGCTAAGTAACTTATGAGGTCGACTTGTAGAAGTCTATGTTAAATTATCAGTAAGGGTGAAAAAAGGGGATCTTCATTTCTGTTCTTCATTTTTGGGTGTGCGTTTTCGGGTCTTACAGTAATAAAACAGCAATATATTTTTACAAAAATAGGGTGCAAAATAGCCTCCAACATGGACATTCTTAGGGTTTCATCACGCACGTTCATGGGGAAGGAATGCCTGATGAACCCCTTAGAACATATGCTAGGTGCAACACATCACGATAATGAATGGCAAAAATGTTTTTACTAGGCTTCCTTGTTCTTTTGAAAATTTGCTAAGGAGAGGGTCTACATAACATTATCCATATCATTACAGGTTATCCGTATTATGAGACAACAGGACACAGGGTGATTGAGATCTCACAATAACAGAAAATTCACTCAAAAAGTGAATTTGTATCTTTAAAACTCCATCATGATCATTCTGACTCACTAGCCTGCGAAAACATCCATTACTCCTTGCTCTTCGCCACTGGGGATGTTTCGCACAGACGAACGCCTGCGACTATGCGACAGAAATTCCATACTGATGACAGAAAATATGTCCAGAATTCGGACAGAAGCCCTGATTGGTTGACAGAGTAGTTACATTGTTTTAGCTATTGTTTATCAATGACAGACAAAAGACAAAAGGCCACAACGGTCAAATGTAAACGCAATGATTCTCAAACAAAACAGTCAGTATTTGTGGAATATAGTCTTCTCTAGAACAAACATTTGAGTTTTGCTGGAGCTCGTTTGAAGATGAACACAACACTTTACCAAAATTAACCAGGAGAAACCTAAACTTGAATAAAATTACATTTGGAACCCCATGACTACAGATTTATTAAGTAAACATTGATTTGCAATCATCGGTATGAAATTTCTGTCGCCGAGTCACAGATGTTCCTCCACGCGAAATGTCCCCAGCGGTGAAGAGCAAGGAGAAACGGATGTTTTCGCAGGCTACCGACTCGCTTACTTTGTCAAATGTAGGCAAAC
>JBBMOI010000014.1:4175000-4195000 GCA_038088405.1 Porites divaricata
TGTAATTAAATTCAAGATGCAGTTGTCTGGGTGTATATACCAAACCAGAATTTTCAGAGAGACCACAAAACGCACGTCAAAATTAGCGGAAGAACATGCAACATGAAAAGAAATATAGCTAATCGCGAAGCCCCGAGACCTTATTAAAATAATGACCAAGCGCGTACTTTTCCATAGTTTTAGAACAAGCAGGTTATTATTATGGTCACTGAGTTGAAATAGTAGGTTCTTATTTCTTATAATGATCTTCTGTTCCACCTCAACGACCTGTTCTTAAAATGTATCTAAAATAATAACCTGTTCAAAACAATGGAAAATTGCATGAAGACCCGACTAACCGACTGTGTTGTGCGAAAAATGAACTTACCATAGGTTTGGTATACACTGAATAAATGACAGACAAACAAATGAGTTGGCTGCATATCCTCGTCAAGGACCGTGGCAGTACTTTTATTGATATTTTAAAGACTTTCCTTGAAGGCAAATTGTTCTGCTTTTCTTTATGGTCAGGTAGTACCTATTAAAAGATGCAAAGCGTTATTTGTTGGTGTAAATACTACTTTACAAACGTGTTAAGAATTGCACTCCAAATTAACCTTATTTTCTTGTTTAACTGGTTTCTCATTATCTTCAGTTTTATTCACACTTATCTTGCTCCTCTTTTCGACTATTATCTTATGTCAGCCTGAACCATCCCGGGAAACATTGTAATTCTCTCTCGGTGCAAGCTAAGCACTCTACGCCAAAATTGCCAACAGCTGGTTTGTTGGCATCTGGTCACCAGTGTGCGGCATAAAAGCATAATTTACCATCAAATCGTACATTAATTAATAACGTAGTGGTTAATCAAATATAAAAGCATATAGCCAGAATAAAAGACTGTCCAATGTTTGAAGTTTATTTTATAAGTGTAGTCTACACAAGGGAACACTTCTTTCATCAAAGCGAAAATTCTAACTACATAGACATCAACAAAAATTAATAGGCCTATTTGACCGTAACAATGGCAACCCGCGTTTATCTTGTTGACTATACGTAAACCTTTATTGCATTTTTGTCCTTCCAGTTCAACATAACAAAGGGACCATGCATGGCATGTTTACAGGTAACTTCGGGCGACATTGAATAACACTAAGAAGAAAGCAATTTGGACGCTTTTCACCGTTTCTTTAAATTGATTTATAATTTTTTTCAGGAAAAAAAAGTAACCGATAGCGTAACCAAAAATTAAAGTTAAACTAAGAATAAACCTGCTGTTTTTGAGGAGGCAAAAGAGAATCTTGGCTTTCGGCTCTTAGATTTTATACTCAACTGGGAATATTAATTAATGTAACGATAGCTAAACAGGCTAAATTTAAAGTTTAAACTATGAAAGCACAAACCTGGTATTCTCGAAGAGGTAGAAGTGAATCGTAACCAACAATCACGCCACGCCGCAGATGACAGATATCACTTTAGCTGATCGAGTTTGGACTTTAGTGCACAAACACTGTAACCATTTTGCTGACTGGATATCAATTCAATCAGCTTGAAATCTGTCCTCCATTTATACGGTGTCTCGATTAAAATTCATATCACCTTGAGAAATGTACGTGGCATTAGCACAAAAGTAGTGTAGGATGGGTGATGTAATAGGTTTGTCGGAATCACTCGTTTAATCTTCCCCACTTGGTTCAAAGGTGAGCAATCAACACTTCAAGAACACGTTTAAAGGGAAAAAATTTCCGCCTTGCTCAACTATAAAACCTGAAGGTGGCCCCTGGAATGAAAGATTAATACGCATGGGACTTCAAGAAAAAGTATAGGCATCGCTGGGCCTTGGAAATTCAGAGAGAAAAGCAACAATTCATAATTAACGCTTGGATGCAGGAAAGTTTGCAATAATAACAGTCTGCAGCGATATTTAACTAGACAAATGAATGAGAATTAGTTTTCAAAGAACAATAGTCGTGTTTCTAGCAGCTCATGAATAAAGGCAAAAAATTGAAGAAAGAAAAAAGAATAAAAACTTTCAAAACTCCTCGGTCGACAATAATCATTTAGTGGTAAAAGCGCATTAAGTTGAGGAACATAGAGATTAAATTGCCAGTTAAAAAACGACATTTTTATCGCTATTAAGTCGCGGGAAAGACATTTAAAATTCTTACTGCCGCCATGGACGTGATTGCTTTATAGAGATGATTAGAAAATCACTGCCGAAACAGTAACCCTTTCTACCAGAGTGATTTTACTTGAACAGTGAAACAGATACTAACAATTAGAACCGAGAAAAACAAAAGGTGCGAAACACAGAAAAAGTTCGCAGGTTCTTACACCGAGGTGACAAACTTTTGAATTTAGCGCTTTAAGAGAGATGATATCTAAATTATGTCCAAACGGTTTTCTGATAGAATCTCCGAAGTCCTAGTACTCCTCGGCACCTTTGAGATCTTGATGTAGTATGAGCCCTGGAGGTCACACCCCTCCGCCATAACCTGTTTTCTGTGTCACGCGTGTCGACCACCACAAACACTAGCGTATTCCACTGCTCGACCCCAGGTTTCAAGATAACAATAAACAGACCTTACAAGCAAACTGAGCATTTAATTAACATCGACACCATTACAGTAAAATTATTAAATCCACTGTTGCAAAAATGAACAACAAATTTCATCTATCTTGGTAGCTGGCTGAAAAATACCAACTAATCAAGTCAAAAATCGAACACTTTGTTGTCTTGGTAAATGCTTCTTTAGCAGTAAACCATTTCCTCTTTCGACTCATTTTCCACATCTGTAAAAAGGTACCTGATTTTCAAAAAAACCTTCTCAGAATCAATAGGAAAAAAATATCTATTTACATCATTCTTTTTTTTATTGCGTGGCAATTTACACGCGCGCTAAATCATTTTTTTTTTTTTATGGTTCGTAGTTCTTTCTTTCGGAATTTAAAAGGAGAATGGAGTTTCTTGTTGAACAAGAAACCCGAGGAACCCAGTCCACTGGAGTTGGACTACAGTATTGTTTCGTGACATTTTCGTAAGATAAATGTCCCGGAAACAAACAGCTTTTCAGATCAAGCGCTAAATTAGACGTCACGTCTAATCGACATCATCGACAGGAAAAGAAATAGATGTCATTTAACTTCAGTTAAGATGGTATATACAGGATAACAAAGGCCAACTGAGTTGCAAAATGGAAAATCTTGTAACTGAATGAAACTTGTAATGCGTAGCATGGTGGTTTTGTCGGACGCACAACTGCGCCTTTATTACTTTGCGCGCCCAATCAAAACCGCCATGCTACGGAGGCTAAATGAAATTTCCTTACACATACAAAGACTTGACTTTAGTGGCTGGAAAGAGAACCTGGAAAACGGACCGCTTGCTCTAAAGTTTCCAGGTAAGGCTGGGTCCAGATTCATACCAATACGAGACCGTACTTAATACGCCACTCTTAAGAGCCAACCATCTTAGGCTTCCTTCAAACGGCCACGGACGAATTGAAAATTCGTACATTTAATTGTTCCGTTCACACGGAATCACCTTAACCGTACGAAAATTAAGACGCCTAGCCGTTCAAAGTTGGTGTGAACAGAGAGAAAATATTGAATGGTTCCTGCCCGTGCACGAAGTGTCCGGTCAATTTTTCAGCGGCCCTGTTAACGTAGCCTTAATTTAATAAATCCAGGAGTGTCACGCAAACTACACCAAACATCGCCCAGGAGTGTCACGCATACTGCACCAAACATCGCTCAGGAGTGTAACGCAAACTACACCAAACATCACTCAGGAGTGTCACGCAAACTACACCAAACATCGCTGAATTTACCTTCTGGCACATTAAGCACAGCCCCTGGTCCCAGGCCACTTGGTCCTTCATCACCGTAGCTTTTCCTTAAGATATCTCGCACGTGACTTGCACTAAAAAAGCAAGAAAAATATTTTCCTCCACTGCTGTGATTACCAGCGAAATAAATTTGTGACATAGTGCCAACTTTAGAAAGTTTCTTTTATTCCATTGAAGTTAGCGCAACTGTGAGGTGTTGAATTTGAATTCTCAGAATTCTGTTCAAACTTAATTTCAATCTTCACCAGGAATTGGATCGACAAGAAACTGTCATATCGTCATTTAGTACTTTCCAAATCAGTGGACAGCACTTTTTGCATTTTGATTGCCTGCCGTAACTCTGAATATCCTTGGCTAATCAATCTTTTTAGGACAGGAGATCAAATTACACCTCCGCGTTTCGTGACAGTTTCGGAGGACGAGATTTTAGCGATAAATAAAGCAGCTGCCGTTATGGGATATACCCTTTGCAGTTTATACGACTAGAATTAGAATTAGCTTTTATCAGCAGTGTTTACTCCTCACAGAATTTACACTGAACAAAATTCTGTGTCCAACTGATTTGATAACCACTAAAATAATTATCTACCTCAATATATCTCAATGCTTGGAGGTTCGGTATACACATACCCACCACTATTCACCTCCCCTTTGGTGATAGTTGTATACAGTCGCAAGAATAACCCTGATAACAGGTAGTAAATCGAAGCCACGAGCACCTCAACTGAACAACAGTGATTGATGACTTCTCCACTTAACATTCAGGAACAAGCGGATATTGGTAGCTACTACACTTTGGCTAATGACTTCATAATATAAGAATACAAGACGCTGTGGGAGCGTATATTTGGGTGTGGTTGTACTATTTGTATGATAGTTGGAATTCTGGTTATTGCAGCTAAGAGAAGAGAAGTGTTTTAGTCTAGTTTTTTGGTCATCCATATAGTTAATATGAGTCAGTTGATAATAATGTTTGAAAATATGCACATCTTCAATGCAGAGATGTTTGGTGCAAAATCATAACATAGGATATGAGTAGTTCTACTTCGGAGAGTGAGGTTTTTCTCAGCTCCACTGATAGTGACACTTTGAGGAAGGTTGATCGACATATGTGTTTTCACATAGATCATATTGTACAATTAATTCTGGTTACTGCCAAGGGGAGAGAAAGTTGGTTTAGCGCAGTATACACAAGCATTAATTAATATATTGTGTAAACTGCTAAGAGGAGCACTGGTTAGAGGAAGATTTGTAAGTATTAACATTAATTTGATATATTGCAACATTCAGCAGTGGTTGAGAGAAGATGAACTTCGAGGGTGGCAATATGTACACCTTTAGAGTGTGAAAAAATTGTACTAATTTATGCATGGATGGTGTTTGTAAGAATACACATGTCCGTCAATTGACAATGATGTCTGTTATGATGCATATCTCTAGCATGAGAATCCAAATAGTTTAAGTCTGCGTCCCTCAATTGTGCAGATGAAGACCAATAATTCCCACAGTTAAAATGAATGAGTTGTAGTTGAGTGCCAAGAGTATTTAATTAAATGCTGTACGAAATGGCATATACAGTAGTGATACTCCTCAGTTCTGGGATCATCATGCATTTTAGAAGTTCAGTTACAACTGTCAGTGTATTCATTGTATTGAATTATATACGCGGCCTAAGAAAGTAGACGAATTAGACAATAAGGACAAGAAATGGTAATCTTGGGGGATTATCCGGGAGATTTCAGTTTCTAATTTGGAGACAGGAGATAGGGTTGAAGATGTGGAGTCTGGAGTGTCCACTGTGACCTGGATTATCCCGTAGACTTGACAGGACTGCGATTGTAAAGATTAAGTTGAAGATTTTACCTTACATTAAGGGCCAACAATCAGTTCTGTTGGTTGTTGAGGCGTAAAGGTGAACCAAAAGTAGCCATTTTTGTATATCGAAGTACGTTGTTGGGGAGTAGTGAAAGATTAGCTCTTGGAAATCGGAAGTAGCTGGAAGCATAGCAGTTGATATTTTGACATCTGGTATCCGAAGCACCGAAGTGTCTCAAAGCAAGGTATATGTTAGAATGTGCGTTTTGCATTTGTGAAGAGCCATGTTTGTTGTTCGAGGTCGTTTCCAGTTCTCTTTGGCCGTTTCGTTGTTTTGTGTCATGTATGCGTCGTATAGTTAACTCATGGTAAAAAATTGGCAATTGGGAAGGGACATGTGTGTCGACGGCAGTGCATTTGAAAATTGATTTGGATGTAATGGTTGGTAAAATTTGTTAAAGATCCGAAATGTAACGTCGAATTTGTAATTTGCCTAAGGTAAGTGTTAATTTAGAGATTTGGTAAATAAAAAGGGTTTGTATTATCGGCTATCATTATTCAGACTTGATGTGTTAGAAATCGCTGGAAATCGGCTGGAAATGAAAATAGTTTTGTAGAGTTTCAGGAGTTTCCTGTTTGGATTTGTGTTCGTGTTTTATTTATCTTCTTTGTGAATGCATTATAGACGTGTTTGTAGTTTTTGTAAGTTGTTAGATGGAGGAATTTGTACAACAGTGTTATGGTTGAAATGCTACGAATCCTTTGTAGAATGTTCTTTGTGTCATTTATATTTGAGGGCGAGCTGACTCCTTTCCTAAAATGTCGGTTTTTCCGAATAAGATGTTGGTAAGCGGGTTGAACCTTTTTTCATATCTCATGGTGCTTTTTGAGATGAGGGGAGATAATTTATTGTGGTAGTTTGGAGCCATATTGTGTTGCATTAGCTTGCATTACCTGCTGTGTTTTTCCCATCACAAGTATCCAATTTAAGTGGAGTGATATAGCTTAAAGAGTGACTGAATGTGAATAGTTTTATGTTTTGCGATCTTTGTTTTGTTTGGTCCCCACAGTCTGTGATTTTTTCTCTTCTTGGAAATAGAGCTGAAATTTGTCATGTCAACACAGGGCACCCAAGCTCACTACAGGAACGCGGAGGTGACTCTTGAATGCGGGCGGTGTTCTGTTACAAACGGTTATTTACAAAGGGTTGTATGTGAAGTAAACAGGTTTTCTTAAAAGAGAGAAAAAATGTTATGTTTTAAAATAAAATTGATGTAGCTTATTGCATTGTTGTATTTTTTGTTGTTGAAGTTGGCCATGTGGCAGGGTGTTTTGAAGTGTTTTCGGCGAGTTAGTGCTATTTTGGTGTTCCATTGCTAAGAGAAAGTCTGTCTTAGGAGTGGAACAGCAAAATGCCACTAAGTTGCCAAAAGTGCTTTAAACAACCTGAGATGCGGGCAAAGAACAAGTGTTTGTAAATAACTGTTTGTAACACAATAGCGCTCACAAGCAAGAGTCCCGTCAGCATTTGTGTAGTGACCTTGGGAGTTCTGTGTATTAAGACAATGGAAAATTTATTTCTGGTAAGTGGGGTTATGTGAAGGGGGTAAGTGTCGTACCAGTAATTTTGAGTTCTCGTGGTAGCAATGTTGAGAAAGAGGCCTTTATTCAGTTCCACCGGTACTCGATTAGAGTATGTTATGTGTTCAAACAATGATTTCACTCGCTAAAGGAAATTGAATACCTTTTATTGAATTTGAGAAGTTGAAAGTAACAAACAAATCAATGATTGTAAAAATTAGTTTCTTAGTTTATTTTTGTTGACAGATTGTAACAAAGTGTATGAGTTGTGAACTCAAAAGTGTCATTGTTGTTTGCTGGGTTGACGCAGGATCTTTTGTTGACGATGATATTATCTTCTGTTGGATTGCATGTACTAGGTTTCTGTGTGACATTGTGGAATACAACAGGTTCTCTGATTGTTGAAAAGTTTTTAGCAGTTTGTGCTTTGAGATGTCATAGCATGCTGCTCTTCATTTCAATGATGTGTCTACTAGGAGGGCGAATACGAAGTGTGGAAATGACTTGACACTACTTTTTTTTAGCCACACATACATTGTGTATATAACTCTTGAGTCTGATGTGGTTCATTTTGACACACAGTTGATGATGGTACCCAGCATAAAAAAGTTAAACTACACTAAAGAGAAGTTCTAAAATGAGGTATTTTCAGTTCCTTTTTTGAATAGTGATTTAGTTATTGTATAACAGATGATAAACGAGTATTATTAGAAAACACAATGACTATGATTCTACAAGAAAATTCAATTAGTGGGAAAATAAAAATGACTAAGAAAAGAAGGGTTTGTTCAAAGTTAAGTTAAGTCAAAATTGAAATTCAACATTTGCAAAGTTATAGTTTCTAGAAATGTAGAAGGGTTTTGACGTCTTTTATTGATGTCTAATTAGCATTGGTTTCCTTGATCATTTTTTTTGTCGCAACAATAATGATATTGTAAACAGGTTGTTCATTATTAAATGTAATATGAGGAGTACCGATTATTGATAAGAAACAGAACTCCTTTTTTTACAGCAGAATCTTGTCAATTATTAACGTAATTATTTAGTAGGGGTGTGTTGATCTTGAGCGTGATTTAATCTTTCATTTGTTTTTTCCCCCATAAAAATGAACAAGAACAATAACTAAAAACAACAGAAAGCCGCAATTGGGGCTTAAATAGGAGTTGTGTGGATGCCGTTGGTGAAGAATATAAAATTGTTCACTCTTCCGCCTTTTGATGGCATTTCCTCCATCAAGGGGTTCCACTACCCTCCCCAGAGTGCTGATCCGCCCGAAGCCGTTGGCACAAATGGGTTAGCCAGGTTAATTAACTGCCGCCTGGCACTCGGCGTGTGATCATTACAGGTTGTACAGGTTGTGGTCATAACTGTAGCAGGTGAAATGTAGCAATTGACCTGATCTGACTTGAGAAGAAGAGAATCAAAGTATCTAGGGAATAAAAATGACTCAGTTGAGTAATTTGGAGTAGATTGTAGATTTTGAAAGCCACATTGTTTGAAGTAGAGAAGTTATTTACCTTGTCAATTTCTTGTTGTTTTAGGAACTTTGTTGTCCTGAGTCGTTTTTTTATAAAGAAAAGAACTATGATAATTGTAAAGGGCTTGTCTATTATTTTTTGAAGTACTCTAGATTTTAATGTCTGTCGGTTTGAAAAGGAAATAAATGGTTAAAAGGTAGTGACATTTTTGAATAGACAGGTTTATTTATGCCTTTTACGATAAAGCAATTCTCATTAAAAAAAAAAGAAGAGCAAAAGGTATTATCGAGAAAAGGAAGCAATCTAAAGTTCTTCAAAGTAATTTAAGACAAGTGCCCCGCTTCAAGTTGAATACGTAGTTGTAATATTATTGTAAAACGAAGTTAAGCTAAGTTCTCCAAGGAATAGTTGTAAGAAAGAATAGCTTGAAAAGTTTGACAATTACTTACATTTATTTGAGACGAACGTCTTCCACAATTAATGATTGTTCGTTGAAATCAACAGAAAAATTTTTAAGCAAGAAAAGTTGAGTGAAGACTTGTTCTTCCGCTGATTGCAATGTCACATGAGAAGAAACGTGTTTCAGCATTTTCTCAAGAGTGGATGTGAACACTTTTAGCCAGATAGGTTCAGCATTGTCATCGGGTTGGACCTGTATGCGAACGGAACCTTTTAGGTGACATGAGGAGAGAGGTTGCACAGTGCTGCAAATGCCACATCTGATAAGACTTGTGGTGGTTGTTGTAACTTCGGTGACTTGTTTTCCACATTTGACGCAGGCCAGCCAAGTCTCGTAACTATCAGCCAGTAGAATTTTTGGAACGTAATTTGATACGGCGTCGAAAAGTCTGGAGAACTCTTCTTCACTTGGGGGCTCATAGGATTCTTCAGCAATGGTAAATGTTGTTGCAGGAGTAGATGTGAGATACTTGATGGTGTTGAAGATTTTTACACGCAGATCTGTCATGGAATAACATTTGTGATTTGCGACTTCTTGGATGGCTGTTCCCCACAAGGTTAGGCGACAGGTGCCAGTATCGTCAGTAACACTACAACGTTCTAACATAGAGACTAAATAACCGTCCTTCATAGGGATCTGTTGGACACTGTCTGGGCGGAGAGTCAAAATTCAATTGACACATGTGAGTTCATTTTCCTCTAGATGGATAATATCTTGTACAGTGGTAAACTGGTGTGAGGGATCTGCTCCAGTTTCAGCATATTCGAATGGAATATCGTTGTTGTTTGCTGGGTCGACGCGGGGTCTTTTGTTGACGTTAATGTCATCTTCCGGTGGATCGCGTATACTTGGTTTCTGCGTTACGTTGTGGAATACAACAGGTTCTCTCGATTGTTGAAAAGTTTTTAGCACTTTGTGCTTTGAGATGTCATAGCATACTGCTCGTCTTTACTTGGAGGGCGAATACGAAGTATGGGAATGATTTGACTCTGCTTTTTTTAGCCGCAGATACATCGTGTATATAACCCTTGAGTCTGATTTGATTCATTTTGACACGCAGTTGACGATGTTACCCAGCATAAAAAAAGTTGCTGAATGGTGCAGTTGTTCAGTGGGGAGCTCTTTTATACCAACGTGAGGGATCGAAATACACCAATCAGAGAGGAAGGATTTTGTCGAAATAGGTTATCCAATAAAATGTGAAGACGAATATCCAATGGAAAACCAGTATTTGATGTAAACAAAGATGTATGTGTACAAAAACGAGTCACAACGTGTTCTGGAAACTTGTTTATAAAGTTGACCTGGTGAACTGGTTATGAAAACTCGTTTATCAAGTTGAACTAGTAAGAATGTCTCGAAAAGCTGGTTGTTAAGTTGTACTCGTACAAAATTATGGTGAACACGTGATAATCAAGTGATATTTGGTTACAGAAACTTTGCTTATTTAGAGGAGGATATGGGTTTTTCTTTGAAAGAAGAAGAGTCTAGAACTGCTCTTTTGATGTAAAGAGAGGTGTTCGTGTACAAAAGTGAATTACAACTTGTTATGAGAATCTGGTTATAAAATTCATTTGGTAAACTAGTTATGAAAAGTTGTTTATCTAGTTAGACTGGTAAGAATGTCTAGAAAAGCTTGTTATCGAGTTGTACTCGTACAAGCTTGTGATGAGAACGTGATTGTCAAGTGATATTTGTTTATCGAAGGGGCGAACTCACAAGTGGCAAATGCCAAAGCTTTTACTTGCAAACTGCATAACAATAGAAGTGACAGTGAGGGTGTGATCACTTGAGCAGGGAAAGCAGCACGCATTAACAGTGTGTCGCTAACTATCAAACGATGGCTGAGATTTAGACAGATAAAACCAGCCTTCCAAAATCTCCGACTGATTGGTTCGCGCATGTGTCAGTGGTGACATAACCCCTTTCAGATGACCTCTTAGGAAACGTCCAATTTCTATGATTGGTGCATTTCGATCCTCTCCTCAAAAAAAGGTCACACGCCAATCATCTTAGCGGACCAATAAGGAAACAAAAGTTTTCAACGGGTTCAAAAGGTCATTGTTTGTGATTCGTGATTGGTGGATTTCGATCCGTTTTCTGAGTTTCTCTGTTTCAAGGTTCCTTGCTTGTGATATTATTGTCACCACAATTCCAAATATTTTTAATACATTTCATCCCTGGATTTCAGACTTCCAAATCTCGATGAGGCAAAAATATTGAACATTCACATTAACTTTTGAGATCGTAAAAGTGCGATAAAGTGCCGTGTACGAGCAGACCTTTCTGTCCCACACGCCTCTTACCTTGTACAAGACGTTCGCATCGTGGACAACTCGCCTCGCCTAGCTTGTTTACTTACCTTGTTTACCTTAGCACGTATTGCGTGCCCATTGCACATTTGCGACAAAATAAACAAGTTTGCATTGCTCTATTTGGGGCCACGCCCAAATAATTAGCCTGGATAAATCGTGAAATAAAAGGTACTTTAAGTGCTTACAGCAATGTTTTGGAGGTTATTTCTCGGCCTTCCGGTCTCCTACGCTAACCTGTAGTTTTTACAAGCTTCCCTGCGTCTGTGGGAAGCAAGCATGCCCTGTACAATTTCTCGCGCCAGTCTCCAACTCGCGCCTCAGGTATTCCAACCCTCTTTGGGGGAATAACGTGAAGAGAATACTTTCGTTTTCTTGTTCTCCTTTTTAACTCGTGGGTACGCGCGAGCGTACCACGAGTTATTGCAGGGACAAGGATATGCAAATGAGTCACTCGCTCACTCGTAGTAGACGTTTTCGTAATTAATCGGGTCCGAACTCGAGAGCGCGAAGATCTGTCGTTTCCAAAGAGCACGCGCTCGCCGAAGTTCGGTGGCATCAAATTCCTCGCCGAGAGCGTGCATCGTGCGCTACAGCACGGTCAGAGGATAGAGGTCTTACCAAATTTAAGACACGCAGGAATCTTTCACATTAGTACGATTCAAGAGCCTTTGACTCGTCCAGGCGTTAAACTTGACGAGAAGATGAGCATTTGCTCTTCTACTCCTTCAACTTCGACGCTGACTTGATCACATACCTTGTAGTAATGTTGTATAGGTTATGTGTATGAATGAATGTATAATTAATAAATAAAGGCACTTCTTCTTCTTCTTTATAAGGACTCCTTAAGATCACGGGGGGAAATTGATGTGATTTTGAACATTAGCTTTAAAATAACAGCAAAAATCGAGATAAGAAAACATAAGCTTATGTTTTGCGTCCTATTTCGCGGAGGAGTTGTGTCGACTTTGTTTCGCATATGTTCTTTCATTGCCATGAAATGTGTTTACATTGTTTTTTACTGTCAGTAACCTGATTTCAATTAGCCTTAAATTTCATCCGATTGGTTCGAGTCGTTTTTTCAATCGGTTAAGTATGGCCACAGGGTCCAGAGGAGATGTGTTTGTCGTTAGAACATCAAAACCCATCGAAAACCTCTGAAAAAATGGGTTATTTTGTTCGCGTTACAGTTTCGTTAGTCGTTTCGTTACACATTCTGTAGACCGCAAACCAAGAGACTGAGGGTTCGCAAGATCGTCTTATGGTATAAAACACGGAAACTGTCCATTTTTTTACTCGGCACTTCGTATTGTGTTTCCAGAAAAAGGATAGTATATTTATAATCCGAATTTCTATCATTTCCTAAAATTTACTGTGGGAAAAGCAGAGGTGATAACTAATTGATTATTTTCTAAATAACGTACCCACAAGTTGACGATAGTCTTTCTTTGATTTATTTCTTTATACGTACCATATACTAAAACAAAGACAAAAAAAATGTCATCCTCCTCAAAAGTGGGGGGGCTTTAGCCCCCCCCAGTCCCCCCGGCTCCGCCGTCCCTGGTGGGTGGTGGGGTGAGTGTAAAAACTGTGAAGGCAGGGAAAGACAACGGAGAATAAAACTTGACAACATTGATCTGATTACAAGTGCCATTTGGCTTGGTGCCAGTGTTTGAATTAAAATGGCTTTTAACCTATTTTGTTCTAAAAAAGGAATATACCTATTAAACACCAAGTATTTAGCAAAATTATTATCTAAAGGAGGTATAGGTGTAGTTATAGTTTAGGTTCATTGCCGGTATGTTTCGCATGCGTAAAGTACTAGCAAAGCCTCGGAGTACCATTAGTACGGTTTGCTATTTTTATTTGAGGCTTTTCACGAAAATCCCTATTAATTTCTGCACACGCACTGCCGAGACCTGTCGTTCCTTGTTTGCGTTTTTAAGAGTTGGAACATTTGAAACTACCTGAAATAGCATGTCTTATGAGGAGACCTCCCTTGAAGAAAAGGGCAAGATGTCCAAGAGAGTACAGTTACCAAAAATCTTAGGGTTAGTTACTCATATCCTCTGTTCGCGACTCGACCAACCACGATTAAAACTAACTGGGATTTGATCGGTTTTGGATGACTCGGCCAAGGGCATAAAGGTCTGCTTACGCAGTGCATGCACTGTACAAACACTGTCATGTATAAACGTACCGTAAACCGCTTCATGACCTTCATCGTTCTGGCCAACACTCAAAGTTACCAAATATGCAGATAACTAAAGGCAAATCCTAAATTTCACTTTGTAGATGAATGAAAAATAGATGATGTGAAGTAAAAGTGCTACAAAAGAGGTTTCGTTTGAATGGTCACAACATAGAACTTCATTCCAACACTCCACAGTTTAAGGGTCAGTTATGGAAACATGATCCCAGCACCCTAGTCCCTAGGCGTTCTCGGCACGGTCAACCCTGGACTCTACAGTGAACTGTACCGCCCGCTCTTTCCCAGACAAGAGAGAACGCCTAGGGACTAAGCTGTGATTCAAGCAAATTGAATGACTGAGCGGCCGTTTAGCTGCTTTAAGAGCCAGTCTCTGTAAGATCCTCATATCGAGTTTTGCCGACAAAATAGATTTCGCTCATAATTTTTCTGTAGACTTCTTTAAATAGGTATATGACAAATTTGAAACTAGATTGGAGAAATTCGCTTCCGTAATTTTTTTTTGACCAATTTTCTTTCGGCACCGCATAAGGGCCTGAGATGCTCGTGAAATATGCGAATTTAGTCAAAATTCAACCGATTGCTCCGGATAAAAGAGCGCGTCCCAAAGCTTCCAATTTACTAGTTATTTTAATTGAACCTTTATCTTTAAAATAATACAGGTTAGAATCATCGACCTTTTTCTGTATAGGAAATCCGAGGGAACACACTTAGCCCCTTTGACCCACTTAGCGAAACATGCGATTTTAGCCAAATTCAGTGGATTAAATCTCAAAAGTGGCTCACACTTACTGGCTCTCCTGCATATCATTGTGTAGTTCCATCCTTCAGCTACTGAATTGTGTTAAAACTTTTGGCGGCCATTCAGTTTCGGTCGAGGGGTGAGTGATGGAACTTGCCCTACCTGGCCATTTCGCCAGCGTTTCTCCATCGCGAATATCCAGAAGGATTGTCAGAATAGAAAGCTAGAAATCGGGTATATGCCACTCGAAAATTGTCGATACCTAAAGATTGCATACTTTCAATCACTGTCTTCCATGTGAATATGGTTTTAACCCAACGAAGAAGGGAGACAAGGTGGTGAACGTGAACTTATTTACTGTCCGCCATGTTTTTGGAGGGGATTTGTGGAACGTAAGGAATCTGGAATCCGGAATGCGGAATTCGCAATCTTTGAAATACTCACCTGTTTGAGTATTTCTTTTTTATTTGTCGAAAATCATTTCGCATTTACGATAATTATTTCTTCTTTTACTTTACAGGATTTAACAGAATGTCTAAGAAGCCTTGGCTGATCAAGGCAGTAAGGAACCCCTAATCGAGCTTTTTGCTGCTATTTAAGCGTGACTCCAGCTGTTATATAAGTAATTATAGAAAATAAGTTGTCAAAACAGTATAGAACTTTGTATAGTTCCATTTCCAGCTACTGAATCGTTCTAATACGTTTAGTGGCCATCCAGTTTCGTCTGAAACCAAGGGTTGAAAGTTGCGATACTTAGTTCCACGTCACAGATGACGCTCTGCCCCGTTTAGCTTACAAACTTAGAGATGACTACGTTTTCCACAAGCACTGAATATCGCCCACCCCCCCTTCCGCTCTCTCTTTCTCTCTCTCTCTCTCTCTCTCTCTCTCTCTCTCTCTCTTTAGATTGTCGACTGCGTATTTTCTACTTGTTCTCGCTCTGCTATTTTCAAACGGTAAATTCGAAAAAAGTTTGACTTAAAAACATGGAGAGTAAAGTTTAAGCATCTTTTCCTCACTTTTTAAATATTCCTGAGACAGCCCTAAAATTTGGCGCGTTCTGTTTTCAATCAAACCTCGCCAACGTAGCAATTACTCAATTTTAGGTACACGATGCGAAATTTTTTTAAAAATTCGAAAAAACCAGCTGTTCAAAAGGTCCTCGAAAAAAGGAAAATTGCTGCTAAAGACCGCTGGAATTCGTAATAATTTCATTTTTGCTAGACAATTAATTTACGAATCTTTCCTGTTGTAAGCTACATCATCAACAAGACTTGAAACATGAAGATTTTTTGAAAGTGTCCACAACAGTTTTTAGTTAAACATGTTCTTTGGGAGGGAATTTTCGAAGAATTGTTGTTTGCAACTCCCTTCGCATAATAGTTTACGTGCATTTCACCTGTCGAGAGCTTTTTTTTCGATATTTTAAGCATTTACCAGCTAAACTTTACTTCGCAGCAAATACCCATTTGGGTCGCAAATACCCATTTTCCCTTTGTTGAGGAAAACGTACTTTTCATTGCGAAAAACATATTTCAGACAAAACATCGACCACAAAGGATATTCCCCATAGCTGTATTTTCTTTTTGTTTATCTCATACGTTTATTACACATGCTGTCATTGACATTTTTATTCTTTATTATTCATTTTTATTTTACTGTCCAATTTTTACGGGAATGGATTAGTCGTACTGAGACAGTGGGTTACGTTTTCGCAATATTCACCTGCGTGCAAAAAGGAACCTCCGGATAGCCATCCAAATTTTTATACTTGAGCAAATGGCGCTTTTTTCTCCCAACATGCGCAGGATCAGTGCGTCATTCTTTTGCGAACGCATTTTGCAGTGCCAGCACTAAACACGCTTTCAGATATAACTAATTTTAACTTTTTACTATAAAATTTGCTCAATGACTAAAATCACAGGAGTTTTAAATTTTGTTGTGATAAATCCGACAGAGACTGCCTAAGCGTTGTGTTTCTTTAATAACGCGCTCATCGATGGTAACACATGACAGCGGAGAGAATCTAATAAACACTATGCTGAAGAACAAAAAGGCTGAGACAATGTCCAAACTTTAGAAAACTCGTTGAAACTAATTATTATCATTGTTTCTGTAGTACACATTTTTGCACGGGAATAGACAGAGGCAGGGGCTACTTTTTAAACACTGTACATATCGCTTAAGAGTAACCCAGCCGACAGCGCGCGTGGTCTCGCAGTCAGCAACTTGAGGGAGAGGCTAAAGGAGCAAAAACAAAGTTTTTTCAATATCTCCAGGGACCACATGGGCGTCGGGTAAAAAACATTGATGGCTGTGAATTAGATACAAGAGAACTTCTTTCGATACTTAATTGATAGTTAATAATTAAAGGAATAATTAAATTGATAGGACTAGCAAAATTTTCACTGGTTTTTCTCCGGTTCATTATTATACTTACTGTCACGTAACCGGAGCTAACATAAGTCTTAACGACCCGACCCGCCGTATAAAGCCTAGTTTCACTATATATGGATATGTACGGTTATGTCCGGCTATGTACGACCATGCACGGCTAAATGCACCGCTATGTACAGCTATGTACGACTGTGCAGGCTTGTGTAGAGCTATGTGCGGCCATACACGGCTATGAACGGCTATGTATGGCTATGTAACGCTATGCATATAGGGTTATGTACGGCTATGTATGGATATGCACGGCTATATAGGGTTATGTACGGCTATCTGCTGCTATGTAGCGATACGTAGGGCAGTGTATGGTTCAGTATGGTTATGCAAGGCTAAGATGTACGGCTCTGTACCGCCGTGTATGGCTATGCGCGGCAATCAGTATGGCTATGTACGGCTATGCACGGCCATGTACGGGTGTGTACGGCTATGCGCAGCTATGCACGGCTAAGAACGGCTAAGAACGGCTATGCACGGCTATGTACGGCTATATACGGCTATGCACGGCTGTGTACGGCTATGCACGGCTATGTACGACAATGCGCGGCTATGCACGGCTCTGTACGGCTATTCGCGGCTATGCACGGCTATGCACGGCTATGCACGCTTATGAAGGGCTATGCCCCGGCAATGTACGGATATGTCCGGCTATGCAGGGTTATGCACCCCTCCGTACGGCCCTGTATTGGTCTGTACGGCTATGCGCGGCAATGTACGGCTATGTATGGCTATGCGCGGCTATGTACGGCTATGTACGGCTATGCGCAGCTATGTACGGCTATGTCCGGCGATGCAGGGTTATGCACCGCTCCGTACGGCCCTGTATTGGTCTGTACGGCTATGTACGGCAATGCGCGGCTTTGCGTGGCTATGCACGGCTCTGTACGGCTATGCGCAGCTATGCACAACTATGCACGGTTATGAAGGGCTATGCACGGCTATGTAGGGCTATGTAGGGCTTATGTACGGCCATGCACGGGTATGCACGGCTGTGTTTGGTTATGTACGTGTTTTTGGACTTTTCTAAGGCGTTTGCTACGGTGAACCACGCAATTCTACTTAAAAAAATGGAACAGCACGGGATACGTGGCGTGCCTCTCCAACTTTTTGCAAGCTATCTCACAAATAGACAGCAATATGTACAGATGGGAAATACAGTTTCGTCAAAGCAAACAATGACGTGCGGTATTCCACAAGGGAGTTCCCTAGGCCCAGTATTATTTTTAATCTACATAAACGATTTACCAAACTGTTCAAATGCTCTAACATTTAGAATATTTGCAGACGATACAAACGTTTTTGCCTCAGCCCGCAACCTGAAAGATCTTGAGGAAGTAGTTAACTCTGAACTTAAAAAAGTGAAAATATGGTGTGATGTAAATAGATTGTCAATTAATTTCACTAAAACAAACTTCATGATTATTAAATCGTCAAAGAAAAAAGATGACCAAGTAAATATCAAGATTGAAAGTGCAGATGGTACAATAAATGTGCTGCAAAGGAAGCAAACAATAAAATATCTAGGTGTCTTGCTTGATGAAACGATGTCTTTCAATCACCATATTTCATACATCTGTACAAGAATTGCGCGAAACATTGGTATTATATCTAAGCTGAGACATTATCTAACTCTTTTACAAATGAAACAAATCTACTACAGCTTAATATACCCATATATCTCTTATGCAATATTAGCATGGGGCAGTGCATACAAAACACACATTGATAAGATACAAGCTAAGCAAAATCATTCTGCTAGGCAGAAAGTGCACTTCCCCTGCTAAACTTATTAGACGTTCTTACGGTACATAATATTTATCGATTTCAGATTCTAAAATTCACGTACCTGTCGCATAAAGGCCTCCTGCCAAAGCTGCTCTCAAACTATTTTCAATAAGCTAGTAATGTCCACAAATACAATACCAGATATGCATCGAAACAGAATCTTTACGTCAAAAAAGTGCGAACTAATACGGGGAAACAAACAATCGGATATGCTGTATGTACCGCCTGGGACAAAACTCCCTTAACTCTTAAAGAACTAAACACGTACCAATTCCAAAAACATTTGAAACCTTATTTGTTGTCAGAACAACATAGCTAACATAACTTAAGCATATACTCTTTCTTTCTTAATACATTGTATTTTAAAACTGCTTCTTTGGAAATAAATTCTATCTCATTTCTCTAAAACTTTAAATTCTGGAGAACTGGCTAGAAAATCTTAGGATTATTTCAGCTCCAGGCCTTATTAAGTACAAATAAATATATATATATATTTTTTCTCTCTCTATGTATGTAATTAGGTACAGGGTGAATAAAGGTATTGTTGTTGTTGTTGTTGTACGAGTATTCACGGCTATGTATGGTTATGAAGGGCTATGCAAGGCTCTGTACGGCTATTCGCGGCTATGCACGGTTATGAAGGGCTATGGACGGCAATGCACGGCTTTGTACGGCCATGCATGGCTATGCACTACATGGTGCGGTTGTGTAAGGCTATGTAGAGCTTAGGTACGGCTATGCATGGTTATGTAAGGCTACGTACGGCCATGCATGGCTATGCACGGCATGGTACGGTTGTGTAAGGCTATTTAGAGCTTATGAACGGTTATGCAGGGTTATGCACGGCCATGATAGGCTATGTAGGGCTTACATACGGCTATGTGCTGCTATGTACGGAAATGCATGGCTATGCACGGCATGGTACGACTGTTTAAGGCTATGTAGAGGTTATGTACGGGTATGCACGGTTGTGTACGGCTATGTAAGGCTTTGCAGGGCTATGCACGGTTATGTGCGACTATGTACGACTTGATGTGAGGCTATGCACGGTTATGTACGGCTATATATGGCCATGCATGGTTATACACGGCATGGTAAGGTTATGTAAGGCTATGTAGAGCTTATGTATGGCTATGCATGGCTATATACTGCCATGCATGGCTTTGCAAGGCTATGTACGCCATGCCAGCTGTGTAAGGCTATGTAGAGCTTTTATGTACGGCTATGCGCGGCCATGCACGGCTGTGAACGGCTATGTACGTAGGGCTATGCACGGCTATGTAGCGTCATGCACGCCTACGTATGTAGCGTCATGCACGGCTATGTACGGCTATGCACGGCTG
>JBBMOI010000014.1:4205000-4347500 GCA_038088405.1 Porites divaricata
CTTTTGAGATTTAATCCACTGAATTTGGCTAAAATCGCATGTTTCGCTAAGTGGGTCAAAGGGGCTAAGTGTGTTCCCTCGGATTTCCTATACAGAAAAAGGTCGATGATTCTAACCTGTATTATTTTAAAGATAAAGGTTCAATTAAAATAACTAGTAAATTGGAAGCTTTGGGACGCGCTCTTTTATCCGGAGCAATCGGTTGAATTTTGACTAAATTCGCATATTTCACGAGCATCTCAGGCCCTTATGCGGTGCCGAAAGAAAATTGGTCAAAAAAAAATTACGGAAGCGAATTTCTCCAATCTAGTTTCAAATTTGTCATATACCTATTTAAAGAAGTCTACAGAAAACTTATGAGCGAAATCTATTTTGTCGGCAAAACTCGATATGAGGATCTTACAGAGACTGGCTCTTAATAAAACTCTATTCCTCTCATAAAAAATATTAACAGATATAAATATTCACAGATATAAATATTCATTACTTTGTTTTTAAACACTGCTTACACAATAGACCTTGACCAAGTTGTTCGAAAGCGATTAGGGCATATCCTGAAGTAGTTCCCATAACTACTCGTATGCGCTGGTAACAGTCAAAGGAGCTATGTCACAAAATTTATCTAAATTAAGAACGTTGGAACCACCGCCAAATTGAGTTCAAACATGAAAAGAAGGTACAAATAACATAGCAAATATAAAAGGAGGCACAGATGGACAAATTTGACGAAGATTGAAACGCATTGCAATTGCAGTTTTTGAAAACTTGTTAGCCTAACAGTTTTTCAAAGTTCATTTTTGTTGTTTGTTTGACATATTTGTTTGACACAAAGCTGTGATTTTGCAATTAGTAAGGAACTTCTAAAGTTCTTGAGCGACTAAGGATGTGTAATTAGCATTATCAACAAAACGAACCAGTAAACCGTGACGTCACAGCCCCCTTTAACCCAGAGATGCCTAACCGCCTCTCATCACTCTCCACCGCTAGGGACGTTTCACGAAGCGCCGGCGAGCAATGAGACTGACAATAAAACCTAAATGCGTCTCCGCCATCACTTCACGCGACCCTAAGTGACGGCAGGTTCGCAAGGCGGCTGCTGTATTCGTAGGTTTAGATTGCAGCTCACGAGGCTTCAGACAACCAGGCTCTCATTATTTCCTGTTTTTCCTTGGTATTTTACCATATCAGAAGTACCAATGGTATTTTACCTTATCGGAAGTCTAATGTTTTAATATTATATCTGTCACTATTCTATAAGATTTTACATTCAAGGCGAAGTTTTTATAATTTATTTTCATGTTTAGCCTTGCTCACTGGTAAATGTTCCCGAACAGGTGATTAGAGACAGCTCGAAATCTAACATTGGTCATCCTTTATATTACTTAGATTTCTGTCATTTTCAACGTGTCAAAAGCTTTCCAGAATCTTTCTAAGGTGTTGAGATGACTTAAGGTCACGTGTACACTGTACGAGCTTGTAAAATACAGGGCAGTCCAGAGACACACAGCACAATTTGCTATCACGTGACCCACTGCAGCTGTAACAGATCTGCAAAGTAAAGGGGAAGTCGTTACAAATCACATAGGTTAAAAGTTATCCGCATGACGTCATAGCTTGCCTCTGATAAGTGCTGGTGAGTCCGTTCCCATCCGCGCATGCGGTTCATGAGAGTAACAGCTGACATCTGGGGTTTGGCTCGACATTTATTGCAGAGATCCGTTGGAGTTAATTCCTGGCAGACGGGACACGTCATGGTAGAAAAGTACTGAGAAATAGTTCCCTGTTGAGATAAGGATATAAGTATGGCAAAAGGTTTAGCATTCTTAGTCACGTCTCAAATCAAGGAGTAAAAGGGAATACAAAGAAACCTTTTTCTTGTCTCCTGAGACTGGAGGCATCTGTGCTACACGAACAACACGAGGGAGCTCTGCATACCTGCAAAACAGTAAACCAAATTGATCAGTATAACGCTATCATTACGCGCACATTTAATTTTCTCAGTTTGAAATCTATTTGAACGACGTAAGGTCATTTTATTATGATCTAGCTGTAAGCGTTTACGGCGAGAGGAAAGCGCTGAAGTTTCGTTTTTTTATGATCATGAAATTCAGTAGTCACCGTTTTTTACATCGATTTCTCTGGTACCGGCACTAAGTGTGCGACTTTCAGAGATGTCCGCCTTATGGAGAGTCAAGACTGGGTACCTATCCAGATATGGAGGTGTCTATTCTTTTTTCTTTTTTCTTTAAAAAAAGAGTTGACTATATTACAAAAACAATACCAATTAACTGCACTGAAGCACACGTACCAATGCCGTGGGAGAACTGTTTTGCAGTTCCCAACCAACAGCTACCACTTGTTTACGGTGGAATGGTGAATGCTTGCACTCACCTCGGCAAGAAAAGGTCCTTGATATGCGGTTTAATCCCCGCTCATTGACCCGACGGCTATGCCCAGCTGATGAGTCCCAACAAGTGCGAAACAGCTGTCCATGGCCGCCACTGCCCGGGCGATATTGTTGTGCTCATGCGTAAGGTACTGGCCATACCGCGGAGATGGTACGTGTGCTTCAGTACAGTTAATTGATGTCGGTTATTCTAATGTGCTACAGGGGGCACATTTGTAGTTGTGGCGTTTTTTTGCGCACGCGACACAATCAATCTCACGTAAATGACACTACACATGCCCAGCCCCTCCCCCAACCCTACATACAATGGGGAGCTTAAGCAAAGTCGTTTATCAGCGACGCAACCAAATTTGCTAAGTGTCTTTAATCTTATAGAGACGATTTGCTTAAAAGTTTGTGCAAAACCAGTCCAAGAATGTATTACGTCCACTACAGGTTGACGTTCAAGAACGAATTTGCTTAACCTCCGCAATGCTGAACGCGTGCAACCTGCAATTTTTCTTGAGTTTGAAAATTGTATTTAGCCTTTTCCCGGCGTTCAGACTGTGGGGACAGCACTTATGTCCAGAAATGCATGCAATGGCGAAAATGGCTCATTTGAATTTTTGTTTACAGTTGGCGATTTTGGCGATTAATCGCCATTTCTGCCATTTTCTCCAATGCGTGCATTTCTGGACATATCTCAGGGACGGCGCAAAAAGACGTGAGGAGGAAAAACGAAAAGCGATATCTCCCTCATTCCCTCCCCTCCCTATTTTTCCCCCGTTCTCTGACTCCGCGCCGGACTCTACTATCTCAACAATAAGGCTACAATGTAGTGGGTGGAAAACGGCGAGCTGCAACTCATTTCTAAAACAAACGCACTTCGTTTTGAAGTCACGCTGAAAACTCAGACAATAACCGGAGTATTGCACCACTGTCTCTAGGACTTTTGTCCCCCGTTGTGACAAGTTTATACAAGAAACGCGAGACGCATGCTGAGCATTAGCTAGCTCATCAAATACAGTCGAACCTCCATTAACGGTCATATCTCTGCAAAGGCCACTTTTTTGGCAGACAGTTTATACGTTGAATCTTGTTTAAACCTCTCTACAACGGCCACTTTTTTCTGTCCCCAAGGTGGTCATTGTGAAGAGGTTCAAATGTAAGATAGCCAAGTGTCCGAAACTTTGGGCTGGTTACTTAACAAGACAGATTTGCATTGCTAAGTGATTTGGACCGCACGTAGAGAGTTCACTTACCAAGTAAATACGTCCATACCAATGAGAGAGAAGACGCGATTGAGCGGCGGCAAGATTTGTTTGGTAATGTAATATGAGGCGTTTAAGCGAAGACCAGGATCTTGAAGGACTTCATGGGGTCTGTGGACGAAAAACAGTCACTAAGGCCTGCACCTCTATTGGCGGAGGGCAAGGGTACTCAACAAAATTTTCTACGGGGGAGGCTACGCCCCGAGGTCCAACCCCTTACCCTTTTATCTACCACTTTTGACAAATGGTATCCTTTTCACATACTGGTTTAGAAAGCTGCATCCCTTTTAACTCCTGTAACTACACCGTCTTTTAAATATGAATAAATCTGCCGCTAACCCAGAAAGTTTTCTTGTCGTTTTACACTGCTATAAAATGTACCTGTTAGCCCTTTAGGTCCTATCACGGAACCTGTCGTTTCGACACAAACTCAAGCGGTGAAATTGCACAAAAATTGTGTTCTCTTTAAGCATAGTTTAAGAGTGACAAGAAAAACATTTTGCGTGAAAATCTTCGTTTTTTAAGCCAAGTACGTGGAATTATTTACACCTCGAATGAATAAACTTGTATCGACACGACCGGTAACCCCTATCACAGACCACAACGACAGATTTCCCTGCTCTTTTCATATACTTCAACTAGTGAAATCCCTACCCTTTCATATAACTGAAGCCTAAAAAAGGTACCCCTTTCGGGCGGAGTCTCCCCATATAGGCCATTATAGGGGATACCCCACAGGCTTTATACGCTGTACGTTGAAATACTGACTGTACGTTGTGTAAACTGACCGCCTCACTAGCTGAATTAAAGGTAATCCTGGACTACCGTACACCACAACATACGGGACTCTTTCCCCTACTCTGGGCTCGGATCGGCGATCTTCCCTGAGCATGCGTCTGGGAAAAAAAAATACGAAACAGAGAAATAGTCCATTTTCGAGTTCGCTATGACCGCTGAATTAAAGAAGTGAAGACGCATTTTTTACAGCCTTAGCCTCAATCTGAAGTAATATATTCACAAATTCCAACAATAAAGAGCTGTTTATTACTCTGTCTATTGTGTAAACACTTGCTTGCCAGAATTTCTGAATATTTTACTTTACGTCGAGGCTAACCCTGTATGAATGTGTCGTTAATGTTTATATTCAGTGGTAATTCTTCATTCGAAACTGGACTATTATAAGCTTACGATAGAGCGATTTTCGTATGACCTTGAAAAAAGGTTTCGGTAAGTGTTCGTTCTTTGTTTCATCAGCCAATGGATAAAAAGATCAAAACATGGCCTCTTCGTTTTCCCGCCAAAGAAACCCTAATATGGAGAAGGCATTGTTCGATTGGCCAATCGTATTGTAGTATGACGTCAAAGCGAAGTATCGGTTGATTTCTAGAAAGTTCTCGGGCATGAAGTTTTTTCACCTGAGCGTTCGCTTAACCAATGAAAAGCCAGGCGCGTTTGTCTGTCCGTTCGATAAACCAATGAAATCGCTCTATTTCCGTTCGTTTGTCGTTTCTGTTTTGTTCGCGAGCTTTCATTTCAAGGTCATACGAAAATCGCTCTAACTCATGGTAGCCCTGGTCAAGGACACATTAACGAGTAAAGGTGATGTTACAAGAGTCGATTCGCAACGACAATTTTCGTGCAACACAGCGTTGCAACATTGTTGTGATATTGTTTGGAACGGTTGCAACGTTGTTCCAACAATGTAAGACTGTGTTGCGCTAAAAATCGTCGTTGCATATCGTCCTGTCTAACATCAGCTTAAGCAAGGAATTATAGGTAGCTTTCATTATACCAGGGCTTAGACTGCACGCAATTTATCAAGCGCGTATAATCCACAGTCTCTTTCACTGACTTTCGGTCGCTCCCAGGATTATAAGAAAAGAAGATATCTCGTTTTTTTAGTGTACAGTAAGGTTTGATAAATTCTCAAAGCTGGCTAGTGAGCATGACGGATCATTGTCTTCACGTTGGATCGGCACTTTGAAGCGGTGGTGAACTTGAGTGTCTCACTGGTACCAAAAGCTATGCCGGCGATATTCTAAGTTCCTGGGAAGTTCTACCAAGTAAGACTGGTTTGGGGAGAAAAAAAAACACAGACAAAGAACAGGTCCTGACCTTCCAGGTTTGGGGTGAGTAACAGGCTAAATAACCATTCTGGTAGCCGGGCAAATGAGTGAAAGAAGCGTTTTTTGTTTTTTTAGTTTTTAAAACCTTTCTGAGGGATGGAGATAAAGAGATCTCTTTTTCGTTGTTGTTGCTGTTGCTGCTGTTGTTCGGCCCATAAATGCGACACATGGCGCGATAAGAATGGATGATAATAGGGAGGTTTGAGGTGATGTTACACAAGACGATTTTTAGCGTAACACAGCGATGTAACATTGTTGCGACATTGTTTCGAATAGTTCCAACATTGTTCCAACATTGCAAAGCTGTGTTGCACTAAAAATCGTCCTTGCGAATCGTCCCGTGTAGCGTCACCTTCAGCATCGACGACAGCGAAGGCAGCGAAAACGTCACTTTTAAATGAATCGCGTTTTTTCAGACTTTGTTGCGTTTATTCCAATTCGCTGAAAATGTCAAATGTAGGCGAATTTCCCCGGAGTTGATGTATTGGGGATGGTATTAATTTCCCATGCTTTTTCTTCTTTCTTTCTTTCTTACCGCGTTAACTCCAGAGCCGGAACACATGCACCAGGCTTGTAGCTCTTCATGCCGCGGTATTCTTTGGCGAACGTGAAGTCCTGGACACTAGCGCGTCCCTCCATAAGCTTTGAACATTGCCGCTGAACATATTTCTTTACCAAAGACAGGTCACGTGTCTCAAACAAAGTCCGCAAAGATTTTTCTAGAATCTGAAGATTCAGGAAAAAGTAGTCAGAAAACAGTGCAAAACAACAGCAATTATTACTTTCATAGACAGACAAAGCAATAAACTAGTTGCAGCTGCCAGTATAACAACCAGGAGAACATTGTTGTTTATATCTTTGCAACATAAAAATTTGCTTACTGTTCGTACGTCAAAATTTTGTGGTTTCAGTTACGTTTTTGCGAAAAACCGGACAGATGATTTGGTCCCGTGCAAACATAAAAATATGCAAAAACTAACCAGGGACCGCATTCAAAATAAGCAAAAGACAACTGGTCTAGTGTCTCATTGCGGGAAGTCCTCGACAACAGATTGTCAAGAACACAACTGCGAAATGTTGCTAAGAAGGCGATCATCTACGCAATGGAAAAATCTCATCATCTGGGCATACAACATGTAGCATGCAAATGTTGTCTTTCCCTACCTAACCTATTTTATCAGAGACCTTAGCTAACTTTTTAAAGAGACAACCAGTTAGCATACTCAATCCGCAATTTTCTAAAACAAGTGTGATCTCTAACTACAGATCGAATCTTTTTCTGTTAAGTGCCGCCAATGTCTCGTCCATTCTTCTCGTACCATGTAATGCAACATGATGGAAATTAAATATGTCTTTCTTCCTTCCACCTCGATTAATTCCTTAGCTGTTTACGGGTGGTAAAATTATGTAAAATTAATTAACAGTTGAGTTTCAATAAAATTTTTGTTTTTGATGTCATTCATTGTCATCACCAATTGCAAAAATTTCCCTTAGCTTAAAACCAAAAACTTCTCCATCCGCAAAAATCAATTTCTGCGAAAATTTAGTACCACAGGATAATTCCACTGATTAAAGGATATGATCTCCACCTGGTATTTAACACACTTTCAACCTCTACACTTGATTCTTTTTTAGCCTATTCTCCCTGGGTCGAAGTCTATAATCTAGTTATAGTGAGTCTTTAGACTAGAGTCCGGTTTCTGAAAGAGCGATTAGCGCTAATCCTGGATTGAAATCTTAATCCATGACCGTAAATACCTTCCTATACATTGTTTAGAGTATTTTGTGTTATCATAACTGGATCTCGGAGTAAAGGATCAATTGGACTGCAAAAAAGGCGCTTTTTTTCTTAAAGTCGGTGTCTAAAAGTGCGAAGGGCCAGCGTGAGATTTTTGCAGAGCGCGCGAGAGAGTTTCAGACGCCCTTTGTTTTCACCCTCGCTCCAGTCGTTTCGTTTGACTACTCGCGTGTTCTTTTATGAGCCCCAGTTGCACGTTTCTAGAAAGAAAAGGGAGCTTAAGCAACTACGACGACGACAACTTCATAAAACAATAGATTAAATGATCAAAACAACAGCTTTGCACGTGCATCACGCTTTTTAGTACATTTCTTGACGTCCACTGCACGACTACGACGTGGAACCTCCTAATTTGACGTTATTATGGAGGACGTGGACATACGACGACGAATTTTCCTTCTTCCTTTTGAACTTGAATAAAATCCTTAACAATTCAACTCCAGGAAAAGTCGCCTGCATTTGACATATTGAGCGGGTCCAAATAGACGCGATTAAGTTTGAAAGAACGCAAATTCATTTTTTTGGCGACGTTTTCACTGACGTCGTCGTCTTTGCTTAGGGTCCCTAATAAATAGCTTGGTGTTTGCGTTAACCCTGGGTTAAAACTTAACCATCTGGACCCAGTTGTTCGAACGCCGGTTAGCGCTAACCTGGGGTTAAATTTTAACCTGGGTTTCTTTTTCTTGTTATCAAAAGCAGTTTCTCGGATAATTTTCTCTATTCTTTTTAGGGTATCCAATCATCAAATTGTAGGCGAAGAGAATTAAACTGAATTTGCTTTTTAAGCTCTAATATTTGAGTTCAAATTTCGCACTAACCCTGGGTTAAGATAAACCAGGATAAGTGCCACATTTGAATTCAGATATGAAAGCTTAAAAAGCATTTCAGTTTTAATTCTTTTCGCTACAAGTTGATGATCGGAAGCTCTAAAAATAACGGGAAAAATTATCCGAGAAAATGCTTTTGCACACAAGAAAAAGAAACCCGAGTTAAGCGCTAATCGGCCTTCGAACAACTGGGCCCTGGGCACAAATCATAATAAAGTTTTGGTGATTTTTAGAGGCATCGCATTAGAACTTGAAAAAATTGACCAATTTTTTGATGTTTCAATCCACGTCCATCCTTGCAAGAAACTGTTGCAGCGCCCAAACATGGACTAAAATAACAAAACTGGACCATTATTTTTGGAATTCAGTTGATTAGAGGACACGTTTTCGCTTTTTAAAAAATATAGCAAATAATGTGTCATAGACCCTTTAAACAACAAGGCAAAGAGGAGTAAGGACACTGGGCACTTGCTATGGATTACACAAACCTTGGCTACCGCGGGACAGGAGTCTCTCCGTACAGTCTCAATCCCTTTCGCATCAAATACGGGTTCCTTTTGATCCAGAGTCTCGTACATATACCCAACATAGCGCTTTTTAGTTTGCAGCACACAGGGCAAGTAAACCTGGAAAAAGGAGAAACAAAATTACACACAAGGTTGTTTCTCTAATAACGGTCAGAAAACTCAAATCTTATCACGTGATTAACCAATGACCAATCACAACTAAATCATAGCGTAACCAGCCAATCAGAATTCTGGCAAAACGCAAACTAGTGTCATTAAGCGCGGGAAACTCATGAAAGCCCGGAAATTGTTGAACCAACGTTTAAGCAGTTGCCTAGCTACTGGGAAAGTGAACTAAAGAGAAGATCAAAATTGTACTCTTGGGCGAATAACCCCTTCAACTAAACAACCTATGAACATTTTCCCGCCCTGTTTTTCTCATTAGGATAGCTTCACCTTCTCATTGGCTTCAGAAGACTGTTCGCAGCCTTCCTTTTTCTCGTGTTTTTATTCCACGAACGCCCGAACTGGACAGGTATGTCACGCTTCTCCCCCGCGCGCGTTTCACTCGCTATTTCTAGTTTGCGTTTAAAAAATAGTGGCTGTGAACAATTAATGTATTCAATGCTATACTATCGTCTGCAACTGCTCACAGAGGTAACAAAACATTAAATCATTGAATCATCGGTTATTTTTCTACTTAACTTCTGCGTGAGATGCACCTTTTCAAACTTGAGCTTGACTGGTTTAGGGTTCATAGCTGTAACTGTGTCAACAATGTCTTTTCCAATGCTGAAAGCCTGTTCTTTGGTTGCGCCTTTAAGCAATACAAACAAACTAAAAAAAAAGAAGATGCCTCAGGAACAGATTCACAACATTATACTTAAAGTCAGTATATCTCATGATGTGACTTGGGAGAAAATTCCTATGCCGGTATGTTTATGTTAAACGTCAAAATTAAATTCAGGTTAAAATTTTTTAACCTAACTTAATTCTTAATTTTCTCGATGTCTCCTAGCCTTAATTCATGAATAATTAGTATAGGAGAAAAAGGAAATTGAAAATCAACCTAGGTTTAAAGAAAATTTAAACCTGAATTTATTATGGACCTGTAACATTTATACTGATTAATCGATGCGATGGTAGGTCTATTCTACAGCGAGGGTTACAAAAAGGAGGAACGACAAACGGGGACCGGGGACCGGGAACCGGGAACCGGGAAAGCGAATTTGAAAAAAAATCCTAACGCAAACCCTATCCCCATCAGTAACCCCATAACCCATTCCTGCACTGTTTTGTTCCCATTTTTCAAATGGAATTTTTCCGTACCCTTGACTTAGGAAGCTCTTAGAGGCTTAGGAAACTTTCACAAATGCGGCCCAGTATTCTATTTCAATTTTTTAAGCAAGGACCAGCTTAGAAAAACGAAGGACCGGATCCTAATAAAGGATCTAATCAGCAATAAATGAAAATATAAGACAAAAGAAGCAAGGCTGATTTTCCCGACTGTAAAATCAGCCTTGCTTCTTTTGTCCAGCATTCTATGTCTTTTTACACCGTAAGTTTGCACATGTATTACACGTGGTTTGACCCTGACGTGCTTACGTTGCGAGTTAAGAAAAAACAATAAATTCGAAATCAGTATTCCGTGGATCTGTCAAAACTGTTATCTGTAGTTTTATTTAAACTATTTTTTCTCCTTCTGCTTGGCACTCATCAAATAAAGGAGCAATTCAATACAGAACTTATATTTGAAACAGGTAATGCACACTTTCGTTATCATCCTTCTTGAGATTATCTAGTCTTACTTTCGACACAACATGCAACGTTGCGTGCAGAATTTTTGATCAGGCCTCCGCGTTCCCTTTTTTAGCATACTTATCATTCAACCAGTCACTCAATACTGCTAAATAATGCGTTTAATCTCAAAACATATATGCATTATAAATTACTCCACTTGACTCGATTATCGTACAGCGATCGCAAGATCAATACGAGAAAAACAAGTCACGCTAAAATGCCTTTTTTAGATCTATGACCATTCAAATTCACTATCCATTTTCAACATTACTTCAAAATGCAAGGCACAATAAATAGTAAATTGTTGGAATTTTGTCCGGCAGGTACTAGAGAGATTTGACGAGAACCTAACTAAAATAATCCTGTTAATTTCTTACGACTGTTCAAAGTAAAAATTCACTTGGCATTGATTGACATTAAAGGTATTGAGGGGTACTTTGCTGGGGCTTGTTGACATATTGTACTAAACAAAACGGTGCAAGTGTCCTTCAGACTAAGTGGATGTTCCAAAAACAGTAACCAGCGAAATGCATGACAGCTACTGTTTTCCTGAGATGTTGTTATTGTATCCTAAAGAGTGACGACTAAAATGACAGCTACTGAGCAGTATTTTCCGGAGGTATTGCTGCTATTGTATCCGAAAGTTTGACCTTTCCTGCTGTACAAGGTGATTCTAAAGGAAAGGCACTGAACAGTACTGCACTACGACTACTTTTATTTTGCATTTTTTTTTTTTGGTTTCTCAACGTAAAAAAGCTAGCCTCTAACGTAGACCTTTTTTTGGCTCGTCACGTAATCGAAGCCCTAAGAACGTCTGCGTGGGAGACTAAACCGCGCGCGTTACCTGTCTGTGTCTCCGTACACGACTCGCGCGCCCCAGCGCGGAGTGTTGTTCACGAGATCAATCGCTCGTTCCAAGGTCTCACGTGCCTTTCGCACTATGCTATCACCAATCTACAAAAAGATAACCCTTCTTTTTAACATTAAGGTATAAAGCCGTGTTTTTAGCAAAATTCCTTACAAATACTAAGGTTCTGATAAAATAACTAGTATTTAGTATAAGTGCGAGCGGCAGTACAAGTACGGAGGGGGGGTGGGGTGGGGAAAGGGAAGGGAAGGGAAGGGAAGTGATTTCACTGCATGATCATTCACGTGATTTACCGAGACATCACGTGATTTATCAAGTCTAAAAAACAGCTACAGTAAAAACCCGCCTGTTAGAACCTACATTTTTTCTAAGTATCGCAGAATAGGTTTTTGTATTTTTGGGTAGTTATTGGCAATTTAGGCTAAGTAGTAGTAAACTAGGTTCGTATTTTCTATGAAGGAGAAAAAGCTGTTGATCACAGAAAAATAAATCAAAACGGAAAACGTCTGCCTAGCAGGTTTTTAAACCACTAAGTTCTGACAGGTGTGTTTTTACTCTAATAGTTCCCGGCCAAAAGAAAGCCCCTGAAAAAAGGGCTAACGTGGCGTCCAAAAAAAAAGTTCGATGAGCTGCGCTTTTAAGACGTAATTAATTCAACGCAACATCTTTTTCAATGGTCGTCGAAGAAGAACATCGTTGAAAACAAGATAAAGTAACACATCAGGTTAGTTTAAATAAAAAAGCTACTGCCAGAATACAGAAAACGAATCGAAATGTTTCTGAGAAGCGAATGACCAAACCGACCACAATCATCCATGATGGATACTCTTATCGACCATAGATTTGATGTTGAAATGTTCAAAACTCAAGTGGAACCACGAGCCGCAGGCGAGTGGTTTTACTGCAAAGTTTTGAAGATTTTGAGGTTATTTCTATTGTCGATAAGAGTACAGACCACGGAAAATTGTTGTAGACTTGTGTTTTACAATAACATTAGAGAGCTTTAGATTCTGAGACGAGGACGCCTACGAGTACTTGATATTCTCAGTACTGAGTATTGCTCACGCGTGAACCAGCGTCATTTTGGCGGGAAAACATGATGGCCGTCGTCATTCTTCACGAGTTTTAGCAAGGATATCGCAGTGACGGGAACAAGTTATCAGATGTAAGATGTTTTATCATTTCGTTATCGGGAGAGGGCTTATTCTCCTTTAGTATAAATAACTTTTTTGGTGAAAAACGTCAAATCAAGCTTTCCGGGGTCTTTTTTTGGAGAACAAGCGCAAAAAATAAAGTTAAATTTCGTACACGTCCTCGTCCTCAAATCTAAAGCTCTCTATTGACAGTTTTGACGTCCATTTCCGTTCAGATTTCACGGAAAATCGCGCGCGAGAAAGAGAAAAACAAATTGTGCCACCATTACGTCATTTCCATGGTCTGTACTCTTATCTAACATCCACCAATCAGCGCACGAGAAATCGCTCAGTTATTAAAAAAAAAACTTTTTGGAAACAGGCCGCTCCTGCGCAGAAATGATTTCTCAGAAGTAAAAGGAAAAGTGGTTGGACTTTCTGGCAAAAAAAACGCGTGGAACGCCAGCTTGGCCGGAAATATCTGACAAATTTTAAAGCCACTACGGAGTTAAAAACTCCTTCAACATTACAACTTGAAGAAGAGAAAGTAATGTACACTGGAGCAGATAGCACCAAAATACCGGAATATGTAAAAACGGACCTCGAAACACCATAACACCGGTATAGTTAAACATGAACACAGAACTAATTAACATGGAACACTGGAAACCTTTCACAAACTGGTGCATTTCACCCACTGAAACGTTACTCTTTCGCTTCATCGCGAATATGTTGCCTGGACATCGTTAATAGGGAGTTTTAGCATCGACAACGGCTACGGCAGCGAAAACGTCACTTTCAAATGAATCAGCGTTTTTCAAACTCTATCGCGTTTATACTAATTAGCTGAAAATGTTTAATGTACGCAAATTTCCCTGGAGTTCATTTCTTGGAGACCGCACTCAAGTTTAGAAAGAGAAAGAAAATTTCATCGTCGCTTGGTACGTCCTCCAAAAAACGTGAAAATAGGCATTTTCACGTCGTTGTCGTGCAGCAACAGCAAAGAAATGTACAAAAAAGCGTGATGCACGTGCAAACTTGTTGTTTTTCTGAATAAACCTATTGCTGTTTTGACGTTATCTTTGCCGTCGCCGTCGTCGTTGCTAAAACTCCCTTAAAACGAGAATAAGGCGACTACACGAGGCAAAGAAATGTCTTTTGACTTCGTTGGGTTTCGAAACCACGACATTCGACTTTGGCGGATTACAACAACTGTTGCCCTACCAAGCTACGAGGCCTGATATATCTACCCTCCATTGATTATCTTTCCTCGCCGCGATTCAACACTTGAATTGCCCACGACTTGCTTCTTTCAGGCCAGGTGTACTGGGGCGAGGCGATCCCGCACCTATTTGAAAGACTGTTTGTGATTAGCTGGGAAAACAATAGGGATTGTCACGTAACAATGCCCCTATCCCTGAAAACAGTGGAAGTCCAGATTAAAGGGGGCCAATGAAAAAAGAGGTTTAGAACGGTGCAGGTGTACTATCGTAGCTTATTCGATAGTGACACAGTAGTGACAACAGTAATTCGAAAGTCGTGGGTTCGAATATTAACGACGTCAAAAGACTTTTTCTTGGCCGCATATGGTTTCTAATCCCCTTTACTACGGCACTCAGTTGAGTTTATGGGTTATTTGTAGCAGTAGAATTTCCACTCCAGAGTTAATTCTCTGTTTCATCTTTTGTCTCACGTTGTTTCACATTCATGGTTAATAACGGCATGGTTAATAACGTCCTCTTTGTCAACGCCGTTTTTCCTACATATATATCAAACGTGTTTAGATAGTGCGTTACGCTTTTAAGTGGATTTCGAAACTTGACGAACAACTTTGTTCTTTGCCCCCGTGTGCTCATTCATAGTAAAAGAAGAAATTACTTACCTCAACGCATGGCATTCTACCAGAAAAATGCGCCGATGTATATCCAAATGTCACATTTGCAATCAGCTTCAAACCCAACTGGCGCGCGTCCAACATCCGCCCAAGAGACTGGTAAATAAAATAGAGGACAGTCAGTGGCAGTCTAGTTATCTTTGAAAACATCTCCTTCGAATTTAGCAGAGAACCTCTTCACTTCTGAGAGTGACGGGAGTGACTACTATTGTACTTTCCCGCTCATCGTGTTGTATATTCGTTGTACAAATTGCCTGTAACCCTATTTCCAATCCGTAGATAAATTTCAAAGCTGATTAAAAGCTACCAAGCAGTACTTTCTTGTGGTGTTGTTTATCATGCTGCGTAAGGCGGTTTTAGCCTTGAATCCGTGCTTAAATTCAGTTCCTTACTTTTAAATTTTGACAATAAAAGTGAAAGCTATTGAACATTCTTTTGGTCCGCAGTGCTGTTCATTACGCTGTAAAAGAAGAGTTTAACCTGTTCAGTCTGTGAACAGAATCATTAAAAATGAAAGCCACTGAGAGGTACTTCCTGTGGTATTTTTTATTAAGCTAGACGGGGTACTGACCTTTGAATCTGTGGACAGAATCCTCAAGGGTAACTACTCACTTCCCTACCGTGCTCACGTATAGTTTGTCCCGACTAAGATGGTTTTAATTCTTGAGTCTGTTGTTGAAACTAGATTGTGATACCCTGGGTGCCAGAGGCTTTTCATGCGCGGTTTCCGGTTTCGGTCAAGTCTTAAAAAGTGCCCCGCGCGAAAAGTTTTTTCTCGCGGCTTCGCCGCTCGTGTCTGCGGCCGACGAAACGAAGCTCTCCGACACACACGAGAAAAAACCTCTGGTACTCAGGGTAAGATTGTGACTATTCAAACACTAAAAGCTAATGAGCAGTGCTTTACAGGGAGAGGGCTTTGTACAGGGGCGGAGGATGTATTGAAGTGATAAAGAATCTATTGCTATATGAAAGCAAGTAAAATGCCCATAGGTTTTGATCGTCTATACCTTGTCACTTTTCCACTTCTTCATTGATGTCTTAACCATGATTCGTGTTTGAAGGATCTCGTCTAACATGCTGTTGAAAAATAGACTTGATGAGTAATTGACTTTCAGCGTTAAATCAGTGGCAAAATTTGGTCCATTAAAAAATTAGCCTGAGAAAACAGCCGACATTTTGCGACTTCGCCAGTGGTTTCCGTGCGAAATGACGAGTAACAACTGCAGAAATTCCGTACAGATATCATTCCCTACCCAGATCTAGAAAATGGGTCTGATTGGCTGAAACCAATTTCTCTCATGACACAACCAATCAGAAGCACTACCCAGATCTGGGTAGTGCTTCTGATTGGCTGAAACCAATTTCTCTCATGACACAACCAATCAGAAGCACGCACTACCCAGATCTGGGTAGTGACGCGTTCTCAGTATGGAATCACTGCAGTCGTTGCTCAGACGTCATTCCGCGGGAAAACCAGTGGTAGCGTGGCGAAATGTCGGCTGTTTACTCGAGCTAAAAAATAATTACCTGGGAAGTATACCTCTTCTTACGCTGGGTTTGACATAAGCGACGCCATTAGGAGAGACATGAATATCACCTTCAAGTTTCTAGAATTAAAACAAATGCATTGAAGTTTATTTCACGAAAAAAAGGGAAACTAGCTCGTCTCAAAAACTGAAACAGAAAGCTGGAAACATAGAAGACAACATAAGGTTTCTATTTTTTCTACATTAAAAGACAAGTCTGAAGAAGGTGAAAAACAGCAGGTTTGATTTTAAAATATCAGCGTTAGAACGAACATCATTATTACAGACTTTCTGTGGTGGTATTGATTGCTCGAGGACTGCATGCCAGTTAAGGGAGAAAAAGGAGGAAACTTGTCATCTTGAGACATGTCCGCCAAGCTATTTCAAACGAAAGCTCCCCTAAGGCACAAAATGATTCATTTCAACATCCTCCAGCATTTAGAGTTAGGCAACCACTAATTGAACAGCGGCAGCCTAAGCTGTGGAATTTCGTTCCAGCTTAATTAACTATGAAACTTTCGAAATTTAACTTTTGAAAGATGACAGACGCGGAGTTTAAAAACTAGAACCGGCTTTGTACCTTAAGAAGACTAGGTGGAACACACAGTGACGTTGCACCAAACTTAAACTCGCCATACCTACAGAATAAAACAGGAAATCAGTGTCCTAAGATAACAGTCTTAGGTCCTGTTTATATGGAGAAAACCTGTCCCGGGTAGATGGGTCCCCCTCCAAGCCGAGTTAAACGTTTATACGCGAAGCTAATTGACCCCTTCGCCCGAGCCCACAGCACTCGAGAATGTTCTCATAGTCTCAAACAGCGCTCGCGCATGCTCTAATTGTCTAAGACAGCACTCGCGCATGCTCTGATTGCCTCGCCTTGACTGAGTTAACCCGACCGGGCGAGGCAAAGTGTTTATGCGGAGAAAAGTTGGCCGGCTAGAAGGGTGACCCTAACATCACACCACTCTTCTAGTAGAACCTATGTTTTGTTTCTCATGTACACGGTTCGCGACGTTTTGTAAGGAAATGTATGAAACGTTGATTCGCCAAGGTTAGCTCGGGTAAGCGAGTGACCTTTCCAGCCGGAACAACTTTAATCCATATAATCGGGGCCTTAGTCAAGTAAATAGAGTTTCTTCATCCTGTTTCTTTCATTTATAGAAAGTAAACCCTGGAGGTATGTTCTACTTTCTATGAACTGCTTAAAGAAATACACAGTTTGATGTCAATTGCGATGGAAGTCATGTTTCCTCTCCCGGTGCTGAATTTCACAGTGGGAAATAATGTAAATTCATTCACTCCAGGTGATCTGTGACGTCACTGCAGCGGCCTGGGGAAAGAAATTTTAATGCCGTATCCCATAAACCAAAGCTGACGGGAACAGATTGAATTGAATTGAATTGATGCGCGCGTTGGTTTATGGGATACGGCATTAAAATTTCTTTCCCCAGGCCCCCGCAATGACGTCACAGATCACCTGGATTCCACTTACTAGCTACTAGCTAGCTACTTACTCTGACAGGCAGCTGACTCGTCCCAGGCAAGTGGAGAAACAGTAGTTGTAGGCAATGATCATGGTAGGGTACAGAGACTGGAAATCTAGGACCAGGACTGGATCGCTGTAGAAGCGGGATTCCGGCTCCATGACCAGGGGAATGGTTTCTGGAGCTCGCATTCTGAGAGAATAAAAACACAACGCTGGCGCTCGAAAGCTAAAACAATTAAAACCCCTTTTTGTTTCATAAATACATGAATTGAGGACATCTCTCAAGATACTTAAATAAAACTTGCATCCGCGGGTATTTGAAGTCAATGGGGAGTCTAAACAACGGCAAAGAGGGCGGTGGCGCAAACGTCCGTTCAAAAGTGAATTCACGCTGTTTCAAAATTCATCGCTCTTATTCCATACCGCTTAATGCGTCAAATGTTGGTGAATGTTTTTGGAATTGAATTCTAAAAGACTGTATCTAAGTTTAAAAAAAGGATTAGAAAATCGTTGTCCTGTTTCCTCGTCCTCGACAAAACGTGAAATTAGGCAGTTTCACCAAATAAGTGTACAGAAAAGGGTGTTGCACGTGCAAAGTTTTGTTTGGCTAATCTAAACCTAATCAATCACTTCTGTCTGTTACTATAATATCCAGTCAAAAACTTACGCTCCTCGCTGCTCCACGCTCGGAGAAACTGGGATATAATTCATTGGCTTTGCAATTCTCAACATCATGGACTCAACACGATACTAAAACAGAAAACATCTACATCTTTAAAAAAAACTCCGAGGAAACCTCCAGCTTTTAAATTGCAATAAGGCAATCTGTTTAGGACGCAATAATTACAAATGATATCAAAATCACTTAATATCTGCTGCTCTAACAAACGGATATCTACAAAACTCAACACACAAGAAGTTTCGAAAGTTGATCGTAGTACAGTAAAAGGGACCTTACGATACAACAACGGCGACCCCAACGAAAACGTTACTCGCGATTATTCCAGCTCGTTCGTTTCATTGAAGAATGGGGATCACGTCTGAGCTCAGCTTGTTCCAGTAAAACTTATTACCTTGCTCTTCACCTTCTTCAGAAATCTAAAATTTCTTCACTATCTCTCGTAGTTGAATGAGGATGGTAAAGAGCAGGGTTGTTGTATTACTCACTAAACTTAATATTTTGGTGTTTGTTTGTTTGTTTGTTTGTTTATTTGGAGGACGTTCCCATTGCTGCTGCCGTTGTAGTTTCGAAAGAGATGCCTCTGATTAACAACAAAAAAGTAAACGTCCCATGCAGCAGCTCTGTACTGTACCCAGAAGGTTAGCTAAGCACGAAAGAAGCGAAACAGTCTAAACTGCGATTCTTTAGTAAGTCTGGCAAAGATGATAACAAACATCTCTTTCAGACCAGACACTGATTTCATGGAGTTTTAAAGAATAACAGTCATCTCAAATACCTGCGATCCACGAGATATCACAGAAAAGAATAATATCCCAAACAGTCTTGCTAGCTCACTGGTCCGACCAATGAAATCCACTGCCTCTAGTATCCTAACATTACCACGACAACGCCTGACGTAATGATCGATGGTCCTCCAACGATTGAGTGCTGTTCTCTGATCCCACCAATCCGATAAAGTGCGGAATGTAAACAAAGGAATACGCTCGTGAAGAACGTGAAACGCTATGTTCTCGAACGAGTAGCTACTCAGCGTAACCTGTGGAATAGAATCACTGTTTCAACATTTTTGTTCCGCACAAACAGGAGTCGGTAGTTTTTAAAGCACAAAGGCCAACGGGCTAAGCAAATGACCAAAACAAACAATCAAAATAAAATTATTTGAAGGAAGACAAGGTCAAGGGTTCGAATCCCGTATAAGCCTGATTTTTTTTTTTTTTTTTTTCAGGCTTTCTGTTCGCAACTGCATAAGTTTCGTATATAACTGCGATGATCTTCCTTCAAATAATTCTTCACTCCGCAGTTCACATATATGATTTTCATATATTCGTAATTTCAAAATCAAAATAAACTTAACAGGGTTAAGTATTCCAGCTTTTAGAAGAGATAAACCTGTTGGTTATTTACAAGCAAGTTCAAAAAGTTTAACTGCACCAGGACAACCATTCCTGCTATGCTGTATGGATTTCAGTCTCAATACATTTCACTGCCGACAAGTTAAGAGACCTTTATATTCGAGGATGAGATTTAACTTGAAGATTTTTCGCGTGTTCTCAAAAGATCGACACCCCGGAAAGCTTTATTGTACTTTTGTCACCAGAAAAGTTAGCGCGCCGGGTTATTTGACCCCTCTCCCGAACGCAAAATGATAAAATTTCCTAACACTTGATAGTTGACAAAACGTGTTTCCGTAACAACGACATTCTCGCTAAAACTATCCCCTTTTCCTCTTAAAATGACGCTGTTTCACACGCACGTACTACATGTATTGAGAAAATGTCCTCGTCTTACAATTTAAAGGTCTCTAATTTCCAAAATGTTTTTCAACTCCCTTCTGCCACTCATTTCATTTGATGTGTTGCAGTGATAACGCTTTAAAATACACAAATTCTAAACACTCACACAAACACAAACTTACGGCAAATTTTGAGTTCTCCGCAATGTAACAAAAGGCCTATTCGGAAGGGTGATAAGGGACCTTATGATCCGACAACGGCGACGCCAATGAAAACGTCGCTGAAAAATACACTTCTCATCCTTAGAAACCTTTTCGTGCTCATATCAAGTCGCCCAGTTACTTGAGAGTAGGGAAGTTAGGTTGGAACCGAAGAGAAGGGACCGCGTCTGAGTTCAGAGAGAGAACTCGTCATGTCGTAGTTGTACAGGAACGCAGGAAATGTACAAAAAAGCGTGATACATGTGCAGAGTTGTTGTTTTGCTCATAAAACCTATTGTTTTTTAGACGTTTCTGTTGCCGTCACCGTCAAAGTTTCGTAAGGTCCCTATAGTAAGGACGCTGACGGGATACAACTGCCTCTGATCACCTAACCACCGTTAGAACTATTTAAAAACAGCTTTCGATTCTTGTCTCCCTTGCAGGCCCTACCTCATGTCTCATGAGCCTCCACACATTCAAAATTATCCGCCCAGCGATTTTTATCTCGGAAGTATGCGCCGCACCCCATCTATCCTTTTCCGCGTCCATGTTGCTGTCAGAAGATGAACCTTGTACGCGAGCCAACCGACTACAAAGGTCAATTTCAAAAGCCAACGCCCTTTCAAGAAGGAATCCCCATGATAACATTTGCACCTCATAGCCGATCAGAATATCCGGGTCCCATTTGCGGATGATGAGGAGCAGAGCAGGAAAAAGGTCTTTTTCTTCAGCAACGTATTGGACGTCATAATCTGTGACTCCTGATCGTGATACAAGTGTTCTCGAGTGTAAAATGCTGGTGTTTTGCGACGCTCTTGACATAGATGCGTTACTAGTGGATGTAGAGGCAACTGCATCTTTGTGGGGCGAGCGTTTAAAGGTGTCCTGTTCGTTGTAAAGACTTTTTTCTTTGGTGTCTGGAAGGAAAAATTGTCATTCAATTCAGAAATTAAACTGACAAAAAAACCTCGGCTTGGAACTTCAAAAAAAGGTAGAAAGAAAAAAATCTATAACAGCAGATAAGTGTTATTAATAAATGCTTAACGGGAATGCGATGACACTGTAGTTAGATAGACGATAAGCTGATAATCTATCCAAATATCAAAAAATACCAGTCAAAAGTTTTTTTAAGGGCTGACGCGTTGGGTATATAACTCTTCTTCAGTACGGTTTTCTTAACACTAAAGAAGGCTTATATACCCGAAACGTCTGTTTCTTAAAAAAAAAACATTCGACACTTTTTGATATTTTATTGCAATATCAGCCTATCAGCCATCTAAGAGTTACTAATATTCGGACTCAGGCCCCAACCTCGTTCCCAGGATCTTCTCTCGCTCCGGGGGAGGAGTAGGAAAGGAATCTGGGAACTGAACGACGTTGACTCAGCCCCTTCCATCTCTGCGGCGGTCCAAAAAGACTTTCACTGAAAGGAGAATTTGCCGTGTGAAGCCACTACCAGCGCTGGAGAACGTTCAAGGCGGTTTGGGAGCTTAGGCGTAGAGGGAATTGCGATCACACGCATCTTATAAACCGGACGTGCTCTTCAAGCTCAGCTTCAGTTTAAGCTTCGGCATCCTCCGAAAACAACTCTATCTTCGTTTGGGTGCTTACGACGATACGGAGGCGAGAAGAGGAGAAGCGTCAAAACTCAACTCAGATACATAGGGAATCTAGCCTCCTTCCTCTTGCGTCTCGCGCTTTGCACTCGGGCCCAAAATGCGCTTGAGCGAACCCAATAATGCCTTTTGTGCAGGCTGTAGGAATCAAACTACAGTAAAACGTCTAATTATCCAGGAAATTTATGATTGAAACCAGGCTCCTAAGATAAGCGCGGAAATCTCTGACAAGAAACAAAAGAGACGGAGCTACATAACCGCGATGTCCGTTTCACAGCGCCGTTCAAAAACTTCTCTTTCTGTTTGTTCCTTAGAGAGAAATAACACATCCTTACCTCTTCCAGGTGCGTACACTTTAGCGGATTTTGAGTCCACGCATAAGATTCCTGTGACTTTGTTTTTGCCAGATGGAAGTGGAGTATCGGTTTGAATGTAGTAGAATATCGCACAGATAGGATCAAACTCGGGATCTGGTCTTACGTCACGTCTTGTTCTTACATGAAGCTCTAAGCTAAACAGTGTTAGATGTTGTACCTAAAAATGATAACACATAAAACCGAGATTTAACACAGGCCGGACTACTAGAAACGTAAAACGCCACGGATTTTCAGAGTGGAAGATTTAGCATCTCTGAGAATATATACTGTGCTTCAGTTTTGTCCCGAGTTTTTAATTTTATATTCCTTTGCTCCAAAGTCACAAAACATATATTACCATACCCAAAAACAAGGGACACTAAAATTCAAACAAGGATAAAAATCAAAACCACAACATAAATTTAACGCAAGTGAATTCAGTGATATGACAAATTACAAGGAAAACTCATGCAGAATAACAATTAATAGCTACATTAAACAAAATTTCATCCCTGAGTGAGTCTGTTTTTACGAATTTCTAAAGGCTTTAAGGTCTGTTATTAAATCTTTAAAACTGACATATTTACGTTCCTGCGTCCTTTCATTATTGCTGTCGAATATCCAGTCTGACAAAAATGGATACTCCAAAATCACATTTCACGGGTTGCATCTATTTGAGGTATCTTCCCTAATTACTCACTAAGAAAAATTCTCAGTCATAGCAAGGCAGTGTGTACAGGGGGGTGGGGGGGACGTCGGATAGGAAGTAGTAGTAACTGCCCTGTGACCGGAAGCCAAGAATACAGGTTAGGAATAAAGTAACAATAGAGTCATCTTTTCGACGTAATTACTGACCGATTGGCTCACACAAGTAAATACCTCATGAAGCAGGTTCATCTGAGGGACCTTGAAACCATAAGTATTGTTTGGAGAAGGCCCCTCGATCTGTGAGCTCCATGGCATTGCTCGCCTTGGTAGAGCACCTGGAGTGACGAACTAGAGACCAGTTAAAAAATGGAAACAAAGTAAGAGCCTGGGCGCGGATTGACACGGTAAATAGTAAAGGTAAAGGTTTTTTTAACGTCGGTAACTCGTAACAGTACTTAAACTGACAAACCGCCGACGAGGCGCTCACTTTACCCACCTCTCTCCATCAGTGTTTCGCTTTTTTAACGCTATTTAAAGCTATATGGAAACCACTGTTCGTACCATTTTTTGAACAAAAAATTCAAGGACTTTTCGGGGGCTTTCAAAAACACTTGTCCCATTTTTTAAAGACTCCATTCAGTGCAAAAAAGAGCCTTGAGTCTATGTATTTTTTAGTTCTTCCACAACATGAGCAATTTTGTCCCGAAGGTCTTTCTGTGTTTGTTCCTTTTCCTTTAGAGTTCTACTTAAACTATAAAGTCAGCATTGAAATTCAAGGCCACACACCAACCGACTGTGCTAAACCTTGAGCAAACGAGGCAAGCCGGTGGAACGAAATGGTTTACTTACTATTGTTGATAATACAGTAAACTTATAGACCTTTATACAGTTGTGGGGTTAGTAACCTACCCTTCCATTGAATGTGAGGCTCAGATTGACCTTGTTGGTTAGCGTTAGATAACATCGGCTGAAGCCAGATTGGACACCTTATGAATTTTACACAACGCATTATTTCCGTAATGGAACGAATGAGGCTATAATAGCTGAAGAAACCAAAACTACAGAGCTCCAGTTATGGAGAGAACACAGTAGAGAGTTAAGCAATGATCTACAGTGATTAGGGTTAAGCACTGAACTGAAAACGGTTAGCTTTCAAATATTGTAACGGGGTACGGCATATATACGAACATGACTGTATATTTTAAAAATTACTGGATTTTGCAGCTAGTCCTCGATGGTGTAGTGGATATGGATGTAGGCTATAAAGCAAGTGACCCGGGTTCAAAGCATCACAGTGGAGTTTTTCTATTTCACTTTTATATTACACAGTAAAATTGGACTTAAGTTGTTCTTCATGTAATTTTACTGAAAGAAACAATCTGGTTTAGGTCGATGTTATCTAGTGCCTTCCGACCTTGTTTTGATACAAGCCTCCTTTGTTTTCTTACGGAAATATGCTTAAAAATACTAGTTAGCACAAGAACAACAAGATTTAAGCAAGCAAGAAGGAAGGGCTGTATCAATACAAAGTCAACTCGCAATAATAGCATTTACACTTGCAGCTCTACATTTGCCCATCATACAAGAAAGGCAAGGAAAGTTATCTACCTTAAACTGGCTGGCAAGCAGTTGTTGCCTTAGCGACGGAGTCTGGTCCGTGGAGGCCTGGTTTGAAGCAGTTTTCTTTCCAGATGTCTCAACATTAGCATCCAGTCTCTTTTTTTGAATTGTGGCATTTGAAATGGGAGTACATCGAGGAGACTGGACACCGTAAACTAACTTCGTAGCAACAGGTGTGCTGTGATGTGGTCCAGAAAACACTGCGTTCTGCGTCTGCAGTAAAGGTGACAGCGGTTGCTGAGTTGACGAAGGAGTTTGTTCAGGAGACCGAAATATGGATGGCGTTACTGTCACAGAAGATGCACCGGAAGTAACATCAACTTTTTCGAGTTGTGTTTCTGGGTCACGGCATTTCATGTCCATAGGCTGAGTTCCTAATTTCTCACCTTTATCATGACTCTTGCGAATCTCCATTTCTGGATGAGTCCCAGAGGCAAATGTAAACATCTTCCCCTCGTTTGGTGAAAACAAGCCGCAAGGACTAGTGATTTCCACTGGGCTAAAGGAGTCTGAAAGTTTCACAACATTTTGCTTGTCAACCTCGGCACGAACAAACGGGCCCTGCACAGGTTGACTATTAACCTTGGACGTCACTTCCGGTAAAGTTTCTATTGGAGCGGAAGGAGATAGCGTAACGGGACCCTGTTCAGTTGTAGAAACATTAAAAGCTTTAACATCACTTTCTTTGTGCTCTGAAACCAATTCCTCCTCAACGTTTACCAATTTCAGGTCTTTTGGAGGTTCTTTTATTTGTTCTTGCTTTTTCAACGTTTTATCTCCTACTTTCTTGTGAGCTTCAATACTCCGTTTGGCGAGTTTACTTCGTGCCCAGGCCTTCACCGCCTCAAGCGAAGGTGGACCTCGACATGGTGTTGTTACAACGTCTCCATCTCCCATCAAAGCAATCTTAAGTTCTGCATTTTTGCACATGCTAGCTGCATCTTCCATAGTTTGGCAGATATTTCGAACAGCAAATTTACGAGCAGAGGACATCACCGTTCTCCAGTGTTTTAAGCCTTGTGAAGAACTGGAAGATTCAAATTCTGGTAGATTTGAAACCTTTGGCAAAACGAGAGGCATAAAAAGTGAGAGAGGCCAAAAAAGAAAACCACTGACAACATAAGAGAAAAAACATTACCTGCTAATACGTGAATAAGACATGAAGACGAAAATGGCTTTGTATGACATACATTGTAAAATTATACGTTATTTGTAAGTAATTTTATAATGCCCACCTCCTTTGATTCGATCCTCAAAATTCTTCCACCTACTTCCCTTCAAGGAAAAAAATGCATAAATACTTAAATTGATAAACTGCCCCAGCGTAGATGAATCAGTATTTCGAGGTGAAGTTCCAATTCGTTTCTACCTCTAACGGAAAATACGAGCTACGAAATAACCTATTCGTATCCTGATTACCAATGAAAGAGTTTAAGCTAGGCATATTGAAAACTTAATGAACGTTCCGAGGAACAGTTATTAATTTTGTTTACCGAGAATGTCTATGTTTCCCTCTTTCCACATAAAAATGAGATGCCAAGAAAAATAATGACTTGTTTCTTAAGTGGCCAGTCAATAACTGATTTGTTATACAGCCCACGAAGAAAAACGTTTATGTGTAAACATTTAGGCAAGTAAACTCAGCGAGCGGTCAAAATTTATGGGAATAGTGCACTGCTGTTATCATAGATTTCGCAATGTTGGCCGCTCAGAAACTTTTAGCGGGAAACGGTTGTATTGTTTTGTTATATTTGCATTTAAAAGAAATTCGCGCGGAGTCTGATGTGTGGCGCAGAAAATTGGAGATAAATTATAAATATATCTTGACATTAAAAATAATTCATAAAAGAGACCCTGTTAGCTATGGCTACGTTGACTTTTTTTCGCCTTGAAATGGAGTCTTACTGGTTTAGCTATAAAAATGAACTTAACTGACCTGGGCAATGCTGGGATATCATCCGGGTTACTGCAAAAAGGCTCTTGATATTTACAGTGTGGTAGGCCGTATTTCGTCAGTGAGCTCAGCAATTCCTCAGAACTCGGCGGCTTCTTCAAAGGTTTGATGACAACACGACTTTTGCAGCTACCATCGTCACTGAGACCCGCAGAGACGGAGAGTACTTTACTTAAGGTTTGCTCCTTGCAATCTCTGAAGGATTCTGTCGGAATTTTAGCAGCAAGAGGGCTAGTTAGCTGTTTTGAGGAAGTTTTCTCGACCTGTGTCTCTTTACCTTCACCTGAGGATATTTCCATTTCGTTGTCATCCGCATTTCCTGGCGCTGACAGTGGTTGTTCCTCGTACGAATTTTCTTCTTCTAAACTTAGTTTGAAAACAAAATCATTTTTCTCGGCGCTTGGAATTCTTGAGGACGTTTTTTCGACCTGTTCCTCTTCACCTTCGCCTAAGAACATTTCCATTTCCTTGTTGTCTGAATTACTTTGCGCTGACAGTTGCTGTGCGTCAATCGAATTTTCTTCTTCTAAACTTAGTTTGCTTGGTTCCTCAGCTTCTATAAGATCAGGTAAATCAGTCATTTCAGTGTCAACTGGTGGCATTATGACTGAATCTCGAGCCATTAAGCCAGGCGATAAACTCGATTCGCTGCCAGCAACGATTTCACTTTTACAATAATTGTTCACTGAAATCGAAAACTCTGAATTGTCTTCGCCTCCCCCTATCGCACCTTTTCTCTCGAAAACCTCTTCTCCGTTCGAACGAAGGTCGCTTTTATTAATGGGGATTCTGAGTGGTTTGAGAGATTCTTCATGGCTTGTCGTATCTTTTTCACTAATTTTCTGACCGACATAATTTGTTATTTCAGTTTCGGTGTTCTCGCCGTGAGATTGCGTTTCACCGAGCTGAAGGCCCGGAGGAACGACAGCATATCCTTCCAGCAAACTGTGAACTACAGGACTGGATTGAGATTCTTGAACTTGGTCTAAATAAGAAAACTCAGGAGACTCGTTCGCTTCTTCGACTTCTAATGCACTGCCTTCTTCAGCACAACTACTGTTAACAGTTAAAACTTGATTTCCTTTCCAATCATGACAGTTCGCTTTCAGCGGTGACGAGGGGCATGGGGGAGAGCAACATTCTTCTACGCAGTGGAGAGGTGACGGGAAAGACATATTAAACAGTGCGTTAGCCAATAGTTCAGTTTCTTTTTCATTGGGAAAATCAAATTTTTGAGACGCCAGCTCCACGTCGTTAGCTACGTTAACCGTTGTTTTCAGTCCCATTTTAGCAAAAGAGTCGCTGTTTAAATTGTCTGGAGATTTGCTGTTCGAAGGGTAAGCCTCTGTTAAGCCAGGGAGGGAATCGGAGCCAGTCACGGCCAATGAAGACTTAGAACATTTGGGGGAAACTTCATCACCCGAGTTAGGTTCTCCAGGACTTGAAGGAACACAAGTTACCTCATTTAACAGACTTCTGTCCACAGCAAACTCCTTTTTTACGTCAAAGCCTGAACCTCCATCATCGGAGACGGCGTCAACCCTAGCTTGTTGAATTTGGAGAAAACTAGATGGATTGTCTTGATCTTTAAAAACAGATTTTCCCTCTTTGACCACGTATTCTTTGTCCGAAGCAACACGAATTTCACTAACATCATCCATCCTTGGAAAAGAAATTGAACTTACTTTAAGTGTTAATGAAAGCTTTCTTTTCTTTCCGGAGCCTAGCAGGTCACGTACAGGTGTTTGTTGTCCGTGGAAGTCAACCTTAAGTTTCCTTTTAAGACCTTTTCTTTCAAGTGATAGGGTCCGACGAGTATCTCCACTTCTATTAGTCAATTTAAGGGATACTTGGCGGGACGGGACTGATCCCGTTCTGTGGCGGGATATTTTCCCGTCACCACCAGAACATGAAACAGATGTAACAGGAGTTTCAGATGAGGAATACTCCATAAATCGCTGAACATGTTCATCATTGTTGTCAACAGACCCGAGCGTGTGACTTCGGGACGAGGCAGATTCCGAAATGTCATCTCCTCCTTTCTGCACACTGCTGAAAACGTCTGTCAAAACAGCAGGCTCATCGTAAATCTGCGACGTACTTGTAAGGGTGTCAGCTCCAATTTGACGGTTCGCTGGTGACGCCTGTGAAACTTGACTATTATCAGCGGAGCTCTTTTTAGGTGATTTGGCAATCACGACAGGTAGCGTTCCGTATTGTTTCATTCTCTCCTCTTTTCGCTTTGGAGAAGTCCTCTTTAACGAAAGAACCCTTTCTTTGGTTCTTGTTACAACAGGAGAACGTTTCAGCGAAGGTCTCTCTTTTGCAACCGGGCTTTTCAAAACCTGGTTTACGATAACTGTATAGCTCTGGTGCGGTGTTTCCCTATTGCGCCTCAAACGAGCGCAGGCTTCGCTAAATTTTGAGTCAAGCATTTGTGATTGAGAAACATCCTCTAAGGACACTCTTAGGTTTGGCATAGCTATGCTTATGGCACTCAAAGGCGAAACTGAATCACTTTTTAGCTCATTCTCGCAAGCTGCCTTTCCTTTACCAAGTTTTAGTTCTTTCTTCTCTATTTCTGATAGTTTTCTATTACGCAGAGCAACTCTGCACGAATATGTTTGCACTGAAGAGCTAGTGGAAGGCACTGTCTGTTTTATAGGAAGTAAACCGAGTGTTTTAAGTGTAGTTGACGGTACAGACGAGCCTAAACACTGTTTTGCTACTTTTTGTCCTTTATCGCCACCTTTCAGCTTTTTCTCAGGGTTGTGAGTATATTTTGTTATATCAGGAAAATCGTCATAAGACGCAACCCGTTCGTTTGATGCAGCAGAGGTTTCTATCTTGTCACTTTTTTCCACTTCAAGACTAAGATCTTTCTGCTTCACCACTTCTGTTTCTCCCTCTAAGCCAAAATTAGACTTCAGTGCATTGCTGACTTTCCGTACTGTGGATAATTTTCTTGCTTTCACCTGCTCAGCTCCAAGTTTGCGATTTTGCTCACTCAAAGATAGTTCACTTCCCCCTGGTTCTGAATTAGGTTCTGTTGTGTTATCTTCAGAACCACTCGATTCACTTAAAAACAACCTGAATGTGTCCTCACGGTCCGGTTTCTCCGCCTCGAGCTCCTCAGTTTTAAACTCAAGTACTTCCTCTTCCTTCTTCTTTTGAGCCTTTTCTTTACTTAACCTTAGTGACTTTTGAACCTTCAATGACGATCTTGTTCTCTTTGAATAGGTACGAATGGCCCTCCCTTTTTCAGGCCAAACATCTTCGCTGACAGACCGTTTTATCTCCTCAGAAGTATCACTGTATTCTGAAGCCATTTCACTAGCACTTTCACCATTATCTGAGTTTTTTTCGGACGCTTCAGAGTGTAATGGTTCAGTCAAAGGTATTTCATTCCTGGTGGACACTTCAGGTTTTTTACTTTCATTAATTAATCGACTTGACCTCGTTTTCGTTCTGCCCACGCCTAATCTTTTCCGCGTTTTTCGAAATTCCTCATGTCCATCGGAGCTTTCATCCGCAGCTCCGTCTAACTGAGGTATGTCCCCTTCTAAGAATGATCCAATCCACGTATCGGACATTCCTTCCAAGTTGAACTGAGTCGCCCTACAAACACGTTTAAGGGGTTATGGGTTATGTCACGCCATTTGTAGCCCCCCAAGCAGACGTTCTTAGGGCTTTTTCACGCGTTCCTTCCCCGGGTTGGGGAGGATTGCGTGACGAGCCAAAATAACTTTTACGTGGGAGGCTACACCATTTGTTATCTTTTTAAGAGGTTATCGATTAGGATATTGAGTAATTTTAATTTTCAGTGGACAAAAACCTTGTACCAGAATAATTTAAAGCATATTGCCTTTTTTTTTTCTCACACTTTTCAAAGGCTATAAATGTAATAAGTTATATGAAATAACTCCAAAGAAAAGATTCTTATGGGAACCCAAAAAACAAACTTCAAAAGCTTCAAATTTCACAAAATGGAGTCCTACGCATGACGAATTTACCTGTGTTTGCTCAGTTCCTGTGAAATTTGAAATTTTTCTCGGGCTCCAACGAGAGATTGTCTTTGGTGTTACATCCTTACCCTTGAAAAGTGTAAAATAGAATGCGACAATGCTTTAAATATTCTAGAAATCAATCGACACTTGGCTTTGACGTCATACTGCAACACGCTTGGCCAATCAAACAATGCCCTCTCCATATTTTGGTTTTCTTTGGCGGGAAAACGAAGAGTCCATGTTTTGATCTTTTCACCCATTGGCGGATAAAACAAATAACGAACACTTACCGAAACCATTTTTCAAGGTCATACGAAAATCGCTCTATGTTCTTTATAACTCTACCGGGGCATTTTGTTCATGGGCAAAAATACTAAGTGGTGACTTCAGCACAGAATTGCCCTAAAACAGCAATATCCACGAGACATAGCCCCTTTAAAAGCTCAGATTGGAACGATGTTTAACCTTCATTGTTTAAAAAAAAGTTCTCTTAAACGCTAGTGAAATGATGTTACCTTTGAGAAGCCTCCCCACTGCCTAGTTCATCTGCCACTTGTTCCTCCCCAGATCCCAACGAATGATGTTCAATATCGTCCCAGACCCTCTGTGACATGACAATCGACTCTTCGGCTTCACTAAGGTCTTCATCATCTTTAGCTTCCTCGTCGGACAGCGAATCCCCTTGAAAAACACATTTGTTTTGACTTTCGCGTTTTGAAAAATTTTTAAACGGAAACGTTATAGATTAAATTCTCTTTTGAGTATCAGTATACTCAATTTTAATTAGTCTTCTGAGTACCACTTTGAAATTTCAACGAATATCGTCATTTGAGAAATCCATCTTAAAGTTCGCACCATCTCAGGAGAAGCGGCCAGGTATTAGTTAGCAGTAACAGAAATGCAATAGTAAGGGATGCAATGAATGTAATGACTGATATTATTAACAAATGACAACTGAAGGACTTCCCAAAGTTTTATAGCCATCGCCAGCGTTAAAACCAAAGAAGAAGTTATGGCACAAAGTTCGTCATAGTTCAGTGTGCCTATAATAACGACGGAGACACTTTAGAAAATAGATTTGTTGCTTATGAGCTCAAAAGATCTGAATCGGCCAATCCGAGTTCCATAAACTCTCACTTTCAAAATGAGGCTAAGTGCAAACCCTTTCTTGTCAAAATAAGATCGCGTTTACACTGGTCTGGACAAATTTTTTAATGTATTTCGTTTACACGGGACCCGACGAACGTGCAAGTTTTGAACGGCAAAGAAATGGCCGATTAACCATGATAACGTCGTGTTCGTACCTGTGTCAAGTATAATGCTCTGACTCGCTTTTCTTTGACTGCCTGGCTGAGTGGACTCTTCTGCCAAACTTGCCAAAATATTAATCATGTCTTTATCCATGGTTGAGGCTACAATACATATACAAATGTTAGAATCTACACAAATGAGTATACCTACACTGTACATCACAATTTCCACGATGCCACCGGTTTGCTTGAGTACAATTAAGAAAATGAAAATCAGAAGGAAAGAAGCAACATCGAGTGTCATGCCCCGAAATAATTACCAGAATTTGCAGGTGGACATACCAGGCGACACTTGTGCGCTTAAAGTTTGTTGCGATAATGCGTGTGATGCTGCGCGCGATGATGCTTATAATTATGGGTGCGATGTTGCGCACAATGCTGCTTATTATTGGGCGCGATAATGCTTATGATAATGGCTATGATGTTGCGCGATATTGCTTATGATAATGCGTGCGATGTTGCTTATGATGATGCGCGCGTTTTGCGCGATGTTGCGAATGACAATGCGTCCGATGCTGCGTGCAATGTTGCTTATGATAATGGATGCAATACTGTGCTCGATCTAACCTGTGATGGCACGTGCGACGTTGCTCGCGATGTTGCTTATGACATTGTGTGTGATGCTGCGAGCGATGAAACCTGCGCGCAAATTCGTCTCCTATCTCCTCTCCGCGCAAGCTCAAACAACGTTAGCAGACACAAAAGAGAGATTTAGAATCACTTTTACCGCAACCAGCAAGAGTCAATTTGTACCAGGTGACCAAGTTTACCTACAGTTTCCTGTTCATTATATCTACAAAAAAGATTGGTAGTTTCATGTCAAGCTCGTGCATAAGAATTAGTACAGTTTCTATCCGTTCCCCTTCCTATTTTGAGAATATTGTCAACTTGAATCTATCGTTTGCCGTTTGTTGTAAACGAGATTCTTAATTTCTCTAATGAGTGAGCTACTGCGCGCGATGAAGCCTCCATTTTCGTCTGCGCGCATCCTAACACGATGTTGTGTGATATTGGGTGTTGCCATCTTTTGGTTATTTGATATGATGCAAATTAGCAGTCTGAGCTGTTTTTCTGAAATGTTGCGAGCGATGCTGAGCTTAATGCTGAATTTCACTCATCTTCATTTGTTAGTAATTATCAAATTATAAAAGTAACAAAAGAACCTGTAAGAAGGATTGAAGTGAACAAGGTAGAACAAAATTAATCAAACCTACATAGTTCTGGTGACACGGACATCTGGCTTGCTTCTACGACTTCTTGCACAATACTTTGATTGACAACGGGCTCATCTTCATCAACAATGACTGCAAACAACAGAAAAAAAACGTCCTTACCGCCGACGCGAAGTGTTCCTCTCAGTCAGGCGGTACCGCGTAGAAATCACTGCGTAGCAAACGTTTCCATTCGAGTTATTGCGCGAAAGTAATAGTGGGAGCAAAAAAATGGAAGAAGGAGGAGGGGAGACAAGGATTCCTTTTCTCCCCTCCCCTCCCCTCCCCCCATATTTTTCGCTTTCGTTCTAACTTTCTCGACGAACGAAACGCTTTTTACACATGGTAGGCTGAACCCTGAATGCCAGAGGTCTTCTCGCTAACCAGCGGCGAAAGCGTAAAGAGCGAAGTGCTGAATTGCTGGTTGACGATCACTTTCTCTCCGCTCGGCGATTCGCGCCTCTGGCACCCAGGATAGGTACGAAGGAGGTCCAAACAAGGATTTGAGGTAACACCTAGGAATCGAACCCGGGACCTTCGTCACAGAAGGTCGCACACTAACCAAGTGTGTCGATCCTTACTTCTCTACTGATCTGGGCAAGTGTGACCCAAGATTAGTTTGCCCAATTGTTCATATGTGATTTGCTGTTGGTTCTCTTCCTTACTCTACGGAATTTTTCTCCAGGTACCTCATTCATCCCATCTCATAAATAAAAAATTCCAGAAATCAGCAGAGTAAGGGAAAATGGTTTTCCAATCCACTTGTCCTTGTCCTTCTGACAAGCACTATACTAAATTTGGTTGTCCGAAACCCAAGAGTTCTTGTCCAAAAAGTTTAGCTCGAAACTCGACACTCAAATACAATCGGGCATTTGCTTTTAATCACATTAAATTGTAAATTTGACTTAAACTAAAACGGAGCCCGTAAAAACAAATGAAATGACCGTGGAATGGCCAAGATAAAAGAATATTTAACCTTATTTGTTAAGTATGAGGTTTACTTTTGTGACTTTCAAGATGAATTTTAATTCTGCTGTAATTTGAAGACAATTTTCAACTGTTTCTTTATTTGTTCTAATTAAAAACGTGCTTGTCCCACGGACAAGTCATGTCAAAGGTTTGCATGTCCGAACTAAATTTCTGCCTGTCCCGGACAATCGGACATAAGTTTTGGCGCACCCTTATTAGGCCCCGGGTCTTTTGTCATTCGCCATACAAAAGAGACTTTTAGATTCTAAGGCTTAGGCCAAACGTCCAACTTCTCATGAGACGAACCAAACTCTAACCTGGGATTAGTGCGAAATTTGAATTCAGATTTAAAAGCTTAAAAAGTAAATTCAGTTTAATTCTTTTAGTCTACAAGTTGATGATTAGAAGCTCTAAAAATAACAGAGAAAATTATCCGAGAAAATGCTTTTGAACACAAGAAAAAGAAACTTGGGTTAAATTTAACCCCGGGTTAAGTGCTAATCGGCCTTCGAACAACTGGGCCCCGGGGCCCGTTTCTCAAAAGCCCCGATAATTAACGGGCCCGTTAAGCTGTCGTTGTTTACATGGAAGATGGAGGTTTCAATAGTTTTGCAACTAACATGATAAAACTATCGGTTAGTGAAACAAAACGGAGTAGTTTGCTAGCCAGGACCGGTGCTTTTATTCTTTATATTTCGATTTGAATATTTGATTTCGGCGCGAAAAGTTACCGGGACGTTCGAGAAACGGGCCCCTGGTCCTAGAATCTGAAGTTCTCTAATATTGGTTCACACAACACTTATCCACTGTGTTTCCAGGTGTTTCGAATCCGTGATGATGAACAAAGCCCGAGTTTTGACATGTCTCCTCGCATGAAACAATAAGAAATTATGCACTGATATGTTTTCTTTGGTATTGCATTGTTTCCATGAGTTGTGTTAATCAATAAAACATCTAATTAAAATGCACGTGTTTGATCTCAGATGAAAACCTAGTGGTGTTTTATCTGGTGTTTCATTGGGTATCAAGATTCATTCACCTGACCTAAATGGTCGTCATTTATTGACTTTTGACTGCATGAATAATTAATGATTTGAGAAGAGTACAAAAAATTCACATATACATACCTTGGGATGACTGTGCTGCTACACCTTCACCTAGCGTCCCCTGAACATGCTGCGACAGCAACTGTGACATGACATCAGCATCTAATGAGTCATCAGCAGCAGCCAAGCCTTTCTGAGATGCAGCAGCCAGTGAGCAGATAGAATCTTGAAATGAGGCAAGTTCCTGGGGAGATAATGCTTCTCGTCCAAGTTTTCCCATCTGACTTTGTCTGAGAATAAAATTAGTACAAACAAGTGACAAGCTTTTGTGCCTGAAGACTATACAGTTACCCAGTTGAGAAATGTGTGTTACCATCACGCCATACAGTCAAACATGGGGGTGCAAGGGTAGTGCAGTGGTGAGAGCAATCGTCGCCCAGTAATGTGGCCCGGGTTCGAATCCCAACGCCGACGCCATATGTGGGTTGAGTTTGTTGTTGGTTCTCTCCCTTGCTCCGAGAGGTTTTTATCCGGGCACTCCGGTTTTCCCATCTCCTTAAAGAACCAGTAATGCCACATTCCAATTCGATCTGGAACGCACCAACACATTTAAACGAGTTCTTAAAAACTCCTAAATGTTTTGTGGGTAAACAAATCACAAATTGATTTTTTTTCTACCAACACCACAATCCACATTACAAACATGTCCACATTATAGTGGTCAGAACTCTATGTCTTATGGTTTGATTGGAACTAAGTACAGCATAGCAATTTGAGACACAATGTTTGCAGTTGCAAAAAAGAAAGGATGAAGAATTCAGTTAAAAAGGATCCAAACCCTTAACCCTCTGTGATACTGGTGCAACTCTCTACCAATTGAGCTGATAAGCCGACCAGGAGCTGGTCATTTGGTTAGTTTGTTATACTTTGTTAAGAATGAAGATAAGATATCATAAACGTCCACTTATAAGCTCCTCCACTTATAAGACCCTGCAGTCATAAGCCCGTTTACATGTAAACAACAAAAAGATGTATCCAGTTTTAAGCCCACCCCCCCCCCCCCCACCAAGATATACTAAAGCCCCCCTCCCCATCTAGCTTGTACTAAAATGAATTCGATTCTTAACAACACTTTGAAGCTTAAGAAAGCGAGTCAATTCAAAAAGTATTTCGATGAGCATTGCTTTGTAGCTTGCTTTGAAATGCTTTTTTAACCCAGTGACACGTCCCCTGGATATAAGCCTCCCTCTCCGTTTATAAGCTCTCCTGAAATCCCTTACAAAGTTGTATAAGCCCAGGGTTTACACGCGGAAATTTACTGTGATGAATATATGAAGATATGTGATATTCATATACTCATCATTTTGATCTTCACTCAAGAAATTGCTGTAGTTACGGGGGGTGCACCAATATAGTAAGATTTCTCAGTAGGAAAACACACACATCCTCTTTATTTCCCCCATTCATTAATTACAGACATAATTAATGAGTTAATTAATGATAATTAATGAATATATAGACATATTGCTAAAGATTAGGGGTTCTGACAACCCGAAATAACCACAAGGTTAAAAATGCCGGGTTATCAGTTTACCAATTGATTAGTCAAATTTTGGCCGGACACATACAAAATATAATATAGAATATGATATATACCAGAAAGTAAAGAAGAAAAGAAGCTGTATTTACACGCATAATCTATTACCTTAAATAAAGAAATATAATTGAACTGAGCAATGAAGAATATCAGAAAAATAATGGTAAGGCGTTGCAAAAACAGTGATATTATCTTAATGTGAAAAAAAGAAAAGTGAATTTACTAGTAGCTTTGGAGAAAGCTCTGTTTCAGTTTAATTTTGAATGATGAAATTGGCAAGTGCTTTATATCATAATCAATAGCATTCCATATCTTAGGGCCTTGAAATCGAATATTAAATTTTCCATAATAATTTGTTCTTGCTTTGGGGAGATAGTAAGACTGTTTTGCAGAAAGCCTGGTATGATCCTTTCAATCCAGGTTTTAATGTGTTAATGATATATGAAATAAATCATATGTGAACTGCGGAAATGAAATGAGATGAAGAAATCAACGTCACAGTGAACGCAATTTATGCAATTGCGTAAAGAAGCCTGAAAAAATTCAGGACTTCAACGGGGTTTGAACCCGTGTCCTCACAATACCGGTGCAATGTTCTACCAACTGAGCTATGAAGCCACTGACGTTGGGAGCAGGTCAATTGTGGGTTCATATGTTCCCGTGAGAGAAATGAGTGTTTATGATAATATATGAAATAAATCATATGTGAACTGCGGAAAGGTTTTAATGTTACATTATATGTAAATAAGTGAATGGTTTGAACCCAGGAGTCAATTCTCAAGTAGGTTAGGCATGATTGTCCAGGTGAGTGTGGTCCAGGTGTGGTCCTGAATAGGACTGTTGTTTACAGGGACTTATGTATAGACAACCTGTGTGGTAGTCATCTTTAGAGTCAAAGTGAGCTGCGTCAGGTCATTATCATGTCAATGTTACATCTAGGTCTTTGTAAAACTTAAAAGAAACCTCAATAAAAAAGGAGTTTTGCATTCCCTTACATCAGAAGATCACGCTCATCAATTATCTCTTTGATTCTTTCCTTAAAATTCCTCTCTGTTTCAGTTTGTTGAATCAGCCCTCTATCTGTAATTACAATATAGATTTAACAACCTTGTTAAACATAAATTTTAAGTGATTTTACTTTATCAATTTTACTGGGCCCACAAAGATCTACCCAATAGGGATAGGCAAAAATGGGAATCATACATCCTACATACTCTCCCTATCCATTGCCACAACTCATAACAGATACTTAGACACTATAGCCAGCTGGGTTGTCACTGCCCAGGGTCCAAAATTAATTATCAAAGTAGTTTGCCCATTGAACAACCATCGCTTTAAATCTACGCATCCAAGGGAAATCTAGTCACCAAACAATAATAGCCATGGTCAGTCAGTTTCCCACTGTGACTAAAATTTTTGAAGCCACTTTGTTTCATTAACCTTGAAAAGCCACATGGGTGCAGAGGGTAGTATTAATTGAGTATTAATTAATTACCTAATTTATTTATTAATTTATTCCTTAACATATATATTTCATATTTTACATTTTCTGAACTGCTTAGAATAATTTTCAAAGACTGCTCAACTTTTCAGGAGCAACAAATATATGGAACAACACTTCAATTATATTATATTTCATTTATTTATTCATTTTTATTATTTAACACAAACAAAAAAATACTAGCACTTGATTTCTGCCACTCGGGATTCTTAACCCTAAGCTCCACTTGAATAATATTTGTTTCATTAACCCTGAAAAGTCCCATAGGGCAGGAGATAGTTTTATTGTGTTACGTACCGGAATAGCCAAGAGATGCCCGTGAACAAGGCATGAGTAAAAAGAATTCCCGAGTACGATATAAGGCATGCAACAAAAGTCTGACAACAAGCAGTTACCCTTTTTAACTATTATTTATTTAATTATACACTGTTATAGTTACTAAGGTTAAAGATCAAGTTAAGCAGTTCGTAAAGCAGGCAGGCTTACTGTCTTTCATAGCCATACAGGAACAACCATCAACTCAACTGACTTGAGACATCAATGCTTGACTTTCTTGAATTATTTTACTGGATCCTTTCAACTCATTGGCTTTTCTGTGTTTACAAATTTGTCTGGGAAACTTCATCATGAACTCTTTTATCTTCTCTTTTCTGCTATCATCTCTTTCTTTTCTCTTGATATAGCAATGTCCAAGGTTATAGCTCCTCCATAGTAATGTCAGTTAATTATAGCTTCCTCACAATATAGCATCCATAGCTGATAAGCTCAATCACAACTAGCCACGAGGGAAAACCCTCGGGCACACAACAACAAGACCTTGATACTTGGAAGCCTGCGTAGTTTTATACTTTTTCTTTAAACATCTAGAACGTTCCATTACTATTTATAGTGCATTACAACATCTACTATTTGCGGAAACTGCTGAGTCACATAACAGATATATTTCTGGAATATTACAGATTATAAGATAATTCTAGAAAAGTCTGGAATTACATTATGGATAAACTAAAAATAATTCTGATCCTCATAACAATTGAGTATTTGTGTAGGCAATAGCATGATTTGTTGTGATATATGGCACAAATACCACAAGTGATATTTCAAAATTATTATACATTCACGAGGCGAGTGAAATTTGACCCAATTTTGAAATATCAAGAGTGATATTTATGCCAAATATCATATACAAATCATGCTATTACCGTAAATCCTCTATTAAGCCCCCCCTCTCAAATAAGCCCCCTCCCTCTAATAAGCCCCCCCCCCCCTTTTCAGGGAATAAAGTTAATAAGCCCCCCTCTCTATTAAGCCCCCCTACCCACCCCCAATTATTCTTCACTAATAAATGATAGGCTGTATTAATCAATCATAACCGCAAAACTTCGTGTGGACTGATCCAGGATGGTTTATTACCAACTGGAAGTGCGGATTTCATTCTGATCCTCGGCTGCATGACTTAAAACTTCTTGTACTTGAGCTTTTCCACTTTGTATTCTAGTTCTTTATGGAGAACTGATACCATCGTCGTTTCTAAATTAAATAAGCCCCACGTCTCTATTAAGCCCCCCCCCCCCCCTTCAAATGAGCTTGAAATAAATAAGCCCCCCAGGGGGCTTAATAGAGGATTTACGGTATTTTTTTATACTACTACCTGCAAAAGGTTTGTAATTTTCACATGTAGGTATTTCAAATTAAGCTGAAATACCACTACTCTAAGCCAATCAAATTGCAGAAATTTCTCATGAAGTAGTATAAATTAATTAATTAATTTATTTATTTAACACACACATGAAATACTAACCCTGTGATGATGGACCTGATATCTGTGAAGACTCATTTGCATCCCTACGTCGCTGCTGTTCATCTTCCCAGATTGCAGCCAAGCCAGGGTTGGTGCCAAGGTTGACTAAAAATTAAATCACTTGATTATAATCTTAACCCTTTAAGTCCCAATAGTGTCCAAGATCGATTTTCTCCTTACAATTATCCATACACTGTAAAGAGATAAGTTATGGGAATCAATAAAACGATCACCCAAGAGAAAATACTTTGATCTTTGAACAAATTCTCTCAACTAAATCTATAAGGAAATGAATGGAGATCAGTTTGGAGAATTTGTATGTGGATACTGGGGCTTAAAGGGTTAATATTACAAAAAAAAATATAACACTGTTAGGATTACCAGGAGATAAAGGGTCAAAAGTCATAAATTATTAGAACTTAAATGGCACAAGGAATAACAACAGTCAAAAAAATTACATCAAAATGAGCAATGCATGTTGGGATTTGTACTCAAGTCTCAAGCTCTCAAGCTGTAAACAAAGTTCAATAAATTTACAGTAAACTGTCTCCATCTCATAAAAGAAAATGCACCTCCTATTTCCCACTTGTTCAGGATATCAGAGGCCAGTACATCAACTTCCAACTCACAAAAACTGACTCTTTCTACTTCAGGTCCTAAAATCCATTCCCTGTAAAAATCAGAAAGATTAAAATAACAAAGGATACAGCCACGCAAATTTATTTACTTGTAGCCTGCTTACAGGGAGTCTTCTGCATGTATAGCTGGCCCACGCGGAGACGTCTGAATGCAGGCTAATTCTCCTGAGTTAATTTTTTGCTCTTCATGCCATACGATTAAAGTTGTCAGATTAAGAATGATCTTAAGGCACTTTCAAGCAATGCTCAAATTCTAAAGTATGAATCAGGGAGGGGACTAGTTCCTCCCTAAAAATTGGGTTGGGGGTGTGCAGCAAAATAAGCTTTATTTTAGATCTTAACCAAAATTTGACTGCTTCTTTCAGACCAAAGCATTGCAACACACACAGTCACACAGACACTCTGACTGAAATCCCAGCATTTCAACAACTGCTGTAAAAGGAATGCCAATGCGCATTAACAACTGAGAGGGACTTTAAATTAATCAATGCATCCTATAGCCCAGCAAGAGAAAAGTAAAAGAAAAAATGTACTCTATTTCAGACCACAAGGATTATTTAAAAAATCTATACCCAATTTCACTTTAAAAGGTATGTGCAATACTAGGGTTAGTGCCGCACATACCTTTTAGAGAATGGACCACCATGGGTTTGAATTCAATGCTATCATTTTAGACATCATGGAGATTGACATCATCATGAAATGTTCATTAACTTATAGAGTGTTTTCACCTGATAGATGCTGGCCTGGCCACGTGAGTGAAAACACTCTATAACAAATAAGTGTTAACAAAGTCAATAAACTATCCAAAGAATTAAAGTTTAAGCTGACATTAGCAGGAAAAAAGTACATGCCCACAATAGTTTAGTTTTTACTGATAGTGCCACTGAAAAGATCAAAGTGTTAACTGTTACATTTAGCTCCTAGTTATTCATCAGATTTGTTTTCCTTTTTGCAATTAAAACAGTAAGTACTGGTAACCACTAGCAGTCTTTAGTATATGTAAATATTATTTACATCAAGATGATTATCAAAAATAGAGCGTTGTAATTGGCTTGGAGCTTTGCTTTATCCCGCTATAATCACCGCGCAGTGATTATAACATAGAAGGCTAGCAGTTTTCAAAATGGCAGCCAGATTTGTTGATGTTTCGGAGTCTGAAATTGATCAAAAACTTTATTTCTCGAATAATCATCAATGTAATTATACTAAAACAATTAGTTGCCTCAGGCGATGTGAATATCGGCAAATAGTCACCTCGACTTCGTCTCGGTGATTGGTCTCGGTGACTATTGGCCGATATTAACGTTGCCTTCAGCAACCAATTGTTAAATAACGTTATTACAGTAGCTACATTGAAGAACTATTATAAAATTTCCCATTCTAGTTCCTTAGTCATGACATTTCTTGTGCTAATTTGCATAACTGTACAGCACTTCACACATTACCTTGGCACAGTTTCTTCATTCCACATTTGATTTGGAGTTCCACAAAAACTTACTGGAGACTTAACCTTCTGGGTTTCAGCAAGGGATTTCACCGTTACAACCTCTCCTGGAAGAAATAGAGAAATGACTTCAGGATATGAAGTGCCTATACTAGCTACAAAAATATTTTTACCTGGTTCATTGTGCTGATTGCAATAAACACTTAACTTTAACTTAGGTGGGGCTACCACTAATAAGTCTAATAAGTCTTATTAGAAATAAAAAAAATTAACTTCATGTAGTTGTGCCTAATTTAATTCTTTCATCAACATACCATCACCATCCGCAAGCCTGACAGGATTTCGGAATTTTGCTGCTGATACATAAAGTAGGTTCATTCCATAAAGATTGAAGTCCATAAAAAACTGGAAATGGAAAACAAAAATCCCATCAGGCACCTCCCAAATATTTAGTTGGGATACCTGTGAAATTACTAATACATGAGCATGCATCATGATAGGCACATTGGGGGAACTGTGGTCTCACTGGCTGCAATACATGTGACGTAAATTTGTGTATGGATATGTTCTGTTACACAGAAATGCCTGTCCTACCTGGGATTTACAGTGTGGTGAAGTTTTCCATTGTAAAGGAGTAATTATAACTCAAGAGCCTAGTTTCCATAATTATAATCATCTGAATTTACTTGTATGAATTGAAATTTGGGGAAAATGATGAAACTTAGGATAGATCCTGATCTGTCTAAGGGTGGTTTCCATATACATGCAGTGTATGAGCAGTTACAAATTTTCATGACCCTGGATATGGTCTATCATCCACATAGACCATAGTTCTATTCAGAAAATACTATATTATTATTACTGTGATCACTTCAATTCCCCAACAGAGGTAATCATGATTTATTTTGAGATGTCATGGATGATCAAAATGACCTAGATGATTATGGAAACCAGACTTAAAATCAGGCAGTGGTGGGTGCACCCCAAGAAAGACTCCCCACACACCCACACACACACTGGTCAGTTGACATCCAATAGTGGGGTTACTCTCTTGTTAAAAAAATGGTAAGAAACAATTTGTACCATTAGCCACACTATAGGGCTGTGACACTGTTATTGCAACGATGAAATGAATAAGGAGGAAAAGGAAAATAACAATGAAGTTGATGAAAAAACTGCGTCTTTTTAAGGAGATCAGAATAATATCTAATTAACCTGTGGGTTGTCACTAAGTGCTGAGGGCAAGGGATTCCAGCCAACTACTTTCATAAAGTGTAGGAACTAAAATGGAAATAGAACAAAAAAGAGCTGCTTCCTACCTGTTCAATTCCCCGCTTTCTAATAATCTATTAATATGCTAATTTACCTGTAAAAGATAAGGAATGTGAGCTTCATGGGGCTGAAAAACCTTATTCATAACAGCACCATTCTGAAGGAGGCTGACAACCCTAAAATCAAAGAAACAAGAAACAATGTACATGTACAGTAGGGTTATGACTACAGCACCTTGTTCACTTTATAAGATACATGTATTTATACTAAGGCCTCACTAACCTGGTTACTAAAAATGGATTGTACAAGGAAATCTTTAAGAACTCCTGTTCTCCTTCATGATAACCATAGAAAGGTCTAAAATTCAGAAATAAATAAAACATTATACAGAGACCAAGACTGGAATAGTAAGGCTTCTATTGTGTGTTTGTTTTACTAATAAAACAACAAATTACCATGTTGGTGATAAAAACTTGAACTGTTGCTTGAAAGTTCAAATATTACATAAGGTTTATTTGGGTGAAATGTTTCTGGATAAGATACAGTCCTTTGAAGTATTCTTTTCATTCATTACACCCAAACGTGAACAGAAAGTGCCTCTGCCATTTGCCAATTTATCATGCTTAACCAATCTAGCTCTCTGTCCACTTAGAAATGCACTCTTTTTAAGATAATCACAAGACAATGATCAGTGAAATCACCGTAGATTAAAAAGCACCCCAGATTAAGAGGTCACCCTCTACAAAGCAACAAAAGTATCAGCCCTAAACTTTTTCTCCCATATTTTCTCGTAAATAAAGATATTGATGCATAAAGCAGGCACTTCTATGTCAGGGGTTGCAGGAGGGAAGGGAAAGGATACTCTCTTGACAGCTATATAGGGTAGGTGTCATGGAATAGGGTGTGGTTTTCTAGGTGCTGAGTCCTTAAAAAGGTTATCTTTGGCTCTATAATCCTTTTATAGGGTTCCCTCAAATTGTACTTGCTAAATCACAGCACATAAACCCACGTTTTAGAAATGAACTACCCATGAAAAAATTAACTAAATGTCAGTGGGAGCAATATTCATGTATAGAAAAGAAACAAAAATGACTGGTTCACTTGGTTAATCCTTAAACAGAGTGTAATTTTTATTTGGATTTAAGCCTTAACAGGGTTATCAATTTTATTTCCTTTAATTAGAGCCAGGGTTTAAGAACTATTGCAACAAATACGTATCCTAAATTGACAGAGTTCCCATCCCCTCCCCCCCCCCCCCTCTCCCACCACCACCATCACCACTGGCTTCTCTTAGCACACACAAGCAATGCAAGGTTCCTTTAGAGGGCTCGATCTTGATGCTATGATCAAATTATATGGCTGATTTTGCTTCGATTTTCATAAGATAGTGCTAATCAAACAACTTTAGTCTCCCCTTTATTCTTGCAAATGGCTAATGCAGGGCTGTCATTAGTAGCCAGGTACTGTCAACAAAAAGTTTGAAAAAACAGCTACTTAAGACCTTAATGACAGCCTGGGAGTGGTCATAAAGACAACAGAAAAATCCACTCTTGGACAGCCAGTACAAAAGCCCTACATGGATGTGGGATTCCACACCATGGACTCAGGATTCCAGTCTGTCAATAAAGCATACATATTTCTAGATTTCAATGTTTAGTGGCGTTCCAGATTCCTTGAGCCTTATTCCAGATTCCAAAGCCCAGTATTCCAGAATCCACCAGCAAAAATTTACCAGATTCCAAAATCTGGACTCCCTTGCATTTAGCCGACCTACATCATATCAGATCTAGAGTCGCAAACATCGTCTATAAATGTAAAACACAAGTCTCTACTTTTTCAAGGGCTTTTCAGATGTTACTTATTTTATAAGGAGACAACTCTGATCTTGAAGAGTAGAAACACTTACATTCCCTTTGCCAGGGAAATTTCGTAGACGTGTTGTCGCAAAGAAGAAGCTTTACCAAGTGAGACTTGCACTGCAAAATCCACACTGACGGCAAGCTGTTTCATGTACTTGTCAGATGGTTGTGTTCCATCGTACGGTACATATATGTACGGAAAGACGCCATGAACGTGCAAACACGTCTTTTGTCCACTTGGAGTAGCGCCATAAATGCGAATAATAGGAACCTTGCCAATGGCAGTTTCACGAAAGGTGGAATTACAGACATCGAGATCAGGGATCGGAGCCGCGATATAGAAATCACTGTTGACGATTCGAATAGAAAAAACCATTTTCCAGTGAGGAAAATCGCCATTACATGATCAGAATTCTTGGAAATTTCTTGTGAAGGAAATTTATCAAAATGGTCGACTGGACAATTTTTCCGCCATTTTGTTTTCGCGCAACTAACTCGCCCCAGGCTTCTTTGACTTCTACTCGGGGGTTTTCGCACACCAGCTCACACCTCGAAAACTGGAATGTCAGCCTCTGCTCGCAAAAATTTACCAGATTCCAAAATCTGGACTCCCTTAGATTTGGGCGACCCACATCAATCAGATCTAGAGTCACAATGACAAAAAAGAAAGTGTCACGCTATTTGCTACCAAACGTGTCTTCTCATTACTTAATTCAAAAAAGTAATGGCTCAGATTTCATTTTTTTAAGACTATATCATAAGCATAGAAATTATTTCCTGTCGTTTGTTGCATGCTACGGAGGACTGAATATGGATATGGATATGGATTGAAACTTGAAAAAAAAATGGGTTAACCTTTTCAAGTTCCAATGGTATGCCTGTAAAATTCTCCCCCCCCCCCCCCCCCCCCCAAAAAAAAAAAGAAATATTATGGTTAGTGCTTTCTGGTGGAATCTTTGTGATATATTTTTCAGGACTCTTCAGGTCGTTTTTGTTTTTTGTGTTTTCAATCAATATTTATCCAGGGGCATCCAATTTAGCAGAGGTAGTTTAAATGGAGCCGCAACACAACATAAAAACAAAGACATTAAGACATTAAAACTAGACAATTAATTAAGTTACAAAGGCAACATGTACCGCTTTATTTAGCTTGATTTTAAATTCACTGAGGGTCTCTACTTGTCTAATGATTCTCGGTAGGGTGTTGTAGGTCCGAGCATCGTTTATTTTGAAGCTACAATGAGAGACAAAAGCGTTGAGACACTTCCGTAAAATGGCCCCTTTTTGCATAGTGGGCATACCTATCCTTTTTCCCTGTCTACCCCAACCCCTTCCCCCCAAAATCAATGTTGTATATTGGACCCTCAAGTCTCTCTTTTACTTACTGATTCGGGAGGTGAGGGATTTACGGCGTTTAAAAAGAATGAAATAATAAACGAAATAGATGTTTGATAAAAGCATCCATTTTAAACAAGTGTGTCAGTTACTTTTGTCCCTCATTGTACCTTGGTATTTCGTAGTTTTTGCGACGGGAGGGCGCAGCAAATCACGGCTTCTGGTGTTTTAGCCATGGAAAAGGTGCGCGTGCCTAAACTCTGTAAGTAAGTACGAAGGCGCTATTCCATGAAGACACTTATGGACTAAGACGCATTTGAGGTAATTTCTACGTGCTTGTAGGCTGGGCCGGGCAAGTGTTGATTTTAACTCCTGAGCCCCGATAGTTGAACCTTCAATAATACATGCCGCGCATTATGGGATAATGCATTACAAACTGACCTAAAACAACAACTATACGTACGCTGACATAGTCCCTTTAAATTCTGTGGACGAAATCCTACGGAGTGGAACCTCTTTAGCAAAATAGTAATTTCCTTTTAGGACTATTTTTCTTTTCCTTTTTTTTTTTTCATAAAAATTGAATATGAGAATATTCTTGAATTTGATATGGGGATTAAAAGGTTAAGATAGGAATACTCATCCGTATCTAGGCTGTTAATAGGCTGTAACTGATCTTCTTACAGAAACCGGGCGGCGCAGAGAACTGAATCACGTACGCAATGTATGGAAACTCTGAAAACTGTCTTTATTCTTAAAGAACGTTCTCTTTATAATTCTGACGTCATTGTATCTGTGCGAGATACGTGCTTGGCCTGAAAAAATGAAATAAAACTGAGTGCTCATTAAAAAAATGCTAGAGGAAAATGACTTTGGTGTCGGCAAATGTGTATCAAATTGATTATCGTGAAAAGCTGGATTAAACTGTGTGAAATTTCCTGCCTAAGGCTGTCTGGAAGTCTTGTTGAATAAGTGAAAACGAATTACCATAATTAAAGAACAAGTGGTTTATTTTATCCCCAGATTTCCAGATGAGCTAAAATAAATAAAGACTTGTTCTTTACTTTATCCAAAATAGGTGTTTCGTTTTGAACCGGAGATTCAGTATCTTTATAGCTTAAAACACAAATCGCGTGTATTTTTTTACTTTGTCCATTTTTATTCCTTCATTACAAGGTTATTTATATCTTTATAAGTAGGCAGTACAACTGCCCATCAATTGGCCAGTGGGAGGTCTTAGCAATAGTCATGATTAAGTTTGAAACACCGAGAACACGTGCAGATTTTTATGTATGACCCGTCCACCTACCGGCTGGCAATCTAGAATCATGTTAAGAAAACAGATTTAATATAGGCTAGCTAAATCCATGAATACAAATGGGATTAGTTTGTTTATGCACAAATATTTTCGTGACCAATCAAAAGGGAAGTAACACATCGTATTCCCACATCCTCTTTGCCTGTTCGTGACCAAAGCCGCCGCAAGCCACGCCGCAAGCCACACCACAAGTCGTTTGTACACTGGCAAGTAGCCGGCAAAGGAAAGGAGAAACAAAAACACAGGGTTACTGGGGAGAAAAATGGGTTACTTCTCTTTTTTCCTTGTCTTGTTTCCTACCTTCCTTACATGCTTGCTCTCAGAGCCCACACTAAAAAGGAAATCCCGTTCTCTCATTTTAGTACAGAGTTTGGCTACGGAATAAAGGTTTTTAGCTCCTGGCGGGGATGTACATTTTCCCCTCCAAAACAAACAGACCGTTTAGCGATAGAATATATTTGTAACATGTCTTTTTTTGAGAACAAGCGTAGAATGAAAACAGGAGCCTAACAATTAAAAACGCTGATCTGCGCAGCATTTACTCCTCTGGGGAATGAAAACGAACTCGAGGAAGCAGTTAAAGGTGACGGGGAAGGGGTGGGACCTTGCTCTTCCCCCCCCCCCCCCTCCCCTCCTTTTCTTCACACACACGCACAGACTCTTGATTCAGAAAAGGGAAAGACAGCCTGCTATGCAAGCCGATGCAAAATAAACTAAAGACGTACAGCTAGCCAAAAAGTAGAAGAGTTATTTGAACAGGTGCAGCGAACTTAGCGGTATTTCCGTGCTCGGCCACTGTTTGATATAAACAACTCTCTCGAACTTGCGTCCAAGTCTAAAGTCCCCCATTTTTCAGCTGCGCTACACGGATACCTCAATCTTGTTTGCAAGAAAAACGCTAGGGTGACATGACATGAAAAGAGTGTACTTTTGAATTCTTTCACGTGCATGACCCCAAATGTGGCGTGCCTTGAATGCCAATTTAGCGTTAAGGCACGTTCAACCACAATTATATGCCTTGTGTTTCCGGCTTTTGTACTTGACCTTAATCAATAGTCCATAACCCAAAACATTTCCGTAAAGAGAAAGAATGTGCTGATGGCGATGACATCAAACCATTCATGTGCAGTGTACGCGGATCAAGATCAAATGAAAACTAATCAAATGTAGAAGAAAGCGACATGTAATTTAGCAGTTCATTGCTCATTAATCATCGAAGATTCGGTATCGTCGGGCAATATACAGTACATGTATGTTGACAGGCGGTCAGACTATCCATTCAACATTTGCCACCCAGGTGCTCTTAAGGCAGACAAACATTCCGCAAGAAAAAAACCAAAAACTATTGCTTTGAAAATAGACAATTTTAAGGTAGTAAAGATTTTAACTGACGTAAGCAGGTAAAACAACCACATGTGTCAAGTTTGCCGATCACATAAATCAATCCGTGTTGGTTCCTTCCTGAAGCGATAAGCCCGTTTTTAAGAACTTAACTTAACTTTAACTTTAACTTTATTACACATCGCTCACTCGGAAAAATACATGAGAACAACCAAAGCCGGCGGCTTAAATGGCATAGCTACCTGTACGACGTGCGTGCCTGAAAAAGTCGAGGGTTAAAAAAAAATCTAGCTTTTTGCCTTAGTTTGTGAGTAAGCGACGATTGATGTGCGACAAAAAATTTTACAACTCTTACTCAAGTTATTTCGTGTCCCTTAGCAGGTGTAGAACGTAACCTCACCTCAGATTTGGGGCGGGACCCCCTCCCGCCCCAAGGGGAGGCAGGGGATTTAAGAAATTATGCGTACCTCTGGAAAAATCCTGGCTACGCCCCTGCTAAGGACAGCAAAAAAAACGTGAAGAATTTACATGAGTAAAAGAAGGCTTTAACTAAAATAATTACATACGCCAGCTTCGCCACTGACCGCTTAAAGGGCAGTTCTAGCTTTTGACTGTTGAAGAGGTACTGCGCATGAGCAGTGTTTTTCCGTGATACTGTTTGGCAAGACCTTCAGATAGAGAGGAGAGGCGCAAAGTCAGAAAGCGGGGAAAAAAAAAAAGAAGAAGAAGCCCCCTCGCTAATTTTCTTTCTCTTTGCGTCCAATGTTCTCTGTTTAAACTCCCGGAGCAGCCGGCGTGCAAGATGGTTCTACTAGTTAAGCAATCGTCAACACGCCTCAGCAATAATTTTCCGGTGGTTCAAACTCTAGACTCAAAGCACTGGCCGGGCGAGCATAATAACCAGGGGTACCCAACGTCAATTTTCGGAAAATATCTGTTCGGAAGACGATTTGAGATAGAATTATGTTCAACATCAAGAGAATTGATAGGGTGTCCAATTCTAGAATCTATGATCTAACTCAGACTGCCCCGCTAGTAGAAAATGTTAGAACCCGCCAACTGAGGTTTCTGGGCCATGTACTCAGGATGCCTGATGGTGAGCCATGCAAAGAGTACGCACTGTATCAGTTCCACTACATGGGAAGAGAAAACCAGGAAGGCAACGAACCCTGTTTCTCAGATACATTCAACACCTTTTGGGAGACACAGACAACATGATTGGCCCGGGCAAGTTGTCTGAATTGGCACAGGACCGTTGTGGCTGGAGGAAGCTCGTAGTCGCCTGCTCTGCAGCCGACCGATGATGGTGATGATGATGATGACAGCAAGTGAACGTTGAAAACAAAAACCGTTGAAGTAGTGATAGAAAAAATTTGAAATAGAAAAATAAATGATAACAAAGAGAAGAAATAAAGGCTGTATTACATTTCATCTTTCTTATTTATACCTAAAGGTTCAAGAGTTTCACCTCTCTCGATGAGGTATGCCTCTCTAGCTTTTCGTACACTGTCTCTATTAGATTTAGTAAGCTCTAGTGGGATGAGTGTGATGTCGTTAGCGGAGTGATCATTGGTAAGAAAGTGTTCTGAGACTGTGGTGGCTTTAGAGATATTAGAGGGGTTATCAACTGGTCTGCGGTGTTCGTTGAAGCGGTCTTTGAGTCGTCGTTTGGTTTCACCTATGTATTGTTTGGAGCGGTGGTTACATGCATTGTACCATGTAAATGCCGTTTTTAGAGTTACAGTCAATGTCATTAGTGATAGGCCTGGTTTCGCCTGTAGCGTGGAATGTGTATGAAGTTTGTCCGTCAGATATGTATTTGCAAGTGAGACAGTTTTTTCCGCAAGGGTATGAGCCTCGGGGGCTGGTTTCAAATTGTAACGTCTCATTATATGCCAGTAAGACCCTGAAGAAGGAAGGCTGCTTCCGAAATATTGGTAAAAGATAATATATTCCCGACTGTAAAATCAGCCTTGCTTTTTAGTCTTATATTTTCACTTATTGCTGATTAGATCCTTTATTAGGATCCGGTCCTTCTTTTTTGTAAGCTGGTCCTTGCTTAAAAATTGAATATAAAAAAGGATATAATTGTCCATTTTTAACAGATGTTTACCCTAAGAAGATCACCTAGAATTTTCGGGAGCGTTTTTTCTGGCTGAAATTTTCGAAAAGGTAAGTTTTGATACCTATAATTTTCGGATCACTAGACTTTCAGCTAGGAAATCTGAACAGATGGAAAAATTTTAGGGGATAAAAATATGCCTATATCTACCGTTTAAATACTAAAATACGTTTAACAATGCTATGTTTAAGTGGTTTTGAACTATATTCTCGTTGGCTACCCCTGAATAACAACTTTGAACGTGAATCACACTTTTTTTACATTTCTTTGCCATCGTTGAACGACTACAAATTGAAACTTCCCTCACGTTTTTATGGAGGGTGATCATTCTACCGCTTGTAAATAAATCATGCCGTTGTTGGGGTGAGCTAAAAAGCTTCTGCACCTATCAGTGTTAAGCCCCAGGGTGGGGGGGGGGGGGGGGGGGGGCGGGCAGACCCAGGGGAATTTGACATTTTAATGAAAGCCAGAGTCAAATTCCCCACCCCCAGGCACCTACTAAATGTCAATTTCGCCTCTGGGGTAACTTTTTCTAACAGAGTTAGGACTTAATAATTGACAGTTTGGAAAGGATATGTCTATTACAACCTCACATAGAAACAGAAACAGAAGGAATGAAGACTCTTCTATTTATAAACATTCGATCATACAATGAAAGAAGTGATGGTTCATATATACCGAAAAATAGAACAGATTCCTCACCTTTCTTTCGCTCATGTTGTCTTGTTACTTTCAAGAAAAGCAGAGGTCATTTACCTCTGGTGACTTCTGGGTATTACCAAGATGGCAGGTCATTCATTTCCAGTTTCTCTCGGTCTTCCAAGATGGCGGTCATCTCAAATTCCCGACCCTGGGGCAACGCTTGAATGTCAAAATCCCGACCCAGGGGAAGGCACGCTCAGTCAATTTCCCGTGGGTAGCCCGCCCCCCACCCCACCCTCCCCCCTGGGGCTTAACATTGATAGGTGCATTAAGAGCTCAAAGTGTTTGTAAGGTCAGTGAGTACTAGTCATGCGTGCAACTTTCATGTGGAAATGAAAGTCAGCCTGGCTTATAACTAGTCGAAAATCTGGCTGCGCCCCTGTAATTTGTCTGAATCGTTTCTCCTTATTTGCCCACGTTACATTTGTATCAAATTACCAACTGCTACTCCAACTTGTTAGCATCGACAACGAGTACGAGTTCTAGAACGAGATCAGCGATTTTGCGTACTGCGCATCCCTTCTGCGCATCTCCACGTTTTTAAGTCGTCCTGTCAAGTTGCACTACGACGTGTTCTCACCAAAAACTCGAAGTGGGCAGAACGACTGGGAAGAGCTGGTTTTCAAAGGTAAATTCCGATCGTTTAATGCAGTTTCTTTTCGTCTCTAGCCTCTCTTTATCATCTTGAACATTCCTTAAATTATGTTTTATGTAAAAAAGAAATGCTTTTGAAGTCGAGGAAAAGCAACCGAACGCGATATTTCCTACACAGAGTAAATTTGCATTTACCCGGGAAAGTTTCATGTCTCTCCACAGGCTCACGAAATAACCCCGAAAATTGCCATTATTTGGTCGAAAATATCCCAGCAGTCGAAGATATCAATAAAGAATACTTACTTCTTTATCCAGTGTAGTTGTTGTGTTGAATTTGATGAGTTTTAGTGTGTTTTAAGACCGAAGATTCAGGTCGAATCTTCGATACTTTCCATGCTCAAATACAGGATAATCTGTGCTGCTTACATCATATAAAGCACAAAATTTTTCTTCGTCCAAAAAACCTTCCAATATGTAACTGAGTAACAAGCAGTCTTGAACGTTTTTTAGAGTCATTCTTTGTGGAAGCGCTACCTCGACTCAAATATTTTCTATAAACTCGAACTCGGTGTCATTGCTAACATAGAAAGCTGAGAAAACGACTTCGAGTACGAGTACGGCTTGAGGTCCTTCTCGTACTCGTACTCGTACTCGTTGTTGATGCTAACATCCTCTAATATTTGAATTGTAACGACTTTCCGATTCTTCATAAATCCCCTGAAGAAGGACGGCTTGTCCGTCCGAAATATCGGGTAACCTCAAGTCACTTTTCTCTTTGCTGTTTTGTTATTTATTCCTACATTTTTGTCTTAATTGGATAAAACAGCAGGATTTGGCTGTTGTCATTTTATTTTAAAAAGTTTTATCGTTCATTGGGCTTAGGGCCAGACGCCGATCTTTTCAGGAGCCGAACCTAATCCATTGAATTATTAGAAGTACAAGTTCGGCGTCTGAATCAATTAGGAACGCCTATTTCAAATTGGAGGGCTCAGCCGTTCTTCAGGCCTAGCCCGGCCGGGAATTTCGACTGTGGAACGACTTTGGAAAGGCTTTGAATCAGACGCCCAACTTTTCATGTACCGAACCTAATGCATAAATTATAATAACGTATTTTGCAAGCAGTTTGACTAAATGGGCATTTTTCTCCTTATTTTGAATTGAGTTCGGCTGGAATTAAGACCGGCGGCGTCTGAATCAATTCAGGCGGTCTAAATAATTTGGGTTGGCCTTAATTCGAATTAGGTGCGGCTCATGAAAAGTTCGGCGTCTGAAACGGGCCTAAGTGAGTTGAGTCCTGACACGCTCTATATATCAGTCTGTTTCAGACGGATAGAACGTTTAAAGATCGTCTCCGAGACAAACGTTGATCTTCACATACGACGAACTAAAGTAATAAATAAAAATTGTGTGATAATGTATATTTAGCCTTGTTCGGGAGGAAATTTATTAAAATTGCTGGCAGTTTATTGGTTCGAAGCGTCCTAAGTTGGACGTCTAGGACCCAACAGAAGATCTTAACTTGATTTAGGTGGACCCAAATTAGAGTTTGGTTCGTCTCATGAAATGTTCGACGTTTGGCCGAAGCCTTAGAATTCAACTGCAAAGAATTTCTCCAAAATTTGACAATACGAACGAGATGGAATAAGCGCGGGAAAGTTTGAAATAGCCCCCTGAAATCAATTTTTTTATAAGTGACGTTTTCGCGGCCGTCACCGTCCGCCGTGGTTGCTTTAACAGTATACTTCCTTCTCAAATACCGTTTATTTTTTATTATTCTATTTTGCAAATTTTTCTGAAGTTTTCGTATCAGGCCAAGGCTTCAAAGTACTTAGAACGTTCTTAAGACCACGTTGTACTTAACAGGTCCTTAACTAAACATTTGGTAGCCCCAATAAGGAGAAAAATAGTAAGAGCCCTAAAATTAAAGAGAACTGTCAAACTTTCTTTATATAACGCACTTCGCAATACATAAATACAGTTCGATAAAACACCTGTATAAAACATATGCTGCACCCGTTTTAGGTATTTGCAATGAACTTAGCCTTGGACGGACACTTTAGGTAGACGGTATTTAGCAGTTAACTTGACGTAAACAAAGCTAATCGTGTTAATTATCATAGTGAGCCGGGTAGCATTGTTTCGGTCACAAGCAACCAGAATGTCCTTGTAAGAGAAGATTTTGTTTTAATCGATGCATAGCAGGGATTTTCAGCATTTTTAACCTTTTTTGTGTGTGTTCTGAACGAATATATACACCTGCGAGAGTTATTTTCGGACATGCGTCTTTCAGACTCCTTCAGAGTCCATCATTTCCTCTTCACATCAATCACAGATGAAATTTTAAAAATTTCATTGATCTAAACTATGCATAACACCAAAAACAAACTGAGAAACTCTTCCTTGTAAATTTTATCACAAGCCAATAAATTTCCGTCAATGAATACTAAATTTTTTACTGGTTACTATTATCAGATTGAATACGGGTTAACTTGGCAACCATGTTCGTGCTCTTTTCTCAGAATATTTGAATCCCCCCAGTCTCTCAAATTGCTGGTCAACAACAGATCGATAAGCAGACGTTAGTCTAGTCTAGTCTAGGGTGATCCTCGGAACTTCAAGTTGGAGTCTGAGGATGATCTGGACAGACTCAGGTCGACTAAAGTCTGCTTTACAGTGTACTTGTCGACAACCTTAAACCGCAACATCTCTTGACTTGTATTCTCCCCATATGCAGGTGTTAGTACCTATTAATAGAGAATCTTTCTTTCGGCTAGTTTTAGTTTTATCTCATGACTACTCACAAATTTTTTACGTAAAGATTTATTTCTCATATAAATTTTGATCAAACGAGTCTTGAGGTAATGAATTATATGTAGGAAGAAATTCGCGGGGTTGACGGGCCCTAAACAAAATGGAACTACATATACATCATAAAACAACGATGATTTAACTTAAGCGACCAGTTTCGAAATAGAGGAATACCACTTTATGATTATGTTAATAAAATAAGCAGGCCAGGTCTGCTGCTTTTTTGCTCTTGGTTGTGTTAGATGCTTCTGACGGAATGTAAGCTTCCGTAAATATCATACTTTTAATAACTTTTCAATGAAATGTCTTCCGTTATACCACGCTGGTTTGTTTTATTATTGTTCAGAATAAAGCAAATTTGATTATCTTCGGTAAAGAGGACATAAAACAGGCCAGGCAACTTCGACGAGACGCTGTGTTCTGGGGTATGTTAGCCTAAACCTTTCAGTATCCTTGTTCATTCAAAAGTGAAAAGCTAGAACTTACTGTAAATAAATATTTAGGTCAAATATGTCCATAATCCTCTTTACGCTTCATTTTTTGAAAAATACTAAGAATAGCTGAAAAACACCACCCAGCACAAAAACTCCGGACTTAAACGAATAGAACGGTTATCCAGAAATTTTTAAGCAATATTTGCTCCTTCAACCAGGTATTTAAATGAAAAAGGTGGGTTCTGCCTCTTAAATCTCAAGAAACGTTTCCGTTATTGTCAGGCAGCTGTACTCGTCTTTTCTTTGACAGTTTAAGTTTCTTTTTCCTTCTAAATCTTGGATCTACACCTGGGTGGCGACTTCAAAACACTAAACATTTCATCAATTATCCGGACACAGTTTCGTCAGTCGCCATGACCCGGTTGACAAGCTTTATCTTGAAGCCATCACCCAACTGAGAAGTCTCGTGATGGCACTAGTCAGTGAAGGCCAAGCTTCCGTTACGATTGGCCACTTTTCTTGTCGTGTGCATTTCAATTATCTTTTTCAAAGAGAAAGAAAAAAATACCCAACCTTTCCCGACAACACAGAAATTGATGATTGATAATAACTGAATGACTGATAATTTCATCGAAGTCAATAGTTTATATACAGCGACGATCCATGCATGGCGGTAAAGTTAAAGTTGGCCCTTCGTTCTATATAAAAAGGAGACAAAGCGCCGGCGCGTTGTACCAGTCATTCTGAAGACAAATGGAACAACACTTAACACAAACATTAGAAAAATTGGGTCAAGAATGAATGCCTTCGACCGGTATGGCATGCGATCAATATGAAAATGAGAAATACACGACATCAACGCTTAAAAAAATTACATCATTTGCAGCGGTAAAGAATAAATGACATTTCTAGCTTTGTACGATCACATTTTTCACTAAAAATCAAAATACTGGCAATCACATTAGACATTACTCTGTTTCGTTCACCTAACCCTTCTGAATGTATTTCAAATCCTAATCCCCCGACCTGCACCCAACCCTTTCCGCTACCTCTTCGCGTAGCCTCGTAGGGTCGGTAAAACCGTGAACGTCAAAAGAATAACGAACGTTTAAAGAAGAAAACGACAACTCTGCACGTGGATAATACTTTTACAAGTCACGCGACAACAAGAAAGATGCTAATGCGACGTAAAATAAATTCTAGTGGAGGACGTAGCCACGCGACAACAATTTTTTAGTTGTCTTTATGAAAGTTTTGACCTAAGAAACGGTTTTAATAATTCATGTGTATAGCTTGAAGTAATTGAGTTTTTAGTAGATTTCGCCCACATTTGACAAATTTAACGAGTTGGAAATCACGCGATGAAGTTTGAAAACTGACGTGAAGATATTTATATTTATTTTTATAAATGAGGTTTTCGCTGCTTTCGCCGTAGTCATCGCTCATAATTCCATTATTTTTAAGAGCTGGTACGTTTCGGTAAGCTAATCAAAGACTTTCTATTAGTATTTTCGATGGTTACACTTTTCTTCCTAGTTTTCTTTTTATTTCTTTTTTCAGGTTTTTTTTTTTTTTTTTTCATTTTTCAGAAAGTTATCGATTCCAATACGCTGTTAAAGCCAACTCTTTCAGTTTTTAATAAAATATCTTTTTTGGAATCCGAACAACGAGGAGTTTGTCTCTTTTCCACGGTAGTCTTCAGAGAAGCGTATTGCGGCACTAAAAGGACAGTTCATAAATACAAAAAGTATCCATATACGAAAAGGATAGTTCGAGTGATCTTATTTACCATTTTAAGCGATACTACAGTTGCACTGTAGTGGATATACAAGTGTCATTTCTTCCGCTTGTCTCTTTCCGGTAGTTATTTAAAAGATAGAATTTTCCGGCCCTTCTGAACAACAAATTTTGTGAATATTTGCGGTACAGACATACGACTGAAAAGCAAAATGCGTAACAAAACAATGATTTCGAAAAAGACGTTTCTTTTTTATCTTTTCTTTTTAGAAGTGTCACAAATTTACTATAAAATGGCGACTGAAGGGAGATAAAAGATGACTAGTTAAGATTTCCATTTACACTAAACCAGATCTAAGAATTTTTCAACGAAATTTGTGTTACTCAACAGTGCGTGTGCAATTATGGCTGGTTGATAATTATAGGCATCAACGTTTATAATGAGCTTAGAACTCGTGATTTCACTCCAAAAGACCTTGTCTGCGGTTTGGGATAATTGACATAACTCTGTGGCTAATGAACAAATCAAAGCGGATTTCATTAAACCAACATACAACTCAGTATCGCGTCGCAAATTGTTACCATTTTTAGTCATACTCTTTTCTCAGAGACATTCGTTAAAATTTTGCTTTATTCAAGGTTCACTTGAATAGAAATTAGGCTGAAAATTTCGATTTTTTTTATTATTTCTGAAAAATGGATAGTATATTGTGGTAGTTTGTTTCCGAACTTTCCTGAACTTAAAAACAGCTGACAAGATTCCCTCTTGCGTGCGATAATCCAACTTTATTTTATAGTGACTTGTTCATCGTCACCAAAATAAACTTCCACTAATACTGCTACTTTAACAACTCATAAATACTGTAAGAAGGAGGTATTATGACAGACAAACTTTCTTCTTGCGAAAGTCGGGTTTAAGTTTTGGGTTTGCTGTGTGATTTTCAAGGCAAAATCGCTTCACTATACCGCCGCGTATAGCCGGAATTTGCTTCCTCCCTGGAAATGAATTTACAGCACGGTTAACACTGAGTTAGCTCTAGAACGTGTCCGGTTTAACTGGCGAGATGGCTGATTTAGGCGGTTCATCATGTTTTTTTAAATTAAAAATACTGGAGATCCGGACATAAGCATCGTCAAACTAAACGTCTCTAATTGGCAAAGTCAATATTCCACGGTCTATGTCCGATACAATGAAACGCTCAAAAGTCCCTCATTTATACTACAATCTGTTGATTGGACAAAAGATGAGGAATGTGTTCCTAGAAAAGAGAGATAATGTAAGGTCCTTTCTTAGGGCAACGAGCAAGAGCTGTCTGTTATTGTTGTTGTATTAAGTGGGTGTATCCAACAGCAGTATAAAGCATTGTTGCTCGACTCAAGGGCCATACATTTTGGTCATTTTGTACATAACCTAGTGTAATTTCATGATAATTCTAACGAAATTATTTAGGTAGTACAGAAACTCGGGAGACTTCTGACTGCTCCTGAAAGCTGAAACACAAATTGTTTGTAGTACATAGCCGACACGGATAGTGGTCCTTTCCGGACATAGAGATTCGATCATTGCCCTTTTTGGACCCATTGTCAGAGTGTTTTAAGGTGAAACATCAAAGTGAAACTATGCGTGGCTGAAATGAAATTCCACGAGTGAGCCTTCACAAATATCTAAGCATTTCTGGTGCAATTTATTACCCAATTTGTGCAACATCACACCCAAAGGTATTAAAAAACCGGCTGGTGCACTTTGCGGGGTTGATAGCAAGGTGATCGATCGATGAGCACACATTTGTGCGCGCGCCAAAGGAATTTGGACAATACGAAGGAGAGAAGGGGGCCGGGTATGAGTATAGATTTCGCTACAATAGAGTGGCCAATCACAAATAATGGTTTAAAATTGAGAAACATCCGTTTGTTTTGCTACTTTTTCCTTATGTAACTGAGATCTGTGTGAAACTATTAATGGCTATTAATAACAGATCAACCAGCTTGTGTAGAGCTTCACTATTCGTTAAATTGTGACACGTTTTGAATTTTTTTTTTTTTGGACTCTTTTACCGACAAAAAAGTAACTCTTCAGCTTAAGACAAATCAGAGAAGTTTACCAAGTGATAATTAATGACATTTTTTTTTCAAATGATACTAACCAGGGGCGCATGTAGCTACCTGTACGCACTCTACGCACGTGCGTACCTGAAAAAGTCGAGGGTTGCCTTACTTTGTGAGTAAGCGACGATTGATGTGCAACAAAAAATTTTTACAACTCTTACTCAAGTTCTTCCGGCGTGTCTCTTAGCAGGTGTAGAACGTAACCTCACCTCAGATTTGGGGCGGGAGGCGGGGAGAGGAGGCAGGGGAATTAAGAAATTGTGCGTACCTCTGGAAAAATCCTGGGTACGCCCCTGCTAACACGAGTTAATTGTTAAGTTTAGTTCAAAATATACGTGAAAAAAAAAACGTAAACAACCAGTGCGGCGTGAATGAATTTATCAGTTAACAACATTCACCAAGCACCGAAGGAGATATGATACAGTTATTATAATTATTAATAATACCATAGTCAATACGAGCACGCTTTTTCATGACTTGAGCGTGTTTATTTTGGGACAAATTTTAAGCCTTTAAATTATGGATGTTTGACTGTGAGAATATTGTGATCTGTGTTTTTCGCAAAATATTTCCTGTTTCAATTAACGGAAAGCTACACCTCCTTTTTGCCTCCATTTGATATTGTGTGAGAAAAAATATTTCCCTGTAATCTATTTACAATTATAATAAGTTGCCTATGTAGCAAAAAGATTTTTAAGCGTACGTGTCATTGACTCATAGCTAATTAGTCCGGTCCAATATAATGCAAAAGAACTCAGTCTTTTTACGTGATGTCAGGCCATGTCTAGCCATCTGGGGGTGTTGGTAACTTGGTATTGTGCCTTAAACCAAGGAGAGCAAATATTGTCAGGCCTCTAGCGAAACAGACCGCGCGACAATTTCCCATGGTATGAAGAGAAAAAAGTAGAGGCAATATTTACTTCAAGGTGAAGGAGCTGTAAAAGCTAATTACCATAGCTCGTAAACGGAACATTTGTTGACGTTTGGTAGCCTTAAGACTTGAACGTGACGGCCTGCTCACTCCTGCCACTGATTGCGCCCACTCTTCCTGAAATCCAGAAATTAAAAGGACTGAGAAGTCGTTAAAAACTTACAAAGATAATAAAGTTGTAATGATACAAAACCACACTGGTGTAAATCTTATGCTTTGTACAAGTCAACGAACGAGACGTGCTTTCATGCCGATATCATCCCAGTTGGGAGTCTTGTCGGTGGATCATTCTGAATTATGAATTTTTAACAATAACAGGTGGGCCAAATCATTGCCACAACAGTGATTTTAAAAAAGAGCTTCTCCTATTTTTCTATTTTTAAAAAATATTCTTTAATCCGGGGTTTTTATAGATGAAGACCTTGTAAACCACTATAGTGAACGGACCACACGGAGCAAGACTTAAGCTCACATGACCTCCTATACCTGCACGCGCGCGGAGCCGGGTGCATGTCTCGGAGAAATTATAGATTTAACGTATTTGTTTTTTAGCCTTAGCCAAAATGCCAGGCGCTGAAAATCTGGTTTGAGCCGGAGTGAGGTATCACAAGTATTTCAACCTTGCAAATCGCGTTATAAGCGATCTGATCCTCTAGCTAACAGCGGAAAGACATGCGAGGCTCTCTTAGACCCCTTAGCCAGTCGAATATTAACACTGAAGACGGTTACCTAAAACATTTCTACAATGAAGTTAGAAAAAAAGAAGTATCAATTAACCGTATGGGAGATTGATTGGTTGATTAATTACAGTGGTTCAGATTTGAATACAGTGTCAGTTGGGGACCGCGTAGTTAGGTTTAAACAAAGTCTGCGTATCTTAAACCACGTTTTACTGGTGGGCTTCTGTATCTAACTATATCTGCCATATCAGTATCAAACAACAGGATGGTTTAAGTAGACCATTGTTTTACGATTCTCTTGCGCTTTATATACCTTCTTGACACTTTTCACAATAAGCAGCAGCTAAATGTTGGGTTATTTGCTCATTTAAAGGTAATTAAGAATGCGACTGAGTGTGAGAAAACACCGGCTTACTTATGGTTATTGAATATATGGAACTGTCCTGTATATTAGCTTACTTACGCCGAGAATCAGTCCAAACCATTCCGATGCACTGTTTGTATAAAAACTCGAACAAGTCTGTGTCTGTCAGAAAGCGGAACATAAAACACATTAGTAAAATCCAACTAGTGGTCTATTATCAATCATACGTTCTGGGTTGAGCCACTACTAGGGTATATGTTATAGCCCACTAGTAGCGAAACAGCGCCGGTCTTGAAAACCAAAACAATGGCGCAAGAGTCCCGCACTATTATAATAGTAACAGTAATCGTCAACGTGAATGACGAGGTTAAGGCTGATCGGGTTGAAAAACAATCGCCAAACTAATATTAAACAAATAGAGATAAAACTAAATGAAACAATACAAATATACGAAAAAAAGCAAAAAACTAACAGAGCCTACTGCTACAGTGAAGAAGAGTAATGGAGTAGGAGTTTAACTGAGTTTCGTAGATTGTTCCAGTATTTTCCAGTTATGTTAGTAACTGTTATACAGAAATTGTTGAAAATTGTTCTTATTTGCGTAGCCGTAGAAAGCTAGATATATGTGAAGGTGATGACCATTAACCAACTTGTATTAATATAAACTAGAGAAAGTGCTTTAAACAACATGCTCCTCCGATGCTCTAGTGAGCGCATAGAGGCCGAGGCTAAGTAACTCTTCATAGCTCTTAGTATTTCCTGCATTCAACAAAGTTTCTTACAGTTAGTCCGTGCCCGATATTCAAAGTGCGGTAGGACACAAAGCTTGATTAATAGTGCATGCAATTAATCAATATATTTTCCTAGTTTTGTCACTGTAGCCAGGAACCCATCCGTATAAGAAACACTTGTGCATGAGGGCAAAACCACGACGACAAACCAGTAGCTATACCAGTGAGGGTCAGCCAGATCTTTAGTATACTTGGATCGATCAGTAAACTCTTCAATACCAATTTTTAAACTGTAGAGCAGTAAACTGATCCTTACGGCAGGAAGAGTGATAGGAAAAATAAAGAAAGAAAACAAAAATAAAATAGTGAATTATATTTGCCTTATATTTCAGTTTGCAACACAAACCTTCAGCGGGGGCTATAATTGCAAATAAGGCCCACTTCATAGTATTACTAGTGCATATTTAGGATGGATTTGTAACATACGCCGGTAAAGCCGTCGCAGAATGCTGGTACTACTGTACCCGAGTCTAAAGTTCTTTCATTATATTTAACCTTAAAAATAAAAAGAAGGCGTCCAGTAGTTTCAAATACCCGGATTGCGCTGATACCGACTGGATTTAACTTTTCAATCCTACGCTTTATGATTGGCTGGAAAATCTGGCGCCGAAAAATACTTTCCCGCGTTTGAGCTGCTGCACGTATTTGGCACGATATCTGATTGGGATTGGTGCATTTCTATTTTTTAATAACAAGGGTGGTAAATACTGTTTTGGATTAGTTAAGTTCAATGCTAATTCAAACATTCCTATGCATATAACCTTCAAGTTGTTTTAAATTAAATTTAAGAGATTGATCGATAAAGGGGCTTATCAAGAACCACGCCGTGATCCAAAATCCCTGATTTCCCTGCTCAAAGATTTTCCTTTTCTCGTAGAATTCCTAGCGTCATTCGAAATGTATCAACATCGCGAATGACGTGAAGAAGGCAGGTGGATAAACTCCAACTAAATCGGCGTTTGGTGGATTTCAGCTGAGATTCGTATACAATTTGTGATTGATAACATCAAGCTTGCGGACTTCCGTTTGTCGATTCAGTCTGCGGGCAGGTCACGTACGCTGGATATTTCAGAAGCACACGCGAGTAGCCCACGCGATTAACCCATGGGAATGGACGGGGAAAGCGCTCACCGTCGCGCTACGCGCTCAAAAGCTCGACTTGTGAGCAAGTCTGGGGGAAAGACTCAAAGACGAAATCTTGCAGTTGTCACTTGAATCGAGTTGTTTTACTAGGGGAACCTACTTGAGAACGATATGCTACAAAATGTAAAGGGTATGTGGCTTAGAAGAAGAAGACTGAAGAACAAGAAGAAGAAATAGAGCTTTGGTTGTAAATAAACATTCTAACTATATAAAGATATCTAAAAATTAAAAGCTATATTATTCGCGTTGGGCCTATACTTCTACCGGCAGCTGATGGGTCGTGGAAATTAGCAAAAAATATAATAATTTAACGTCAATAGTGACAATTTTATTCCATGGGTGTTATATATTTAGGGCCGGTGTGATCATTATCTCTAAGTGACTCTTTTACGAGCGAGACCCTTCTTTGACGCTTTAGAATACGTATGATGATGTATTCTGGGTTATGATAAGGCAGGTCGACCCTCATTGAAGCCAGTATTGCAACAAGCAAATCATTAATGTGTAAATTCCGGTATTCCCTTTAATTGCTAACAAACTGCTGAAAGGCTCTTTACCCAGGCTTAAAACATTTTTTTTTTAAATCACAGGAAACTGTAATAAAATGGTATGCCCTAATTTGTTTTTAAAAATTATATTTTAACCTGACCGTCGCATAAGTCGCTTACTGATTTATATTGAGCTTGGCAAAGTTTCCCGGTTTTAAAAGCAATGGAAATTACGTAGACGTAGCAGCGGGAAACAGCTGTGTGAAACGGTGTGCTCTTATAAAGCTTTGTAAAAAAAAAAATAATAATGACTTTTTTCCCACTAAGTTTCACCGTTTGAAACAATTACAAAATTTTTACCAATACGTCAATACTTGACTCTACATTCTTGCATAGATTATGGCTGAATTTTAAAAGTGCTGACATAATCATCTAACCACTTACGTCGTTTCTAAACAAAGGAGTGTCAGTATTTTTCAGTTAATGATCCTACTTGCGTCTTTAAATTTCCTTCTTGATTTAGAGCATGTTTGTAGACTCCAAATGCTTCATTCCCTGTTTGGTTACGCAAAACAGAATTCATGACATTCATGTCATCGCGCATCACGTACATTGTTGTCGCATGTTGTATATATTGATTTTTTTACTGTCATTCAGCAGTCAATACCTGGTACTACTTATTTTCATTTATTTGCCATCAATACAGCTATCATACTTTCCTATTATCTGTCAAGGCCAGGTGATTTTTTTTCCCTACTTGTTCACGCAACACCGTTTCATGCTAATGACGTGAAGTGCCTGACCGGTTCAATGATTCCGACCTGCTGGCAAAAAGTGGTTTAACCTCTATTAAACGCAGTCGGTTTAAAAAACTAAGTTGTGCACTTAAAATTATAAAGGAGCGTCGTTTCTCTTTTTCCGGTTTTATACTAGACTGATGCTGCTAATGGTCAGTATTATAAGTATTTCTAGTGCGGATCATTTTTTTTTATGCTTTTCCAATTATAGAGGTCACAAGACCTTGCAAACTGAGTTCGATTCAGTGTTTAACAGGGTCTAGAGGCTGTACGGGATGGGTTTAGCCGAGAACTGGCCAGAATTTTGAGCGAAAGTTAAGTTTCGTTTTTAAACAAACTATTGGCTGAGATGTGAGATCCTAAGAAATAACTCACAGCTACCGAGATTAGGGCAGCACCATGCACGCCCTCATTTAATATGTGCCCCTTCAACCAGTTCATAATCACTAAGATAACGGAGGCACGAAATTTTATCACAAATTTAATTATATGAACCAGTAAAACATTTATCGACGGTTTGTTCTTCATAACCAAAACCATTTATCGGAGATAAAAGACCGAGAGAGTATAGCTTAATATATAGCGGGCCTAGAGAGCTCCACTCCATCAAAATTTAGCCAGACAATGGGGGAAAGTGGCCTTTTTACATTATTGTTAGCTCTGTACGTTTAAAGAAGATTGGTAGGAAACTTTTAATTTCTCGCCACATTTGGGCGAGACGAATTGGAAAGGTAAAGATGCCATGGTTTTATTGATGCGTGATCAAGCGTGATGACCAAGGTGAATGTCAATGGGAGACTAATGGAGGTATATCTAAGTTTAATAATCGAGTGGGGTTGGTTCGCATCGTAGCCAAAAAAATTTTATCCGGAAATCAAGAAAGTGCAGACTATATTGCCTTAGTTGCGCCAGTCTGCCATTAAATTATTTATGTCTCATGTTTGTCGCCAAGCTAGAAAGTTATAACCAGTCAATTACGGTTTCTTTATGCAGCCACCCGTCAGAGAAAATTAGGGTGAAACGGGTGAAAGTTTCTGGAATTTGAAACAACCTGTGATCGGACTAAGTGGAAGGTACTAATACAATTAGCGGACAATGTAAACACTAGAAACGCACATGTTCAACAGAATGAAACAAGCAATTGACACATTCTAAAAGGTATTTTTGTTCTTGACAAATTCATGCCGATGTAATTGCCCAACTGTAGTGAAACCGCACTCTTAATATATGCTTCCGGTGGCCTCGAGTGTCGAGCTTGCAAGGCAGGAAATATGATACTTCACTATGACGTGAGAGCCCATCTATTTTATGCGAAAATTGAAACCCACTTTTGAGTATGTTCATACTCGACTAACTCTCCCCTTTTGCCATGACAAGCACCGTGATTTTCATCAAAAGACGGTCGTGATTTTTCTATAGAGAATGTCGCGTGAGGTTCCCCGATATATTAAAGCAAGGAGTTTCCAGTTCGCTGACAAAAATTACAATATAATCAAAGTTCGAAAGAATGATAACAAAAAGAGTTACGCGCGTGGGCGAACAGCAGTGCATTGAAGTACCTTGGCTCTTCATTGGTCAATTTTCGAGGAAAGTACTTTATCACCATTGGTTCCAATTAATAGGCGGGTTCAACGTCACTCAACGAGAATCTTTAGCCAATCATTGTACCCAATATTATCACCCATGACAACACTGCTGACGTCACGCAGGAATCGATTTCTGATATAGCGAACTGGCGGCGTGTTGGAGGAAAAATTTGCACTCTGGAATCGCCGAGGTAGTTGTAGTGTGTCGAGTTAACGTTTTGTTTCATTTTTCGTGGCTTGGTTATGAGTGTTCTGGACGAGTCAGGGATCCTAGAGGAAAGGCGAGACAACCGTCCTCGTTCGAGTACATGGCCCCTCCCAGACCCTTCGGAGTTTACAAAACCCGAACGTGATGTCGATCAGCCTAGCTTGAAACAGCTCAGCACAAGCGAGGGGCCGAAGAAAAGTTCGCGAAAAAATGCTTGGGGAAACTTGTCGTATGCAGACTTGATAACTCAAGCGATTCAGAGCTCGTCAGAGCAACGGCTGACACTGTCACAGATTTATGACTGGATGGTGAACACAGTTCCCTATTTTAGGGACAAGGGAGATAGTAATAGTTCGGCGGGTTGGAAGGTAAGCTTAAATGTCATTTCCTTGTATGCAGTCTATCTTTTGATTTGCCGTCTTTAACAGCTGACTGACTCCCTAATTTCACTTTCGACGCATTGTATACCTTAAGTAACACAGTGTTCAACGGTGATTTTTCTCTTGTCTCGCATTTCTTTGCAGAATTCAATACGCCACAACTTATCCCTTCACAGCAAATTCGTCAGGGTTCAGAACGAAGGTAATGGCAAAAGTTCGTGGTGGATGCTTAACCCTGATGCCAAAGGGGGTAAAACGAGTCGGCGACGTTCAGGCTCACTGGACTCTGCTCCAAAATCAGAGAAAAAGCGCGGACGATCGAGAAAGGAGAAAATTAAAGAAGAAGACGGCGACTCGCCTTCTAGTCCTCGCTTGTCAGTAAGCCGGGCGCGTGATGCAAACCGAGCCAGCTCTCCGGGGAATGTTTCGCCGACTAATAGCTCGAGCTCAGATTCTTTGCTTACTATTCCAGAAGCTGAATCACCATTACCTTTTCCACTTGGTGACAGTTTTGCCAGACCGCGAACTTCGTCGAATGCCTCGACAGTCAGCAGTCTAGGTGGTCGATTGTCGCCCATACCAGCTCATGGAGATGAACTCGAATTATGCGAGGATCATATGCCTCCGAATAATTTCAATATGGTTAACAATCCAAACTCCGCAGCAGATGAGCTGTCGCAAATGGCTGACTCGATGACTTTGAACTCGTTTGCCGCTGAAAATAACAACAGATTAAAACAAACTTTGACGCCAGTACAACCTCAGTTACTTCCGTCCGAACCTCATAGTGACATTAGCGTCATGGCTGTATCGAACAGTATCACTTCTAGCATATCATCAAACAGCTTTGACACTGGCTACAATAGCAGTGGATATTTACAACCTATTCAACACCCGCAACAGTCTCTCAGTCCAGAGATACTCCCACCGCAAACTATCGCCGCCCCTCAACCTGTGTTTGGCAATTTGCGATCGTATTCGCAAGCTCCATTGCAACAATCCCATTATCAGGGGAACTTTCGACAAGAATTGTCGGCACCCCGGCAGAGCAGTACCCCAGTGAGGGTTAATAATATATACTGTGAGGACCAAGATATGGAGGTGCAACAAACTCCAGAAAATTTGTTTCAGAATTTTCACGCCGCTGGCTTTGCTAATAGTAACCCCTGTGTTAATGGGTTACCACAAAATCACCAGAGCTTTAATTTCATAGCAGAACCTCGATATCTTCAGCAGCAACAGCAGCAAGTTACACCGGCCTCGCTTATGATGCAGCAGGAAAATGGACTACATCCCTTGCACCAGCAGGGGAATCCGTTCAACAGGGAATTCAGGACAACAAATAATAACCAGCTGGAGTTTATGAACGAGAAATTCCCAAGTGATTTAGAACTGGATATGGACAATTTCAATGGAGAGCTGGATTGTGACATTGAAAGGATAATCTATGACGAACTAAAAGATGGTGGCTTTGATATAAACATAGAGCAGTTTTTTAATCAGATACCTAATGTAGGGGAGCTACGCAGTGGTTTGTACTGATTTAAAGATTAACCTATTGTACATATACTGAGATTTTGTAGCAGAACTAATTAAGGACTTCACACTTGTTCTAAAAATGAAGGTTATTTTGTGAATCCATCCTTTGAAGTCTGCTCCTTCAGGGTCAACGACCGCCTGAATATTCTTTACTTTTAGTTTATCTATAGAATATTGATGTCCTGTTGAATCCTGTATTTGGCAGAAAATCACAGCTGAAGAATCTTCCATACCACAGGTGTGCAGTGTGGCCTGGTCAGATAGGTGCTATGGCACATATGTGGGAATTACTTCACATCTGTGCTAAAAAATAGAATCCTTTTGATTGCTGACATGCGTACCAGTGTTGCACATTTTCATTGATGATACATAAGGCTATTGATATCGCTCTATTCTCATCTCTAATAGCAGTATTTTGACTGTAATAATACTACAGTTATTAAAGAAATTGTTTTTGTACATGTATTGAATTACCCTGTAATGGTTTGCTTTGCCAGAATAGTCAGGGGAATCATTCGGTTGATATAAACAAGGTGTTCTAAGTTCTCTGTTTTTTGAAAATTGTTGGAAGTCTATTTAGCTTCGACACGAGTACCAGTAGTGGCTGTTTGTCTGGGAGTTTTGATTCAGGCTTATTTTGTGTAAAACTCTGGTTGCTCTAAAGTTAATGTTTTGATATATTGACAGTAAAAATAGTGGTCAGTTTTGAGTGTTCTGTGATAAGTTTGGCTTTGTGGCAGCAATTCTGTCTAGAAAAAGATTTGTACTTGTACATTTTATACCAGCTGACAGCATTATTTTTAAATTGAGTTAAGTTGTACAGTTTATAGAATTTTTCTTAAAGTTATTGTCAGTTAGCTGTGTGTTTGCCAAAATGATTTCTGCTCTTATGTTACAAAGGGCTAGTCAACAAGTTGGTATGTGTAGAAGAAGCCTATAGCTATTCTGAGAGAAATTGAATTGTATCAGGCTATAGATTAAATGGTAGTGCTTTGTAATATTGTGAATATGAATTATTACAACAGGGCAAGACTTCTTTAGAATTTAGTTTATATCGGTTGCAAGAAGTTGTGGCCACTGTGTCACAAAAATTATATATAAATATACATATATATGTCAATGCTATATGCCTATATTTATGGTATTGAAGACAATAAATTATTTTCTGTTGGCAGTTTTCTCATTTATTAATTTCATTAATACCAAGGTTGCAAACTACACCACAGAAAATAATAGAATAAATAGTGGTTTTTCCATGCATTTTGTTTCTTTTCTACTACAGGTGCTTGCAGTTAGGGATCTTTTTTCTCATTCTATTCTTGAAGCTGTTTGTAATGTTATCTTTGAAATTCAAACAACCACATCACTTCCATGTGCTTGCATCGTGGGTTTCTCTTGGTAAAATTTATGCAAATTCAAAGAGCTCACTAAAGGATTGGGTCATTGTCACTTAGAATGTTACCCGCAGAGAAGACATGTTCAATTGTTGTACTCTCCGTGAGTACAAAGCTCCCTTTGTTTTCCAGTGTCATTTAGTTCAAACGAGCGATATCATTTCGGCTGGCCCTTGGGAATATCAAATCAGCTGTCGCATTGAAGTGCCTTGATTGTCTCGATCTCGTGACTTAAATGGCAAAGCACAGGAGTGTAGGTCAAGTCTGTCATGGTATATTTAAATTCCTCGCGGTTTATGTTTCTTCGCTCGCAATCAATTTCCAGTTTTCTGCTTACGTCTGGATGTTATAACTACGCATCACGTATCTTTTATTCCAAATGGCCAGAGGGGACGGGGAAATTAGATTCAAGAAGGGTTTTGTGCGCTAAACGATAAGAAATTGCACTTTTTTTATCCGGGCGCACTGATTGAAGAACAGACATTTCCGCTGCTTTGTCTTGTAGTCTTTGTTTTGTTGGGTCACGCATGGCTAAAACCACGCTATATCTGTACATGGCTGTGTTCTTTTTGTATTAATTACTTCATACCTGGAGGGGCCCAATATCAACCTAGTTATACATTTCGCAAGGAAGGGGAAACGCAAGCTATTTATATTATAAAAAAATCGTGTCGGAAATGTTTGACTTGATGAAAGAAAAAATTAGCCTTTCGAAGGTGAAGTTCTCTTCCTTTTTAGCTGAAGCCGCTTATCCGGCCGAAATAACAACCAAAATATAATGGAGTTCTTACGTAACTAGTCAAATATTGTACTCTGCTTGCGTTTCTCCCTGCATTTTCGCGCGCGCGAAATTCCTTGGCAACCTGTGCAATTGCGTGAGTATTATCATGATTTTTGTTAGACGTTTTTCCAGCAGACTTGACCTGCGCAGGAGCTCCTGACCTGCGAAAATAAATGGTCCGATTCGGGATAACACTAAAGAAATGTTCAAGATTATCAAGAGTTTTTTTTTCTCAGACAGCTTTTGCTATGTCCTGATTATCTTAAATAAATATGACAAATTGCAGTCATTGCAACAGATTTAAAATACACCTTGTCAAATGACAGGACATTCCATTACGGCTTATACACAGAAACTTAGTGTTGAGAGCCTGCACATTCTCGACCCCAGTGGACCCCAGTGCTTACGGGTTTGATCTCTCTCCTCTACATGCGCAGAAGAGCTCTGGGTCGAGATTGAGCCTGCAGTACTCTGGAACACATTCGCGTCCAGGACATGCTCATTTCGCAAATGTGACTTCGCGCGCGAAAGTCAGCAGAAAAATATTTTTGTTTATGTCTGATTTTTCGGCTGCATACTGCCGATCTGTTAGAAAATGATCGAAGGCTGCATAGTGGCAAAGCTAGTACTAGGTAAGTTTATAAACTGGTTGAAATTAACAGACAGGATGGGTGTTTGATGTCGAATATCGAAGGATCGGAATCGAAAACGGTGCTCAAAGTTCGTAGCTTCAAAGCTTGATAAATCAAATCTCATGTTCTATACTGTATACACATTTTTATCAGCAGCGTAATCGATGATTTCACTCTGCTTATTTTGGGACCTTAATTCATGTTTAAACCGAGGTTTCTTCATGATCATTTAACCTTAAGTCATCCATGATATTTTTGTAACGTATCACACAGAAAATACCAAGCTTACACTACCACCTGCGACTAGACCAGAGTAATAAGCAGTAAGCTTATGTAATCGTAAATTAAGCTTATGTTTATTGCAGCAGGGAAAGTAATAACATCAATGAATCAGGATGAATTATTGAGTGATGTATGATGCAAAGAGGCCACCAAAGCTTAACCATTGTTCCCATAGTATACCCTGCTAGCAGAGGCTTTTCCCTTGTGTTTCTCAGCATTGTACTGCTATTCTCTTCGCGGTTTTGGCTGCTCGCGTTTTGTTTTGGTTGTTTCTGTGCCGAGGAAAAACCTCTGCAGACAGCCGTTTGGGATTCCTGTTGAGCATGCGCATTAGATACCTCCAAGATCTAGGAGGTAATCACATGACTAAACCGGTTGTGGAACCGGTTTTATTGACTCGCGCATCTTTTTTGTTCTAGTTTGCTGTGCAAAAGTGAGCCCGCTATATCAACATGGCGAGTGCGAGTCTTCCCGTGGGAAAATTGACTCATGAATACATTCGCAACATTCGCCAATACATAAGAAAACAAGAGAGAAGAAACTTTATTTGCGCTACCGCGAAACTGACGGGCAAACTCCGGCGGCGGCATCGTATTACCGACACGTGACCCAGAAATTCCATGGTAACCACATTTTCATCTCGCGCATGCTCAACAGGAATCCCAAATGGCTGTCTGCAGAGGTTTTGCCTCGGCACAGAAACAACTAAAACAAAATGCGAGCAGCCAAAACTACGAAGAGAATGGTAGTACAACACTGAGAAACACAAGGGAATAGCCTCTGCTAGCAGGGTACCCATAGTAATAATCACTACAATAAAATTACATGCATTTCTTTGATCAAAGAGAAAGACCAGAAATTGTACATAATCTGTCACACTTAACATAGCAATTGGATGTTGCTACAATCAGTGAACAGTTGTCTCTACCTGAAAGCTTGCATTAGAGGCATTATTTTAATGCTTTTTTTTTCGGGCGAGCGAGGAGCGCCATACAAGCAAGATGAGACAAGGTGCAGTAAAAATAATGCTTGTCCTCACACCATTGTTTGTGCTTTTCCGATGTTCATGTGGTGAACTTAGCTGTCCAATTAATTTGTTTTTAATTTTTAATGGTGCACTAGTGAGAAGCACACTTACACTTCCAGTGAACATTTTCACTTGGAAGAAGAAGAAACTATGCTCGCCCAGGGCAACAAAAATTTTCGTGCCCCGGGTGAGCATAGTTTCTTTTTCTTCCAAGTGAAAAAGTTCACTGGAAGTGTAAGTGTGCTGCTCACTAGTACATCATTAAAAATTAAAAATTAAAAAAAAATGTTAATAAAAAAATAATGCTTGTCCTCACACCACGTTCATGTGGTGAACTTAGCTGTCCAATTGGCTTATTGATCTCATGTGACCTAGAGCTGTTTATTGATTTGACAGCTAATTTTAAGTGAAAGGAATGACTGAGGAAATATAGCAGTGAATAGAGCTTTGGACTGTTACTGAGATATAGTAATTCAAGTAAAATTGAACCATCTATTAAAGATGTGAAAAGTTTTGTGCCACAGGGAAACAACAATCGATTTGAAACTTGCTATGAAGAATTACCGGTAACCGTCTCTAATATATCAGTTTTTAAGTGGTTCTAGTAACACAGTAGAACAGTTTTGATAGAACGGCTGCCAGATGAATCTTTCTCTTTCTCTTTTGTATTTTGCTTTTTACTGTGCAACATTATATCATAGCCATCAGTTTCTGAGTCGATATAAGTAAATAAAAAACATTTTAAAGTTTATGTTTTGATCTGACCCTTATGAGTTATTCTGTCCGAACAGCGGGGATCATGTTTAAACACTCCATGAAATATCCCGAAATTGTCACTCTCTTTGCAATACAGGCAAGTTTTTTTTTGCCTTCATTCAGGGATCAATAAACATAGGTGACTGTTGTAATCAGTTTTATCAGGAGCTGATTATTGGCTCCCGGTTTTATCAATAACCCTATCAATAGCTTAGCTTAGCACTGTACGAGACATTCTCTTGATCTCAAAGACTCCAAACGGCTACTGGGATTGAATGTCTGTAAATAAGTCTTGAAGATTGAGTCTTCACTTGCCAAACGTCCGATATTCTGCAACTAGTGAATAAGAAGTACTTCAAATTTTCTTAAGATAAAGAAAGTAAACATGGCTGTTTTGTTTCATTAGCAATTTGACCTTTTTGAACTTCCTTGTTGGTATACATTGTTTAAACACTGTGACTAGTTCGTCATTTAGGGGTTTGTCGGGGGCGGAAGAGCACAAACAATGGAGTGTGGACAGGCATTCCTTTTTCTGCGCCTCCCCCCGTTGTGTGTGTCTAGTGCTCCTCACTCACTTCATGCTTGCTGTCACTCGCCTGTTATGCAGGCTACTACCTGATTGCTGAAATCACTAAACCATCCTTAGCAATATTGTATCAATCACTAAACAGAAGGGAATTAAAGGCTTCTTTGTGCTAGAGTGACTCTGTTTATAGTAAGATTGAGAGTCCTTAGCTAACCCAGGGTGGGTACTCCAATATATTTTGGGAACATAATGCCAGAATGGGCAAAAGTGATAGAGCGATTTTCGTATGACCTTGAAAAATGGTTTCGGTAAGTGTTCGTCATCTGTTTCATAAGCCAATGGATGAAAAGATCAAAACATGGACTCTTCGTTTTCCCGCCAAAGAAAACCCTAGTATGGAGAAGGCATTGTTCGATTGGCCAATCGTGTTGTAGTATGACGTCAAAGCGAAGGATCCATTGATTTCTAGAAAGTTCTCAGGCATGAAGTTTTTTTACGCGAACGTTCGCTTAACCAACCAAAAGCCACCTGCGTTTGTATCCGTTCGATATAACCAATCAAATCGCTCTATTTCCGTTCGTTTGCTGTTTCTGTTTTGTTCGCACGTTTTCATTTCAAGGTCATACGAAAATTGCTCTACCCTAATTACGGATTGAGACCATCAAAAACCATACCTTATAAGATGGCATGTGCACTTATCTCTGAGCTACACTGTGCCTATGTAGTCCATTTATGGTATTGCTCCAGTGATGAGATATGAGATGACACAAGTTCATGTACTGATGTTTATTTCTTTTCTTCACCTTACTTCCATAAACACCGTTAGAACTTGGTGATGTCCTTAAATCACTAGAACTAGGAAAAGTTCTTGTTTTCTTGAAATTGATTGACAAAGAAACTTGCATCAACTAACCACAAACACAAAAAACGTAATCTTTTAATAACAAAATTGCATGGCGCATTTTGCTTGTGCCCTAGCTTGCATTATAGAAAGAACTTTCAAGTTAAATCTAGAAATTGCATTAGCTTGCGCATGAAGAAAACAAAGATTTCGGATAAAAAATAAGTGGATTAAACGTGTGGCTAATTGCTGAGTTCCTCCCCCAGCCCCCCAGTTTAGCAAACCTCTCTTTGGCAATATTGTAGCTTACAGGCAAAATTCTCAGTGTGTTCTAGTTATTATTTGGGAATGACTTGTTAATGCAGAGCAAATTGATCAGGATTGTAGGAATCAAATGCCACCTAAATTTTGCATTGAATGTTGTAATATTTCTATGGTAGACTTTTTCCAAATAAGAAATGCTGAGTGGTTTGTGATTGACATTAAACCGTCATTTGTTGATTTTTGGGGTCTTGATGTATCTGAATATTTAGACTGCACTACTATGGTTTTTCACTTCTGCCTGTTCTCGTGCCCTAAATGTGAGCGTCACACCTTTGGGCTAAAACCTTTTATCTCATGCCTAACCACACCTAAACAACAATTTCTTGCACTTAGCTAGGGAAAGGTTTGATGTACTGTATCTCTGACTAACTGAGCCACTTTCAAAAAACTGCTCCAAGAGTCCTCTATGTAGCTGACTGTACTTTTCTGATTTGTAATTCTTCCCATCACTGATTATGATGACATGGATTATTGTGGTATCATACTCAGGTTCTGATCAAACCATGATCCCAAGTTCCTAGCTGAAGTTACGGGAGCTATAATGCTCTCACTGACACTAAGACCATCAATGCAGTTCACTTTAGCCAGCTGCTTTCTGGTGCCTATAATCATGAAGTCCATCTTATTATCATTCAGGCGTGGTTTATCCTTGATCATCCACGATCGTATAGCCTGTATGCATTGCTCCAAATGACAAAGTGACAAAGTGGATCGTTTTGCATATTAGGACATGCTGAGTTTTCTTCTTAATTCCTTGCTTTCTAAGGATGTAAGAATTAGCTCTGTAAAGTGTGAAGAAAAGGGCTAGGAAAATTAAAGGAGCCTAGTGCTCTCAGAACCCATAAAATCCAAGACATCTAGCATAGGAGTTTAGTTGAGCCCTTCCTCCTATTATAGTAATATTACTGCATGCTGGTTGCTATAATATTATCTTTTTAACAAGTCTTACAATGTAATGTATATGGTCTGTCCTATTGTAGGTTACTTGACAGATGAGGGACTTCACAGAACTTGTGCTTCTTTTAGGGAAGAATGCTCTCTTTTTCACAATGGCAACAATAACTTAGATCAGGTACACTGAAGAAGGATTCTAAATATTTTCATTGCCACCATAGCTTGTGGCCATGATTGTACAAGTCATACAAAGTCACATTCTCATTCAAAGTCCTTACCTTGATGACTCATTATCATCATCATTTTCACCTCTTACTACCGCTGTCTTTGCTATAGTACAGTGGAAGCTGTGTAAGCAGACACCGTTGGGATGCAAAAAATGTGTCCATAACTAGAGCTGGCTACTTAGGAGAATGATTCTTGTATGTGGCCACTAGAGATGTAAGAAGGGTTAAGTGGCTGCTAATTACAGGAGCTTACACAGCTAAAAGTAAAAATTAGGAATGTAAAAAAAAACTGTTTGTCAGTGTTTAGCTATATACTGTTGCTCTCACAATGTTGTAATTTAAAAAAATTCTAGTGGTCCTTTGAAGATTGTAACTGGGGGGATGTGTATGTGAAAAAACCAACACTGAAACTGATAAAAATTCAGGGTGCAAAGAAAGTCAGTTTTACAGCTGCCTGCCATTTGGGCAAGCTGTAGCTAGCATGTATAGTGCAAGCGCTTAAAAACAAAGCCAAAATCTAACTAGTAAACCCTAAAAAGTGTCTTCTTCAGTGGCTTACAGGAATGTCTGATTACAGGAATGTAAAAATACAGTGTTGTATAGGAGTTGAAACAGGTTTTGTGAAGGCAGCTGTAAATAGAGCTCTCTGCTTAAGAGAGTGTCCTATAGGAGAGTTGCCACTGCAAATGTATTCTTATCTCTGTGACTACATAAATTTGAAAAAAGTACTTGTATGATTTTGTCTGTCACTACATGTATGCAATTAAAAACTTCTTTTTTAGGTTTTTCTCACATCAGACCTGAAGACAATCTTGGAAGATTATTCACAGCTAAAAGAGACCGGTTTGTCAGATTTTCCTTTCTTTTGTCTTTATCCATACACGTACATGAACAGCTGTAAAAAAAATTATAATTTCATTATTATTATTGCTCCTTGCTCCTGATTGCTCCTTTTGCCTTATAACCCTGAATCACTCCTTTGCTTGTCAAAAGTACCTTGATTGCTTCACCTGGAGACACAACTCAATCCTTAACTTCATTGCCAAGTCACTTCAGTAGGTTTTTTTGCAGGTCACAGGTCACAGGTCATAAATAAAGTTGGGAGACGATATCTTAAGTTAGAAATATAGTGTTTTAAAAATACTGTGGCAGTTGCATTTCTGAGAACAGCTTGCAAGTTTGATCTGGCTATGACAGGTGGAATGGAAATCACTCTTAAACTGCACGACAACATAGCATGCTTGTTACTAGTGAAGTACTTAACTTTGAGTCGTAAACTTTGTTAGAAAGAAACCTTTCATTTACGTTTTAATGATCCATTTAACCAAGATGTTAATGTTCAAATGAAAGTGTTAGGTTTTTTAAAGAAAAATATGCCTCATAGGTCATTCATCAAGTCTCAAAAATTTTGACTTATCATGTAATACATTATTTATTATACTAAATCTGCATCAAGAAACCTCAGTAAACAAACTGTTTAAAGGTTTTTTTCAAAAAGACCCAGTGCCATCTAAAAGAGACCACTGAGCAATTTCAGTCATGTTTGTGAGCAGAGTACAGTGTCAGAGAAGAATGAGACAATAAACATTTTTGCTTGCCGTTACCTGTTTCTTATCCCTTAAATTATCCGTTTATAGTAAATTATTGTGAAGTCATTTGTGATGGCTGCTGCCGCTGAGTAAGGGCTCAAGGACTCACAAGTTACCTCAGTGTATTAGTATTAGTATTTCTGGCTTGCAAGCGATATATTCAGTGGTCATGTGTTTGAATAAAATGACCCTCAAACAGTGACTCTGAATCTCTAAGCAATGTTTCAAAAAATGAGCGTGAGTGTATTATCAGGCTTAAAAACTTGAGGCAAAACCAAGACATGACTGCGAATTTCTTTTATCTACTTCAAAATGTATCATATTGATCTACTCATTCTTGCCCTAATATTAAGGTTTGGGGTTATTTTTGTCTAAGTTAGATGTAAAGTTTAGCTGTGTTTTTATCAGATATAAAGACACTCATTAAACATTCATTTTTTTTTCTTTATGAATTATTAATACATTTTTCAAAGGTACATTCCAATGGATACCCTGCGAGCAGTGGTTTCTCCAGGCCGAACGCTACGGGAGAGAAACCACTGCGAGCAACCGTTTGATTCTTTGATCGAGCCGCCGTCCAGCGCTGTGGACGAATTTAATTTTGAACAGGTAAAACCTGTTTCGAAACAAGTTTAGGCTCTCGCGCATTTGCTTGCGTTTATAATTGCTGTCCTTAAAACGAGCCCGCTGTATCCAAAGAGGAATGGAAAAAGCGTTGTCTTCCGTCCTGCAGGGCTTAAATTCTTTGGGCATAAGTAAGTTGACAAAGGAACAGCGACAGGCACTTTTTCTATTTTCGAAAGGTAAAGACACATTCGCCGTACTCCCTACGGGGCATGGTAAATGCTTGATCTATCAAATGGCTGTTCTTTTGGCTAAGGAAATGAACAAAGACTGACCAGTTATCATTGTTATTTCTCCTCTGAAGTCATTAGTCGCGGACCAGATAAGAGAGTGCGGACGTTTTGGTCTTTCATCTTGCAAACTAGAAGCTGAAAACGTTGAGTCATTGAAAAAGGAATGCAATTTCGACATTATTTTTGCAAGTCCAGAAGTTTTTGAATCGTTCGCTTTGAATCACTTTTGAATCAAGAGGAAGTGACATCATTTGACGTTTGACGTAGGCGTCACGTGCACGCGCATGCTCGATGGAAAATCAAACGGTTGCTCGCAGTGGTTTCTCTCCCGTAGCGTTTGGCCTGGAGAAACCACTGCTCGCAGGGTATCCAATGGATTGTTTACAAACTAGACCCCTGATCAGCGGTCTCTTGTGACCTGTGACCTGTAACCTGTGACCTGAAAAAAACCTGCCGAGTCACTTCAACCTGTAATTAATGTTCACTCTTTACTCTATGCTGATGTTCATGGTTTTCTGAATCCCTCAATAATAACTGGTGAAAATTATCACTAGATCTAATATCTTTTCCTAATCCAGTCCAAGTGTAGACTGTGAGCAGGACTTACCTCAGGATGGTCTCGCGAACAAGGAAATCGAGCAAAGCGAGTGGCAGGAATGCTTCTTCCCGCCTCTCTCCAGTTTCCCTCTCGGCCATTCCGCTTTCTCCAGTCCTGCCGAGCTTAGACTTGACTGACTGAAGAGGGACTGCTTGCAGTCTAGTCCAAGTGCCTATATGTTCTAGAATTACCAGTTGGTTTCGAGTTTAACCTTAACAACAATGCCGTTCTTAAAAAAGAAAAATATCTGAACTTGATGAAAGAAATGAGTAGAAATTACAGATATGTGAAATTTGTAAACCTATCCATGAGCTCCCTTGGTGTTTTCTCCAACAAATGCTCCACGTTCTTAGACATGATGAATGACATTGGCATTGACAAAAAGCAGCAACAATAATTATATAATAAAAAAAAAGATAAATATAGTGAAATGATGTGAAAAATGAATTATTTCATATACTTCACATCATTTCACTCCTCACGGGAGATATGAACTCAATAAATTGACCTTGCTCCCAATGTGTGGCTTCATAGCTCAGTTGGTAGAGCAACGCACCGGCAACGCAGAGGTCACGGGTTCGAATCCTGTTGAAGCCCTGATTTTTTTCAGGCTTCTTCTTTCCAATTGCTTAAATTGGAAAATTTACTGTGATGATCATTCTTCACTTTCATTATTCTTATTATTATGCAGTTTACATGTAGGGTCTCTTTAATCATTATTTCTATTGTTATTTTTAGGAAGAGAGAATGGCACACCGACTAGTACTGCTGTTCTGAAATCTTTATGGAGAGATTTGGATGTTGTGATTGGACAACTGAAGTAAGTCTTGTCAATTAAAATTCCCAAACAAAAACAGATGTGGAGATTGTTTTTTGCTTATTTGCTGTTTTAGTGCTGTGTCTTTGTCAACCCTGCCTTCGTCTTTAAGTCAGGGCTATAGGTACATACAGGTTAGTTAGTATTTTACTGAGTGGTTCAGTGTGACGGTGCCTGGTGGGTATGGCTTGCAACATTGCCAGGTATATTTCCTTCCTCGTGCTAGAGCATTGCCTGGCTCCACCAACCTTGTAGTAACCAGTGCCCAAGCTCATCTATTAATTGGTGATAAATTCAAATCTAGGATAAACTGTTTTAACTACACCCTAGTCAATAACACAGTAACCTGTACCTCACCTGTGGATTTAACAGAAATCTCTCTGCCTTGCTTCTCATCAAATATCAAATTTTACCATTGAAAATTTTATTTTGTCTCCCCTGCTGTGGGACTGCGTGAGTCTTAGGTCATTGCCCGTTAGACGGGAAGGTTTCTTTATGCTCACAGCTGTAAACTAACAAGAACATTTACATCAACTGTCTTTCAGATACGCCACCATTCCAGCAAATGTTCCCAAGGTTAATACCATTAAGAACCAATCCAGTAAGTTATAGTTTGCTTCCAAGAAGGCAATAATATTAAACTTAAGAATGATTTTAGACTTCCTTAACATAGGAAATTCATCATTGGTAGGTAACTGACTCTTTTACGTCCGAAAAGTGACCAAAGTCCGAATCTGACAAATATTTAAAATGTCTGTTTTACAAATGCTGAAAAGCAAATACATAGTACTTCCATGTGAAACTACTTTTAAAGAGGTTTCATTTGAATGGTCAGATGAAAGGATTTAATCCACAGACTCAAAATTTAGATCAAGAAGCAAATGAATTAAAGGTGCAATGTGAAAGTGTGTGTACTGCTGAAGAGGTTTCATTTTAATGGTTATAATTTAACATACAGTACATGTAGGATTTCATCCACAGACTTACAAGTTAGAACAGCATTTCTCTGCTTTAAATATACTAGTCTTTCAGCTCTTAATGTAAAGGCAAATCTTTGCTTACATTTTTTTCCTCATTGGCTTACATGCATGTACATGCCTTTCATTCTCTGATCAGGCTATTTTATTTATCTGTGAAATTTTGAGCCTGATTTACCAACTAGTTTCAGAGAAATTACCTTTAAAAGAGTTGAAACTTTACAAAAAATGTATGGGTTCATTGATGTTTTTGCGACCGAGTAATTCCACAGTTTTCCATGACTGCTATTTCCTTTGTTGTTGTTGTTGTGCAAATTGCCCAAGTTAACCAACTCTTTCAACCTTTGAATTTAATTTGTGCATACAGCAAAGCCTTAGCTTCTATGGGTAATTAACTTGTATGATTACTTATGAATAAAAATGTAAACAATGATGTCAGCAAAGATTCGCCTATAAAATGAGTAAGCATTACCATAGATAATGCCGTCAATTAATGCCATAATTATGTGGACTGAGTTTGCTTTTAATTCTCTTCTCTGTTCCGTGAGGGTTTTTTCTCGGTGCTTCATGATCAGTTTTCACTTCTCCTCAAAAATTCAATTTAGTCTGGAATATAAAAATTTGTCTTTATATATGGTTAGCTGGGATGCTTAGAGGGCTGTTGGTAAATATGGTAGAAACTCCTTTTTCAAGTTGTATGCAATTTAATTTTAATTTAATTAAAAAAAACTACCATTCCCTCCATTACCACAAAACTACCATCGAATACCTACATGTAGGACAATTTTCTCTCTTATCAATTCTGTTAGATATATTTAATTCAACGTTCATGTTCTGTTCATGCTTGTAGCACGTACAAGACGTCTTAACACTGATCTTTTAAGGAGAAACACATTTCAAAAGAACCAAGTGACAAGAACTTCCACTCTTCAGGGACCTGTAGCACCAAGTAGTGCAACTGAAAAGTTGCCCTTACCAAGACTCCCCAAAGTTTCATCTTCAAACAATCAGTCATCATCAAATGGTTGCACTAGAAATCTTGTGTGTTCCAATTCTACAACTGGAACAAGTAGTACGGTTCAATCTGCTCTGAATAAGGACTCAAATGTATGGCAGACTTCAAGCAATCATCAGCCTGTTGGGGTTCCTGTGGCAGATGTGGCTCCTGTTGCAGAAATCCCAACTACTGGGGGACCTGTAATAGAAAATGAAGGACAGATCACAGGTAGCCCAGGTAGAGATACTGGTGTTGGGCACAGTCTCCCCAACAACGAGCAGTCTAGTAATGAAGATGCAGTGGAAAGCATGATTGATATTCCAATGGATGATGGGGATTTTGGTGATGCAGGCTATTCTAGACCTGAGAGAACTCCTGTGATAGTAATCAATGATAAAAGTAGCAATGATCAAGAAGTGTCATCTGATAAAGAACATAGTTTGTCAGATTCTAATCCCCGTGAAAATGAGATACACTTGCAATCCCCAAAGCGGAAAGGGTAATGAATTCTTGTACTCCTGCATGTAATGATGCGTTGTTTTCTGCTGGCTGAGGAACAAATGAAGCGGAAATTAACGTTTTTTTCTACTCATGGCTAGGATTATAGGTTCAAGTGCATAGGGGGTCCTCAGGACATGTGGTGTTTCGGAGTACAGTTGTTTTTAATGCCATCTGCCATTGCCTGACCTGCCCCATCCATCCACCTTTCGTGTTCTAGTTGATATTGTATCTAATCTCAGTTTCTTGTGGTGTAAAACTAGTGATTTGTGATGTCGATATGAAAGGGCAGGCTGCATGTTCAGCTTGGCATAGTTGTGTGTGAGAAGTCACATGTAGAATTAATTTAAGTCACTAGGGTTCTTTTGTTCAATATGGGAATAGCACTAGCCACTGAACAACTGAATTTCCATTTTCAAAGACCATTTGACTTTATCTCAAGTTTCGTTTTTAACACGGGTTTGCTAGTGTCACACAGTTTAGACAATCAAGCACGTCATTACTGCAAAGTAATTTGTCATGTTGTCATAGCCAGTGGTGAAGGCATGTATCTAAACAAATAGAGGGTTGGTACCACTGCACTATATGTACCACTATGTAAATTTGTTTTTCTTTTCAGCGATCGGTTTCTAAGCAATTTTAACATGAAAAAATTGAACATGGAGAGGTTTTAAATAATTTTCCTTTTTTTCAAGGGAAATCAAATTTTTTGTAATTCTGTCTGTTTGTATGATAACATCTGTAGCTCGTAATCTGTGTGCATGGTGGGGGGGGGGGAGGGTGCTTCCTCTGGTGGCCTAAAGGGGAGGCTCTGCCCGAAAGAGGTGCCTTTTTCAGGCTTCAAGCATATGAAAGGGTAGGGAAAACTAGTTGAAGTATATGTAAGGTTAGGGTAATCTGTCATTTTGATCTGTATAACCAAAAAGGTCTATAGAAGGATTATATGGCTGTGAAAGAGTCTAGAAAATTTTTTAGTTTTGTGATTTAATTCATAGTTAAAAGAAAGTGCAATTACAGCAGTTAATTGGGATGCAAAGTTCTTAAGTAGGTATGTGAAAGGGATACCATTTGTTAACAAAAGATATATTAAAAGGGTACTTATTCTGTGAAAAGTAGTATAATAGAAGGGTAAGGAGTTGAACCATGAGCCATAGTCTCCCCATGTAAGACTTTTGTTGAGTGTACAACATATCAAACTTACATTGAGTTCTTAATGTTTTTCTTTCTTTTTTTGCTGACAGCAATGAAGTACTGTAGATATCCTCCTACCCAAACAGAGTTTCTTGAAAATAAGCTTTGCATGTACATGTTAAAGAAGCACTGAACAACCATTTTTTTGCCTTGCCGACTTGACAAAAATGGTGAAATTTGAGATACATGTTCTTGAGTACTACATAACAGAGAGGAGAAGTCGTTATGTCATGTTGCCATGGTAGCAAAATTTCTGGATAACAACAAACCGAAAAATGTCACTTAAAAAGTGAATTTGCACTGTTTCAGACTCATCAATCTTATTCAGTTTCAATTAATTTGTCAAATGTTGCCTAAATTTGTGGGGCTAAATCCAAAAGGAAAATATTTAAGTTTAGAAAAAGAAAAAAAAAATTATGTTGTGTTCATGTACTTTATAAAGCAGGGACATGAAATTAGGAAGTTTCATGTCACGGGCAGCTAAGAAATGGACAAAAAAGCGTGATGCACGTGCAAAGGTGATGTTTTGCTATCTAAACTTTTTGCTTTTTGCCATTCTTGTTGCCATCGCCATCATTGTTGATTAAGCTCCCTATTGTTATGGTGATCCAGACTTTTGCTACTGTGATAATGTGATGTCACACTTCTCCTCTCTTTTACCAGAGTGTTGTTGTACAAAATCTTTGTGATTATGTTTGCAGAGTTCATCCCCGTAGAAGAATCCCTCAAGGAGACACTAGGTGAGATGATGAAACAAAAGTGGTTATTACCATTATGACCGCAAAAGCCCTGAGCATGCAGGCCTGAATTTTACAAAGTATTTACCAAGATTTCTTAGCATTAGGCAAAGGCCTTTATTGTGCACCTTTTATTTTGTTTGCAAATTATATTCAAATCTGTGCTATTTTTATTCTTGTGGGCAACAAGAGGATCTTGCAATCCTAATCTCAGGGTTGTTATTGTGCATGCCCCACATGTATGTATGTAGCCAGCATTCGTTTGGACTTGCACTAAGAATGTATGGAATGCACAGAATGCAATTTGATCACAGGTGTTTTGACCTTCTATCACGTGAGACTTGCACAGAGTACAGCATTGGAGCAAAAGTGTTTTGGCCTTCGATTGTCGTCGCCCGCATTCTATTCTTAGACACACAAACCTGAGCAGTGCAAAATTAATGTCATTTTTATTTCTTGGTTGAATAGAGAGTATAAGAAGAAATGTATATTTTTTCATATTGTTTATAACCTTGAAGATACCACTTGACATAAACAATACATTTATTTCAATGTGTTGTGATATTTTAAATTTTGACCCTGATTATTTTCTCTTCCAGCCAATCAGAGGTGGCTGTTTCGACTGCCAAGCAAGTTCCAAAGTCTACCAATGAGGTAGTTGAAATGGATGTCATGTATGCATCAGATACCCTAACTCCAGTAAGGGCACTTTCACAGTTGATCATTCCTTAAAATAATACAGTGACATATAATAGAGAAGATTAATAAAAAATATACATTCAAATGGATTTGCAAATTTGTGTGTTAATCAGGTTGATCTACTTGATAATGATTTACAAAAAAAAAATGTCATTATAACAATATTAATAAGAAAAAAAAGTGACCAAACAGACGCATGATCAGATTATAAACAATTATTGGAAAGGTTTTTTGTGATATCCATTCAAGGTTGAGGCAAGTGTTATCAGTGGTAATTTCTCTATTAAACTGAGCAAAATTAATCAAATCATGTGTCAGGTGAAAATATTCTTGCTTTTGCATTAATATTACAGCAATCTTTTCTGGGCACATTACTTAACACTCCACTATTGCAAGAAAAACTGGCAGAAAATATCAACAAAGTGGTTGGAAGGTGAGAATTCTTGTTTATAAATCAAACCAGACAATTTTAACCCTTAAACACCTGAAATCAAAAATTAATCTAAATTCTCCTCTCCTTTTCCAATATGGTTCTTAGAAATGGAAAACAGTTGTAATAGAATTTATTCATTTTGGATGATCATCTTTTGAACTGTTCTAGCTTCTGTGATTATATAATTAAGCATGGATATAACAAGTACATGTAGAATATTTATGTTGATCACTCTCATAGATTAAAACAGTTACTGTAATCCCTGTCAATCCTAAATCAGTAAGTGATATGGTTCAATTTTATTCTTGGTTAACATTTCATTTTCCTTATTTAAATTATTAATATACATAAAAATTTAATCCCAGTTCTTGTTTATACCTTTTCTTCTCTGAAGACCTACAGTGTAGTGACAGAAAAAGAACACAGTCACAAAGATTGTATAGCATAGTGTGGGGGAATGTGGACAGCTTGTGTCAAGTCAAAATGAAAGTTTTTGTTGTTGTTTAACAAAGGGCAGCTTACTTTTCTGATCAGATCTCAGTTTTTTCCATCAACATTTGCCAAATCCTTGAACTACTTGCAAAATAAGACATCACGTCTTTACCACATTTGATGCATGTATAGGAAATGTAAAATGTAAAAATAAAAATGTTCTAGAAGTTTACAAATTCAAAAATTTTTATTTTTACATTTTACATTTCCTATACATGCGTCGAATGTGGTAAAGACGTGATGTCTTATTTTGCAAGTAGTTCAAGTTATTCTAACACATTCCTAGTCTTTACATTTACAACTTCTCAAGAATTGCCAAATCCTGCATCATAAAATTATGAAAATAATTCAGCAATGCCTCTTTCAGTAATTAAAGTCACAATTTTCTGCTTCCATTTCCCTCTGGAATCCTAGCCTTGAAATGAGACATATCATGGATTTCAAAATAACCTCTTCTGGACCCTCTACAATGACATAATTTTATGTTAGCTTTTCATTTTCATACTCAAATCTTTTGACTTGGCACTTCTCTCTCTCTGCTTTTCTATCACCCTTCCTCAAGATTAAATCCAAAATGGGATTTTCTTGCAGTTCAAGGACTCAGCCCTCTTCTGATGACTCTCCAACTGACTCAGCACAGACTGTAACGATAACCGAGGACAGCAGTGATGATATATTAATGGCATCTAACCCGGTATAAAACCAAAAAAAGCTTTTGCATGGTAATTTTTAGAAGTCAGTCGGGTATATTATTGTACAACTGTCAAGATATCATTGTTTGAGAATTACATGTAGCTATGTATAACCTTCCAGGACCAAAAACTTCATTGTGTATTGTACTGAAGCTTTCAAAGCCATCATTTAGCATCTTTGTTGCTTTCACTTTGTAACTTGACCGCAAAAGATAATGTGCTTAATGAATTAACCTTTTTTTGTGGAGTTGAAAATAATAATGAGTAGATAGCTACTCGTACAATTTGACAACTTTTTGAAGTGGACCATTGAGTGGACTAATGAGACGAATTTGTTCACTGGTATTGTGTCGTCAGTATTTGACGTGATTGTTATATTGGTGGTCAATAGGTCGACTAACCATATATATACAGTGATGGAAGTTAGAGTAATCACTTAACAAAGTTGCTAAGTTTGGTGTTATTCGGGTGGATATTAAGCTTGATACAGCCACTCAAAAATTTTTCAATGAGTGCTGGACACTTGCTCTGACAACCATATTGTTTAATATTGGTCCAATTAACACCAAACTTGAGAATTTTGTAAAGCTTTTGATGTTTTATTTTGTGCTCTGTAGATCTTGGTAATCCCATAATACATTCAATTGTACCCACTCCTCCACAATATGGAACAGGGGCATAGCCAGCCCATAGACCTGTAGACCCAGGCCTACAAATTTTTGGTTTGATCACTCTACCGCTTGTAATAAATTATGCTTTTGTTGGGATGAGCTAGAAAGCTTAAGACCTCAAAGACTTGGTGAGGTCAGAGCGTACTAGACATGCATGAAATTTCCAGGATATGTGGAAATGAAAGTCAGCCAGGCCTACAACTAGTAAAAATCTGGCTGTGCCCCTGTGGAAGCCTGCGATATTCTCCATCCCTTCTTTGGCACTTCTTGCTGACACTTGCTTTGATTTCAAGAGAGTGTTGACATTCTCTTCAGGGCTCCAAAAGAACTTGAACTCCAGCTGGGTTAGCAGCTCTTACATTTTGCTTGCCAGGACCACTTGTTGCTCGTCCCAGTCACCCTTTAGTAACCAAACATCAATAGTATTTTCCCCTAACAATATCCATATGTTTTCAAGAGAAATGGTTCTGAGAGTTGATGAAATGATCACTAAAGAGAAAAGCTTTGATCTTTTCACAAACTCTCCCAACTAATTAAAAGAAAATGTATGAAGATCAGTATGGAGAATTTATATGTGGATTTATATGTGGCTTAGGATTTTTCCCTGCACCCTGGTCCATTGGGAGGGTTACTTGTCCCAGACAACTGGGCAGAGCTTTTTTGAGCCTTGCCCTTTTGAGAAAGATAATGCAAGTTCTTTCTTGTTGGTTTACAGGAAGCTGGTGGTGATATTCCTGTTAAAGAAATCATGGATCTCATGCAGTCTGACCCAGCGTTTGATGTACTTTTCTCTTTGTTTGGTCTTGGTAGGTCTGACTTATGATTTGGGAACTCACAAAGTGACCAACTCCCAGTTTGTTACGAACCTTATACTAATCCAATAGTCCAGTTTCGAGTTCTCTATGACCGCTGAATTAAAGAAGTGAAGACGCATTTTTTACAGGCTTAGCCTTAGCCTCCATTTGAAGTAATATATTCACAAATTCCAACAAGAAAAAGACCTGTTTATTTCTCTGTCTATTGTGTATATTCAAATTTCAAACACTTACTTGCCAGAATTTCTGAATATTTTACTTTGAGTCGAGGCTAACCCTGTATGAATGTGTCGTTAGTGTTTGTATTCAGCGGTAATTTTTAATTCGAAACTGGACTATTGAACATTTTCAATTTAAAAATATCATTTTATGGCAGGTGCATTAGATGCCTTGCCTTCTACAGCAGACCCAAGCACCGTGTTGGCAGAAACAACCACTTTCTCAAATCAGGCTGGCAAGGTTCCTGTCTCTGAATCCCAATTTCCAGGTATTCCTCGGATTTAAACTGCTATTTAGCCCTCTAACCCTAATATCAAAATTAATTTTTATGCTTTCATTTGTTGCCGTCTGAATTTTCTATACAATTAATGTGGTTTAAGTTCAGGGTGCAAAGAAAATTAATTTTACAGCTTGCCCAAAGGGCAAGCTGTAACCAACATCTACCAGCCCGAAAGTCATTTTTACTAGCCCGAAAAAAACTTTTCACGGTCCGCAGGAATTTATTAGGAATTTACATGTAAAACATTTGTCTTACAGTACTTTTGTAATTTTAATTCTCAGAAATATCTTCGCTTGCCCGTCGGGCAAGTTAAGCACAGAATTCACTAGCCCGATCGCAAAATCCACTAGCCCCGGGCTGTCGGACACGACTTTCTTTGCACGCTGGGTTTAAGTATCAAATTAAATAATGAGATTCATCGTGTGATCATGTCCGTAATTTTTATGACCACTCTGTCTTATAAAGGTACGGAAAACGGGCAACAAAAAACGTGCAACGTGTCTTGCAACATTGCCGTAAAACGAGTTGAACAGCGATGTTGCACGTTTTACCACCCACATCAAAACTGTCTGCAACAAATCAGGTTGTTAACAGGTTTGAACGTGGGTGGTAAAATGCGCAACATCGCTATTCAACTCGTTTTGCAGCATTGCTGCAAGACAAGTTGCGCGTTTTATGTTGCCCGTTTTTCCGTTGCATAAAACAATGATAATACAAGGAGAAATTGGAAACTCATCACTCTTATAGGGCTTGAAGAGTTAACTTGAATTTCAACTTTTTAAAATAAATTTGATTTATAGTAGAATTATATTATCTGAAGAATCATACTATTGTGAGAGTCCAACAGTTGAAAATTACCCACAATACATTGTGCGATTCCAGAAAATTTGTGCCCCCCACCCCCACTCCATCCCCGCTAAGGAAGAATACTTGAAATTCCAAACAGAAGGTAGAGGGTCTCTATAGTCAAAGGTGTCTTAAATAGAAATTTCCGAAGGAGGGGGAGGACGTACATGTATGACAATTGGGTGTGGTTCTTATTTCTTTTTAGTTTCAGACCAGCTGCCATATTTACAACTATTTTTGCACTTGTGTTTCTATGAGTGCCTGGAGAGATAAAAGAACCAGACATTATCAAGTCGCTAGACATCCCACGTATTTGTCAGCCATCTCACGATAGATGGATTTTCCGAACGGAAATACATCGATTTGATTGGTTTATCGAACGGATACAAACGCACCTGGCTTTTGGTTGGTTAAGCGACTTAACGCTCTTTTCATGCCCGAGAACCTTCTAGAAATCAATCAATACTCCGCTTTGACGTCATACTGCAACACGATTGGCCAATCGAACAATGCCTTCTCCATATAAGGGTTTTCTTTGGCGGGAGAACGAAGAGTCCATGTTTTGATCTTTTATCTATTGGCTGATAAAACAAATAACGAACACATACGAAACTATTTGTCATGGTCATACGAAAATCGCTCTATTTGTTATTGATCCACTATCACATACCAATATACCGTTAACCTCCTCTTATAACCCCCTACCCCTTTCTGTTAAAGAATTATGAGCCCTTCTCTTGCTTGTATTGAAATAAATTCGATTTTTTACGACGTTTTTAAGCTCTAAGAAGCGGGTTAATCCAAAAAGTATTTTGATCAGCTCTGCTGTGTAGCTTGCTTTGAAACTATTTTTTAATCTGGTTATACGCCCCCTGTTTATAAGCCCTTCTGAAATCTTTTGTGGGTTGTATAAGCGCGGGGCCTTTCAGCCGAAGCTCACGGTAAACTTATACAGGTAGGTGGAGTTGGCTACGAACTATAATGACAGTGAAGTCCTTTTTTTGCAGATAACCTTGCAGTTTCAGAGTCCTCGCGACCTGATTTATGGAACGAGCTTGATACTCTGACATCAGCAGCAAGACGACAACTACCAACTGAATCCTCAATTGATGGAGGGATGGCGATCGATGTGTTGCGATCGGGAACAAAGGAGCGTACAGCTGATGTAGGTTATGAAGTTGCTTCCCTGTCATCGACATCAAGGCAACATTTAAACGCGGAATCTACAGTGGATTTAGGTTGTGAAATTGCTACCCCACAGTCTTCATTTAGACAGCATCTTCAACCCCCAAGTTGTTCATCTGCCTCAGAATTGGATATGTCAGGTCTGTGTATAGTCTAATCAATCAATCAATCAATCGTAATTTAAACATGAGACATTAGTGAGTCTAAAAAGAAGACTCGTTGCAAAAAAAAATGTACGTGTATCTACAGTGTATGATAATAGTACGAATCTAAAAATAAATAAAATTAACTATCTGTGTTATTTAACAAAAACTATTTAGAGCAGAGATTGCAGCGACATTCGTCCTGGTCCAAGTTAATTTCTTTGAGCTTTGCAAAGAAATTCTTAAGATCGGAGGCTTCCCTAACATGATGAGGAAGATTGCTCCAGAATCGGCATGCAATATGAGAAAAAGATTTGTGCTTGAAAGAAGTTGTATTAGGGACCGGTTGATTGAGTCTGTTACTATTAGCACGCAGGTTGTAGGCACAGTTTTTTATACTAAACATATCACTTACTCGTGATCGACTACAGGCAGCCTAGACTGAATTTGATTACGAGAATATGCGGCGATGAACGAAAGACGTCCTAAATGTGGCATTTAAAAAGACTCGAAATAAAAATGACTTAATTTGAGTTTGTGATGTGTCTGCTACTGTCTTTGCTTCTTTAGCTTTTTGGAAGCCCATATGGCGAGTTTAAAAAAATGCAAATTGTACTTAGAATAAAAATACGGGAAGGATATCGAGTCGCTCTAAAACGTCTTTGAAATGGCTCCAGAAGCGAACAGACCGTACAGGACACATCACAAACAGATGGAAAGTAATTCTTAGCTCGAATCGTTTCAGAAGGGAGAATTTAGAACGTATTTTGTTTATTCCCATATATTCTGGACAATCTTATTCCACACATTCTGGTCCAACATCGCGTTTGCAAGGTCCTCCCTATCAATTCCGGAGTGCCTCAAGATCATATCTGGGAATGTCATTTTCCTTGAATGATTAGGACCACTTGGTTTCCGTAGACGAAGGGGTTGATTGAATTCCTTGATTGAGACCGACCACATTTTGTTTTGTCTGGTCAAAGTGACGACTTAGACCAGACACACGTCCGTCCAAGAAAGGGTCTCCCTATCTCACGCAACGCCATTATTTTCCTTGTAGCCGCCACTATTGTGACTGATGCATTGCTTTTGCTGGCTGGCAGTCCTCAGAAGGTTCCATCTAACTCTTCCTCACAGTCTTGTTACAATGCAAGCGATCCGACTGCCAAGAAACATACCCCAGTAACACCACCAAAGGTATCAGATGCAACTCAAAGAGACGCTGTAAATGAAAAGGAACACAGCGGACAGCACAGTCAACCTGCCCTGATCACGTCGACTCTACCTTATGTTCGTGCTCTCAACTTTACGCAAGAAAAAGAACTGGCGATTGGTACCAGAGGTCGTAAGAAAGGTTCTAAGAATAGGAAAGGGACAAAGCAAAAACCAGCAGCGAATAAGCAAACCAAAGCACCAAGAACAGAGAAGAAAGGAACGCGAAAAGGCCAAACACGAGCAGTAGCCAAGGCTTCATCTAAACTGGCCTCTGAGTCATCTTCTTTAGATACTGGATTTATGTTTAGAACTCTACCAGGTACCCCTGGTGTTGTTCAACCAAGCATGAGCTATGAAAGTACATTCAACAGAACAGTTATGCCTAATTCTGTTCCTGCAAATGCGATAGTGCAGAGTTCTAACGCTATCCTCTCACAGAACTGTTCGGCCATTTTGGCAACTGCGCCTGCTTTCGTACCAATCAGCGTCACCCCGTCCCCATCACCTGTCAGTATCGCCAGTTCTTGTCCTGACCAAATATCTTCAGCTGTTACTATGGCAACTGGTTCAGGTACTGATTCATTTGGAAGTATCCCTAGTACAGGCATACGTCAATCGTCTGCCCCTGTTGTCTTGGGAACCACTGCTGTACCATCTACTGGCAATTTAGCGCGCCGCACTGCTTCTCCTGTAAATTTTATGCCTTCTGATTCAGTTCAGGTCTCCTCTCCATTGGCTCCTGGTAGTGCAAACCTCCTATCCACCCTTCCTACATTTCACTCACCCCTCATGCCCTTAGCTTCCAATGTCACCCACAAAAGCCTTACCCATTTACCAGTGGGGGCAGGCTTTATTCCATTGGTTCCCAATGCATTGTCTGCTCATCAAACTCTGCAAGGTTTAACACCACCTGCAGCTGTAAGCACCACAGCGACACCTCAAACTTTTATACGTGGATCTCTAACGGAATCACCAGTAATCAGAGACACTGCTGGCATTGAAGATTTATCAGCTTTACAAGAAAACCACAGTGAGAATGACAAAAGTAATTCAACGCCCTCGGTGATATCGAACACAGATAGCAACATTGATGACTTGCCGGCATCAGGGGAGCCATTCTCCCTGAAAGCTTCCAATATTTTACAAACTCTAGCGCTTCAGTATAAAAACATCCAGGGAAATTCTACACATCCTCATAATCAAACATTTGTTTCAGACTCCGGAGAGCAAAATAGTCACTGTTTACAGAAAACTGGGACTCTTTCGGTTGATACAGAAGTGCGGCTTCAACCTTTGCAAGAAAAATCACCGGCTCACGAAAATGTAACTGCTTCTAAAAGTAATACGGAAATTTCACGTGCAAAACACGCGGACGGTTTTTCCGCAGCTCATTCCTCGCCTTGCACTAACCATAGAGAACAGGAAATAATTAGCGTTCCGCCAGTCGGACGGAGTATACAATGCTCTTTGCAAACCAACAATGAACCATCTACTTCCCCTTTAACGATAATGAATCAAGAATCCAGTCATTTGGTGAAAGAAAATTTAAGTGGTTCACTGCGTTCAAAACTGGGTAATGAAAAGGAAACACAAGAATCATCTACGTCACGAACAAAACGATCGAGAGACGAATTTCAGCAGCACAAGGTAATATATCTTGCTAGGACACTTTTTTGTTTCGGTTTTAAGTTTTCCTTTAAAGAAGGTATGTTGAGAGAGTACCATTGATACTTTGTATTACAGAATGCTTAAATACTCTTTGGGTAATTTTATGCTAGGGCGACATTGTCATTGAACATTGAAAGGGAAAATATATCCATTTTTTAAAGAGAAAAGGAGACATGGACGTTGAATTTTGTTGCTGTCAGGTTTCGTTGAAAACTTACGAACTTTTAACTTTTCTACTTGCATTCATTTTCATCCCGACTATCCACGGTCAATATACTCGTTTGTAGAAGTTCATTTTTTGATTATTTTTTATTTATATATTTGGTACACGAATGTTTCAACGACCACAGACAAGAATTAAGAAAATAGCAAGACTTACCTGGTTAACACTCACAACAAAGTGAGGATTAGGAAAGTGGATCGAGAAAATAACGCAAAAAACGCTTGGGGGCTGGGGAAGACGAGGAAGTTGAGCCTGTAAGCATTGTTTTCAATTCCTCATTCCGGTATGTCATCTCTTGGTATACCCTATGATTGGTCAATTTTGACACTTTACGTCAACACTTACGTCGTTCACTTGGCTTCGCGCGCGCAAAGTGAAACAAACATGGCGAGCGTGTGAAACCCCCCTCCGCCTCTTATACCACCATTTTTCTCCCTCCCGTTGTTTTCGTTCGTCAACATTGACCGAGAGCCTGCAACACAGCACTCTGACACATGGTTCGCTGACTTTGTATTGTTCCTATTATGATTTACGCTAACGATCCATTTTGTTTTCTGCTTGTAGAAAAAAAGGAATAAATCATTATCGTGCCCTTCCAAGGTTTGTTCTCCATGGTTATTAAAAGAAACTGATTAACATTTTCTGGCAAGTCAATGCAATGTGCGAGCTTTTGAATGAATAAGAAATTTAAATACCATACGTGATGTGTAGCTGGCGTAGCTTTAGCGCACAAGGTTGAAATATCATTTCTAGAAATAACCAAAAGTTAGGGAGTGTGCGCGTGAATGATCGAGGACCAAATTGCTCTTGCTCCAACGTTGCGGTCTGCTTAAGTTTCACGTGATAGAAGTGGTAGAAACATCCAAACGCGCGTGATCAGATTGCGTTCTGTGCACTCCACTCATCTCCACTCATCCTCAACGTAGCTACTGTTTTAAAACTAGAAGAAAACTTTTAATGTAGTTTCAGTCTTGATTTAAGTAGGTGGAATATGATCGTCCGGGTGAGTGAAGTCCATTTGTATTTAGACCTCACGGCTTAACTGACAGACGAGCAATAACATCGCGACTTAATAGATCTTATTTACGATACCAACCACCTTTGCACGCGCTTAAGGACTGATTGGATAAAAGCAATGTCACCTGGTTTCTCAGGGGCAAACAAGTGGCAAAAATTGCCATGGGAAGAAATCGCGTTCGAGTTTGTTTCTTCTAGTCAACAGAAAATGAAGACCTTTTCATCTTTAAGACGAGAATGTCAAAATATGGGTGGAAGTGATCATTGTTACTTTTTTGTAAGCAGTAGCGGCCGTAGATGTCCTCATGGCGAACAGTAATTACGTAAATCTTGCCAAAACTAGATATGTACATTTTGCATGACTATGAAATCGTCGTCTCGTTTTGATAGAATAAAGAAACTCGAAGGCGATTACCCGTATTGGCAAATTTTATCGCTTGTTTGCCAATACCACACGAAATACCACGTGACAGCTTTTATCCCAGTGATCCTAGAGCGCGTGCAAAGATGGCTGGTATCGCGAATAAGGTCCATAGAGTGTTCTCACATGACGTCACGGCGGCCATATTGGTGTCCCAAAACAATGAAACGACGGCCATGTTGGTGTCCCAAACCAGTCCTGCGGGAGTTGAACTCTTTTCTTATGCAAACGCTTTCTTTTGTTCCAATAAATTTGCATAAATCCTGGCCACGAGAGTGAAAACACTCTATTGACCAATCAAGTCAGTAACCAGAGTTTAATACCGTCAACTAAAGTGATACACTTCACTTTTAATGTACAGATGACTAGGACCACGCTCACCCGGACGATCACACTCAACCTTCTTATGAAATGAATTCCGGGGTGAAACCTTTCACGAGTCTCGATATGTTGACATAACATTTCCCAGCAACTGATGAAGCTAGTGTTTTTAGTCTTTCTCATTTGATTCACTTCTTCCTTGACACTGTGTATTTTTTAACGAAAAGTTCTAATTTCCATTTTTTCCCTTCCAGCGACCCAAGACGAAAGGAAAAAGCATGCAATTTCCTTCAAATTTAAATGTTGAGGAATTTTTATCCAAGCTTCATTATGAGGACAAATAGATTTAATAATTTCAGTTTTTAAATCAGATCAATTTTTCTCTAATAGAGTATATAATAATTCGGGAAACAGAAAGATTATTTATTTTTATTATTGTATTTTAATATCAAAAGATTATATTGATATGTTTTTGTTAATGTTACAAAAGTGTTTAGAAAAAATACTCATTGGTGTCATAGGCCTTGCTATAAGCTGATACTTAGATGATCCAGTTACTCATTTTTTTGTGAAAGGGCGTAGTTTGTCTTTTGGTGAAAAATGGTGACTAAAAGCGCGTGTGTTACAAATTTATTATAATTGTTACCTGCTTGTGGTCAGAGTGGAAAGAAATTTTAAGTGGTAAAGGAAGAGCTCGTTTTGGAAAAGAGTGATAGTCGGGAGTCTAGAAAAGGTACATAAACATTTGTAGCCTTGACGGGGGGACAAGGCTCTTGGCTTGACTAGTGTTTAACTCCCTGGATTTGTTAAATTAAGAGATGGAATGTCTGCTCTAATAGGGAATTTTTTTTCAAAAGTTGTCGTTTTAATGAGGAGCAATTGGCTATCAGGTTATATCTTTTTAATATATTTGTCTTGGTAGATTCTCAAATTTGGGACTGTAAAGCAAACATCAGGACAGAATGACAAGTCTCTTTATTCAGCTTCCGCGTTTGGGAAATGTGTTGAACAGTATTGTGAGTTTCCTGATCTTGGCTTTCGCGTCCACCAAACAATCCCACCTGTGCTTGCACGGACACTTTCCACTGACTCAGGCCGCCACTTCCTTTCCAAAGTGAGCTAATAAACCTCATTCCCACATACCGGCAATCGTTCGGATCGTGTCGATCGTCCCGAAACATTTGGCGATTGAGACGTCATCCGAACTTTTCTGGCCGGTTATTCCAAACCAGGCTTCATCAAGTTTCAACTGTAGTTTCGAGATTCTCTTTTGAATGGATAAGTTTGCAATTACGTTTGTTATGCGGTAAACAAACGCATCGCAGCAAAATTGACTTTCTGTGTGTTATAAGAGGTCTGTACTGGCAGCAACTTTAACTAAATAGAAGCCAGTTGAACTGATTCGGAAGGAGATGAAACTATCTTTGTATTAGTTGATATTACGCGCAGAGTGTTTTCTTTTGTTGTGCTGTGACCCTATTGCCTGAATCTAGGGTAGTAGTGTTTCTAACCCGTTTTAAAAAACTTTAAATCGTCCCAGATATTTTAAAACATTAGAGATTGTATTGAGAGAATCATTAAGTAGATTTATTGATCAGTAATCCATTTTCGCGTCTACTACGCAGACGATTTTACAGCGTAATAGGTCGCGGGATATCTTTGTTGGTTGTAAGTGCGTTTCAGTTCGGCTTTTCACCATCAAAACCTTGCTTTTTCCTGAAACCTATACCTTTGAATTCATTTTACAGGGAGGGAAACCCACAACGAATTGGTTATGTCACTCTTTCCCCGCCGAGTGGTTTCAGCTCCGTACATCGATCTCCCGTTGAGCCCTAGCGTGAATTAAGACCGAAACAATTCAAATTGGCTTTGAAATACGCGGTTAAACTTATTTTCCGCAAGTGCATGTTAGAATTCATGATAAAAACAGCTTCACCATGCAGCTTCAAGCAATGTCTACGACAGCGAGGGTGTGGGTTTAACGCTAATAAATTTACCCGTTTAATTAATGAGTGGCAGCCTGGCCCAAATGGTATAGGAGCTGATACGCTGTCAGCTGGTCGTGGTTGTTCAATATCCACTGGATAAATCACTATCCAGTGGATAAGTATTAGGAAAACCAATTGCGCTTTCCATGTGGATAGAGATTTATCTGATGGATAGCGTTATCCGCCATTTGAACAACTGGGGCCGGTGTTAAGTTGCAAGTTCGAATCCCGGTGGAACAAAACTCTCTTTGTTGTATCTTTTTTTTTTTTCTTTTTAGTTTTTTTGTTCGTTTTATCATATTTTTCCCTTTGCCTGGTATCCCTTAGGCCCGGTTCAAACGTCGAATTTCACATGTGCGGAACTTAATGCAAGAGTTAAATGCATGTGAAGTGCGACGTTTGAATCAATTAAATTCGACTGTTTAAATCAAATGCGACGTTTGCCGTATCTGCGACTGAAACAGTCAAAGATTCGGCTTAGGTTCGACTTCTGATTCAAACGTCGCGTTTCACATGTGCCGAGCGTAATGCATGAATTTTAGTAAATTATTATGATTCATTTATATGGAGGGACTGGGAATATTGACAGCGAACAGAGTTCAATTTGACAGAGATTCAACGTTTGAATCAAATGACGTATTTAACTATTTTAGTCGACTAAAATAGGAAAAAAGTTCGGCACATGTGAAATTTGACGTTTGAACTGGGCCTTATTCTTACTGCTGACCCTCTATAGTTCATTCGTGTACATACCAAACGTGCCTGAACGTGCCTGTGTGTCGTCATAATATGGCCCACAAGTCCTTTTTCTTCATTCTTTGCCTTGTTGTGGGGGTTGTTGAGGAGGGAAACCAATAGAAATGTGGTGGTGGTAGTGGATTGAAAACAATGTAATTGTAGTTGTGGTGTTGGTAGCGGAGGAGAAGCAATAGAAATGTATTTGTGGAAAGAAAATAAGAGAAATATGGTAGTGGAGTGAAAACAAAAGAAATGTGGTGGACGAGGAAGGAAACTAAAGGTTATGTTTTGGTATTGGAGGCGTTGGTGTTGTTGTTGGTGGTGGTGGTAGTGAAGGAGGGAAAACAATAGAAATGTGGGATGCTTTTACATACTTTAAATAACTCACAATGGACATTCATGACAATTATGACCTCCATAGTAGTATAACTTGAAAGAATAATCGTTTTTTTTATGAGGGAATCTAGGGACTGATTTGGATGATTTACCAGCAGTTGAGATAACCTCATCTGCAGTTTTTGGGTGGCTTAACCAGTTTGACACGTTTTCTGGTCATTTCTAGGGTCTTTGCGTCTTGCTTTTTGATTGGCTGACTAAAATCATGTTTAATTGGTTGGTTTAAGTTGTTGAAGGAATAAGCGCTCACTCGTAAAGACACGTTAAATTCACGAAAAAGCGGAAAATATCATCATTTGATTCAGAAAATATGTAATATTGTTTAGATGATAAAAATTCAGCTCAAAATTGGATAACTCCGTTCAGATTTTCAAGATTACTGTTAACGCTAGACGGAGCAAAGTTATCCTGGATAGGCGAGTTTACAAAGTGCGTTTACAAGGCAGGTAGGGTATTCCTCTTGCGGCCTTCTATCCCAGATGGGGTGGAGACTTTGAGTGAGTGAGGCTTACTGTAGCACTCAGGTAGGTTTACCCTGGCTTCCTGTTAACCCCACTTGCCTTGTAAACACGTGACGTAAAAAAGAAATGAGCGAGGGCAAGGCTCTTATAAGAATAACCCTAAGGGGGTGTTTACATGAGAAAACTCGCACCGGTGCGAGTTTCATACCGACATGACTTTTTGATTTCGTATCGCGTTTACATGATGACTGGGTTATTTCACATCTCGTTATTTGAAGGTACACTTTATGTTGATAAAATGCGCGTATGATTCAAAATCGCAAACATTACGCATGCGCTACCCGTCCCAGTCTACCAGTAGACCGATTTCACACCGAAACGGGTGGTCGTTTCGTGTTTACATGACACCGTTGTGAGATTTCGTACCGGAGTGAAATTCTCGCCCCGGTGCGACAACCGGAGTGAACTCACGCCGAGGCGACTCGCGCCGGCATGACTTTTTGTGGTGGTATCATGTAAACAAATGTAGAGCCATGAGAGGGAACCGGAGTGAACTCGCCGCGGCGCGAAAGTCGCCCCGGTGTCATGTAAACACCCCCTAACACGAGGGTTACCCTCAGCCCTTGTAATTAGGCCTTCTAAATCACTGAGCCCTATCGTCGTTATGCAAATTATATTTCCCTGCCGCGTCAAGTTTTCACGTAAAGCCCTATGCAAACGTACGCAACTTTGGCCAACAACTCCCAACGTTGTTGGATATTACACGTTGCGTCTGTTTGCACACCCTCTTGCATATTGCGGCATTTTGTTGCGCGTTGTTTGGAGATGTTGCGCAAAGTTTGAAACTGGTCAAATTTTGACCCAGCAACTCCCAACATGTTTTTTGTTCCCTTTTCGCCCAACCGTAGCACAACAATGTTGGATGCGTTTGCACAGCTCTTCCTTAAACCTCTTCCAACATTGGTGGGCCATGCACGGGCATTACACATGGCTAACAAGGTCTTCCGGGTTGTATCCTTCCCACAATCCACTGCAGGTCCCAACATTGTTGGGAATTGCTGTATCCGTTGCAACACCACTGTAGGGAGTTGTGGCGTCCGTTTGCACGTAGCTTAACAAAACCTTTTTTTGGTGATGTAGTTGCTTCAAAGGTAAGAAACGTGCGAATCAAGCCAACGTTGTGCAAATTATAGACGCTTGATATACGTTGCGTGAAGAACCATGGACAGGGACCGATAAAAAATAACACCAATTCTTCGAGCCTGGGCCGAACAGGACATCATCATCACATCACATGCAGTAATGGAAGAGAGGGGAGGATGAGGTCGATGAGAAGAGGATGAATCAGCACATCTCTGTCTTGTACTTCTTCGTTTTTCATCACACCACATTCAGGAGTCAATGTCGTGAACAGAAATGAGCAGCTAACCTAGAAGTGCTGCTATCCCCAGCAAAAGGAGAAGAACTTTAATGAAATGTAGTGTTACATGTTGTCAGTGTATAAGTGGAAATTCAGGTCGTGAGACCGATTCATATCACCAGTGGAGACATAATAACGGTCCGAGAACAGATCCTTGAGGAACACCAAGCTGCAGAGTATGATGATCAGATGAAGCCCCATTCACCTTGACGAACTGTGTACGATCAGAAAGATATGAGTGGAACCATCTTAACACAGACCCGTTACCTGCTCCTTCCTCCTCCTGTTAATCCACTCTTCAATTATTTCGCTCCTCCTTAAGTTTTATATTTTCCTTCCAACATAACTACCACCACATTTCAATTGTTTTCCCTTTACCAGCAGCACTACATTTCTCAGTATTGTTTTCCCTCCACAACCACCACCACGACATTATCATTTTTTTGAATGTTTTCCTCTTCCTTGGAAACTCATCATACGAGAAGACCTGGGGTTTGATAGCATTAACATCAGTCTCGAAGAAACTTCCTTGGAGTATATTTGGACAATTATCTTTTAAAGAAAATGTAAATGTTTTGTTAAAGAAAGCACATGCTCCAATTCAAGATGGCTGCACTTCGACGCCTTAAGCGATGCTCAATAAACTTTAGAAGATTCAAATTGTTACTATTCAGTTATGATTAAGGGCCACTTCTTAAGATCCTAGATATGAATCCACTTGAACATAGACGATGGAGCAATCTTTGATAATAATCTTTGAATGTTTTGAGGAGATTGGACCATGTAAGACAAAAGTTATCTTTCTAGAACTGTATGTCGGTGATAAATTTTATTTTGTTTACTTACTTTGCATGCATATGTATATTTTTCTTTATTTTTTACTTTATATTATCTTTTATCTGTTTCTTGTAGAGTAATGCGGTTGTAACTCGCAGCCGATCTTAAGTTGCGCACAACAAGCTCATAATTTGTCATAATTATTATTATTTAAAACTAATTATTGGATAATGCGATTTTAGAATTCTAACTGGCTTAGTCATCATGGTACATGAGCCATTATACCATACTCTCTTAATATGGTAAGTGCATGTACGCGTGCATGTGTGCCGTGGGAGAACAGCTTGTAGCGTTCCCAACCAACAGCTGCCACTTGTTCAGGGTGTAGCTGGCCCTTAAAGGAGTGCTTGCACTCGCCTCGGCAGTAAAGGCTCTTTGATACACGGGGTAATCCTGGTCCATGGCTATGCCATGCTGATGAGCCCCAACAAGGGCGAAACAGCTGTCCATGGCTGCCACTGCCCGGGTGATATGGTTGTGCGCATGGGTAAGGTACTGGCCATACCGCGGAGTTGGTCGGTGTGCTCCAATGCTTTCAATTGGTAATGTACGCGTCCGCTCAAAATTAAAAAACAAGCTGAAAACAGGTTGTTTTTACAAGTAAAGTCGGGAAGAATTCTCGATATTTTGTGGGCGTTTTTAATAAGACAATTATCCCACTTGCGCTTGTTGGATATGAGATGATTATAGCCAACTCATATCCAACGCGCACTCGTGGAATAATAATTCATTTTTGTTATGTGATATCGCTAATTCATTCAATTGCTGGTTTTCAGTGTCACGCCACTCAAAATAGATCAAAATAAAAAATCAAAACCGTTCAATAGATAATGTCCAGAATCTGGGAAATGAGAGGAGGTACATATACAAAGACCCTCACCAACATTCAGGTCAGAGGAATATTTCGTATACGAGATATCCGAAGAAATGTTTTACCCAAACTTATAGAGATTTGTATGGAGACGCCATGCTGGTGCTCACCTAGATGAGCTCCAACATGGCGGACGGAAACCAACAGAAACATCTGTTACCGAGTTTTGCTACAAAAGTGTGAATTATACTTGGAGAAACTCATGAACATTAAATTAATACTTTTTCTAATACATGAACTGTTTAGATAGCCAAATTTCCTGAAAGAAGTCATTTTTTTAACCTATATGACGGCTCTCTTGGCCGTCATGTAAATGCCGCGTCACGCAAAAGCTTAGAAATTCAAGCGTACTCTATCACAAAACCAAGAACCCTTTTAAAGCGAAAATTTGTATGAAAATTAGTTTTCCGCTGCTCTAACGCATCGTGAAAGTAAAATCTCGGTAGGATCGATAGTTTTTTAGTTTGAATTTTGGTGACGTCATGTGAAAACCAACAATACCCGTGTTACCCATATAATTGTTGTTGCCCGTATAAGTCTGAGTGGGATGTATGCGCAGTAGAAAAGAGATCTGGTGATGAGGTCACGGTTTGTCACAGAATACAGACTTGACAGCAAAGGCGTGGTGTTTATTGTTGTCAGAGGTAAACTCCGACGACGTTGCAGGCCTTACAATCCATATATTTAAAACGAGTGTGAAAGGATGGTCCAACCATTGTCATCATACAGCTGAACAAATTGTAAAGCATTTATCTCCATTAAAAGTATATTCATTACTATGTCGGCAATAGTTCTCAAAAAGGCGAAAAGTCCAAACAGATTCTCCCGTCAGATTATATAACGTTCAGTCGAAGTGTACATCGCAACCGGACAAAAGTGCGACGCCACTGTACTAGTTTCAAAGGGAAGGCTGAAAGCTCCTTCAAGTAGGTGGGTTTCTGACCACTTATTGTCGATAGCAACAAAATCGCTTTCCATTTTACAAAACAGGCTAGTAAGAAGTATAGTGAAATCTCCTCCCGCAACAAAAAGAAAATTCAGTGAAGACTCTGGCGGACGAGTGTCGTGATTCGAATTTGCCGAGATTTTGAATCTAAACTGACTTAGCTTGACTTAATTTCGCAAACATTTGTCGTGCTACGGTACTCAACGAAATTGTCAATTCTCAGCATAAAACTGGGACAGAAGAAGATCAACACACTTCAGGTAATTAAGCTTGTTGTGACCAGGGAAATTTTCTGCCGTGGACACTTTTTATGACAGTTCTGTTTTGATAGTCCAGTCCTCAATCCGGATAGCTGCTTAAAGTGATCGATACAAACATATTGATGCCAGTGAAGTATATATCAAATATGCGCGTTTACCTGCTTACAACCGTCGTTGAGGTTAAACAAAACGCTTGACTTGCGCAGTCTTCCATTCCGAGCGGGATAGGATCGGCCTCAGTACCGTTCGGCTGATGATAAGTTTTTGTTAAAACAAAAAAATATATTATAAGTAAACATCTAAAAAATGTTCTTGATAAAGGGTAGCTCAGAGATAACGTTATTTGCACAATGTCAGTTGTTTATTATCTTGTCTCTGCCGAATACTAATATCTGATTGCTCTTTCAGCTGTCGTCCTCGTATTCAATGCGTATTTTCGTTCATTTCGTTCGTTAAACAAAAGCGTTTCGTTGATAAACTATCTAGTGTTGTAATTTCTTCGGTTATTGATTTTTTCCTTTCTTAAGTAGACTGCATTTAAACGACTCCAGTCGATGCATAAAAGTTCGGGCGTCTAAATTATAGATTTCGTCGAAATATGTCTCTCGCTTATCTTATCTTTGTTATTTTCCGCCATCTTGGAGCCTCTGTCAAAGTGACACCAAGTGGGGAGGTGTACAAATTACCTTACCTTAACTTGATCTTAAAATTCATTTTAAATATTTTCGTTTTGGAAAATACATTTAATCAAAGATAAAAATGAATTTTCAAGTTATAAAAAACGCTTTTCTCTATTATTCTATGATTTTTATTGGGACAAATTTATGTTATTTATACGTTACCCTACCCTACTGGGTATTTGTTGCTCGTGTTTGGGATCTTCGGGTGGGCGATTGCGTGTCGGTTGTGTGCAAGCAATATTCGCCCATTTTTAACCCATATTCCAAAAAAAGATATATTCTTTGGAATTTTCTTTGCATCATTTTATTCAAAAGAGACTGATTTGTACACTATCTGAAAGTCAAGAGCATCCTGTAAGAGTCTTTCACATAGAGCCGTTGACGAATGTTCCCGCCAAATGAGACGCCATTTTGTTTTGTCATCGTTTGTGCGGTGCATGACGATTGAACCATAGGATGATGCACATTTGTGATGGCCAGTACCATTAGATAAAAGTGACATATTCTCATTGGCGTCGAGTTTGTGATAAGGTGTGCCTTTGAATCGCTTTCCAGTGCTAGTATTCCGGCAAACCTTCTCGAGCTTCGGCGCCATATTGTTCTCTCGCGAGCTGCATCATGTCGGGAAACAGCGAGGCTGAAGCGACTTCTGGAAAGCAAAATGGTGAAACGTTTAACGAGGAAATGAAGGTAAGAATGATGGAACGAGTTTAAAGTAAAAAACGTATGATCTTATAAATCAAAGATGGAATTTTGGATAGGAAGCACCGCGATCATCGGATCGCAAAAGCAAATCACTCCATGTGGTTTTCTGAACATTATAACATTTCAATTTACGCCAGGAGCGTAGTTAGCTCTTCCATTAGCTGTAGGCCTGGCTGACTTTCATTTCCACATATCTTGAAAATTGCACGCATGCATGATTAGTACTCATTGACCTCACCAACACTTTGACCTCTGAAGCTTTTTAGCTCATCCCAACAACACATAATTTATTACAAGCGGTAGAGTTGTCGAACCAAAAATTTGTAGGCGTGGCCTACAGGTCTATGGGCTGGCTCTGCCCCTGTATGCTAAAAAGGCGAAAACGATTTATTTGGAATTTAGTTGTGTGCACAGATATTCTTATGGAATACTTTCTATCCCTTGCGCCACGACTTAACATTCATTGGCCGTTTTTATACTAAGGATGCATTATCCGTCTGGACGAACTTGGGCAAATATTTTGTAGTTCGTCTGGGTTATGTGTCTCTAGTATAAAGATGGGCATGAGATGCATTTTGCGTCCAGACAAACTACCTTTCGTATTGTGCTGTTCAAGACGTATTTCGAAGGAAAGTTCGTCCAGATGCATAGTGCGTCTTGTGCCCGTCTTTATACTTGAGACACATAACCAGACGAACGACAAATGTTTGCCCAAGTTCGTCCAGTTGGATAATGCATCCTTAGTATAAAAAGGGCGATAGACGCATTATCCGTCTGGACGGATGTGTCCTGTAGTATAAAAATGGCCAATCTCTACCTTCTCCCCTATGGATGTCTGTTACAGGTCAAAATTAAATTCAGGTTAAACATTTTTATTGGGCTGCCTGTGAGGGCAATGACCAATTAAGAAATGAGAAGTCAATTTTTTTTGCGTCAAAAAATGACAAAATAGCGGACAGAACTCCCAGAAGGCTTTGGGTATCCTATTGCCCTTTCAGTTGGTGTGATATCTCAATGATTTTACTGACCCAATACATTTAAATCTAAGTGTAAATTTTGCGGGTATAGGACGGGTCATTTTGAGTCGTCTGGTGAACAGATTTGGAAGTTGATGTGGAACGAACAAAAAATTATTGTGCGGAGTTATTGACCCTAAATCTATGCTGAATGATTATCTAAATACAGTATTCAATGATGTTGTTAGCCTGTGTAGAAGCTGCAGAAAAATGCCCTCCCATGGTCTCCATAAATAATAAAAAAGATAAATTAAATTTAAAAAAAGGAGGGTTTGTCAGTGTATAAAAGGCTCTGTATTCATTGGTTTATTCTTAGGTTTTGGAAGTAAAGGTCTGTTAAAATGAGAAGGAGTGTTAATGAGAAAAAAGTAGCAAATGCAAAAGGATACATCTATTGTGATCCATGGGCACTTTCCATTCAACCTAAAATTCCCAACCATTCCATTGGGCTATTGGTGGGGCTAGCAGAAGGATTATATAACCTCCCCCCGGCCTTAAAAAGAAAAATTCCCCAGCCTTGAAATTAGCTAATAATCTCTGTCACATCTGTACATTGTGTAAATGATTTTAAAACAAACAAACAAACAGAAAAAAATGCACTTCATTTTTCAAGTATCAATGTATCAAGCACAAAAGCATTAGTAAGGGCACTGTTTTTACATCTCCTAGTTGGCAACCTGACCACCATTTTTACATGGTCGTCTGGGCAACACAAATTCTAGCCATTTGTATGGCAAAGGCAGTTACAGACTGTACTTCTTCCTCAGACATGGTCTGGTCCCAAGAATCTAACCCTAGGACCCTTCTGCTCTACAGGCCAGCAGTCTACCAACTAAGTCAGCCTTATCAACAGGAAAAAAAAAACCAGTATTTGCACCTGAACTAAAGCTTAACAGCAAAATCAATTAAAATGTAGAATATAGTTACTTAAGAGATTTCCTGGTGTTTCAGTTGAATGCATTATGTGTATATATTTTTGATTTGTAGGATTATGCAAAGAGTACAATGAATGAGTTATTGGGAATGTTTGGTTATGAAGAAGAAATTACACGTGAAGCTGTGGAAGAACTGCAGATCAAGTTACTTCCAGAAGAAGATGAGCAACCAAGGACCAATGTATTTAATAATACTGCAGGGTTAGAGAAGAACCATCCTGAAGTCCCCAGTGCTGAGGAAACCCCATATGTGGTACAGATTCCAGGTAAGTAACATCCTAAACTTTCCCCATGAAGTAATGTCTGAGTAACAAGCGCAGAAATTCCATGCTTATGACCTGTCACTTCTCAGACCTGGGTAGTGCTAGTGATTGGTTTTGCTGTGAGGGAATTTTGCTTCAACCAATCAGAAGCACTACACATCATCAGTATGGAATTTCTGCACTCATTTCTCAGATGTCATTTTGCAGGGAATTTGCTGGTGGCTTTGCAAGATGTTGGCTGTTTACTCAGGCTACTAAACTTAAACTTTAAAATCATGCTCTCAAGTTTCGTTTGTGAAAACTGTGTTGCAGTATTGCAACCTTCATACAACAAGCTCAAAATGACATGTATGAATTTGATATTTCTGGCAAATTAGAATGCATTTTCAGGGCATGAAATTGCACCTAATAGCAACACCAATGCACTCCACCTAGAAAGTCTGTTTCATCTTGGAAAATTCAAGTTCTCTGTGGGTTGATCCTTTTAATATTCCCCAATCTTACTTTGAGACATTTCCTGAGCATCATTTAGGATTTATCAATACTGAAAGTTTCAATGCTTAAAATACCACAAGGAGGAGGCGAACCAGTGAATTGTTGACAAATGTGACTGCGAGCAGGACCCAAATTCAGGACTCTCCTTTCAGGAATTCTGCCTTAGATCAGCTATAAATGACACTAATAATGAATTTATTTAGTGTGAATGCTGATGGCATTCAAATCCCTCTTTCGGGCCTCAGTTGTTCAAAACATGGATAATGTTATTCACTGGATAAATATTGGTATTGCCTGGATATATGCAATATTGGTTTCCCAACACTTATCCACTGGATAGTAATTTATTTGGTGGATAGTGCTATCCAACATTTTAACAAAATTTTACTTGTTTTTTGAAGGCACTGAGAATGACAACGTTACGAGAGTGTTACCTTCTTCAGCTGTGAATAATGCAGTAAGTCAACAGTATATGGCTGATTCAGTAAGGTTGGGCACTAGGAAGCTATTGCATTGTCCTGCATACCCAAATGTCTAATTTCCAATTCCCAATTCCCAATTGCTTAAAGGAGCCTTTATTGAATCAGCTTTATGGGCATGTTAGTACTGATTAGAAGATGCTTCATTACCATTGTATAGCAAAAGAGATCAGCAAATTTATCTAACTAATGCATCCATGTAACCATTTTGTGATGTACCAGTACTTAATTCCTATACATTCATTATTAACCTTTAAAAATGTTGAAGCAATACACCATTCTCAGTCCATACATATTACAGTATTCCTTTTTCTAGCAATCAATATTTTATGTCTGACAGGTTACCATGGTTCAAAATAAAATCACAGCTCTTAGGCTCAATCTGTAGGATTTTTTTGTCAAGGTTTAATATTTTTTCCCGGCTGTCAATACCAGTAATGAATGAGCACGTCCTGTCAATAGTCAACAACGTGATTTATTACAGTAGTTAAAGGAATCAAACGTTCAATGCACAGGAAATAATATCATGCAATTATTTTATGAAAAACATGTTCATAGAACTGATGTTTGGGAAATCAATATCAATTTTGTCAGTATCACAAACTTGGAAGGTAACAATGTCTGGATCACATACTTAGATAAAAACTGATTTCCAGAAATAAAAAAATTAGGTCTTATCTAAGTTGTTTTTTCACTTTCCATGATTTGCGTGTCTGTACTGCTACACTAATGAACAGAATCTGCCAAAACCCGTTGCCTAGCATGTGACCAAAGTCTTTCTGAATTGAAATTGCACTTTCTTCCTTGAGAAACTATAGTGTATAGGGTTTTACCATTACTTACATCCGGGACTTGCGTGTGGGTTGATTAAAAGGAGAGCTCATGCAAAGAATGTTGTTACTGAGTGTTAGGCGGCCATGAAAAAACCGTTTTGCTTTTTACTCCTTTGTGGCGGTTCTTCTGTTTGCAGAAACCTTGAAAATATTACGTGATTTTAAAAAGATTTCGAACATAACATGCTTTGAACTGCCAAAATAATGTCACCATCAGAATGTACCTTCTGATTAATGCAGTTCATTTCAACAATTCGCTTTGAAACAAAGCATCATGAACAGCTCTCTTTTTAGGTGTATGTTCAAGCGTAAAATATGCGACTCTTTCTAGACAAACTGTCGTGCTTCTTCACTCACAAACCAGGGCAGAGCACGAACATGGGAAATCCGTTTTGTCAAGCAATATGAATACAAAACTGACTTTAATTAGAAACAGTGAAAAGGCTTCACAAACTGCACTAAACAAGTTTTTATGAGGTTAAGCGACGCAGTTGTTAAGTGCAAAATACATTTAAGTCTTGATTACATGTGCTAGACAAACTTGCATGTTTAAGGCTTGAACAATAATTTAAAAAATTGTGTAAAGAATTTGTCATTCACAGTGAACAAGAATTCTCCTTTTCAACTTTTGCAGCACACTTTAAATTTCCAAACCTTATTCTCCTCTTTCTACTCATTTTAAAACGTTTCCAAAAAGTTTTTAAACTTTTCTTTGCTGCTTTATTGTCTGATATGAAACATTTACTGCAATAATTATTACAGCGACTTCGATTTCAGTTGGCCTATCAAAGCATGACATTTTCCATTTCTTCGGTAAAAATTACCGGTGAGTGTGCTATTTTGAACCCTGGTTACCAATAGGCAACCTTTTTTCAAAAAAGTTGTGCTTAAAGCATTGGTCTTGGTTTGATAAAGCATCAAAATTGTGAGGTCAAAATAATAATGTAAGATGCTGAGGGGATTAAGAGGATGAGTGAGAGAATTCAAGGAGTTTAAATAAAGGTGAAAAACCTTTCATTTGGCTGAAAGTAGGCATAGTAATGCACTGTATTTATCTCTTTATGCGTTTGTCGTAGGCCAGTCCATTACAGCCCCCATCCAAGACTGCTGTGAACCCAAGTGTTCCAAGTGAGACAAACAAGCCAGAGACAGCACTGGTAAGTACCTAATATTCTTTTAGCAGTGTACATTGTATGTACCTGGAAATATCAAACTTCTTTCTTTCTGTCCTTATGCTTTTCTTGGTGTTTCCTTGCAAACCACTGGAATGTCGTTGTTAATTGTGTGTGAGTTACTGGAATGTTACTGTTGAAATTATGTTCTTATATCCACCACTAACAGGCCAATGGATTTTCTGTGTTTCTAGATAGGATTCCTATAGCTACATTGTAAGGTTTTGTGTAAATATCATGTATGCTGTGTTAAATTAATTCTCTGAACATTCTCATTCCTAGGGCACCCAAATGAAAATTCAGCAAGAAAATTGCCTGTTTTTTTAAAAAATATTTTATTATGCAGAAATTCATGTTTTCAAAATGAAATGAAATGTACATCTCATGCCAATGGTTTATTTGAATGGTTACAATAACATTCATCCATATTCTAAGGCACACACAAGTGCATCAGTTGCCTCTATGCTGGCTCTGGCCCCGACATCTCACGTCATTAGAACAAAGGCTCGCTTGTAAGAGCCAATAGGCTGATTTAGCAACAGAAAGGGAACGTCATTTGACAACGGGAAAGCATGCAGAAAGGACTGAATGTGACTTCAGGTGCCCAATTTGCTGCTCTGCCATTGGTCAAGCCAGTTGTTTGATTTGCGTGCGCCGTCGTCAATTGATGCTCCTGTTCTGTTGCTAAATCAGCCTATTATTATTTGCATAGTACTACACTGTGGTATGTCTTGTGGTAACATGGTTAGTCAAACTTGCCAAACTTAAAAGCTGGTTGTAGGTTTGATTTATACAAGATTTGTATTGTAGGCTGGTAAACTATTACTTTACACTGTAACAACCTTGTACAGTGTTAAAAAAATAACCTTTACAGTACTTTGTGCCTGGCAAACCATATATGGTATTTGTGGTAAGCTACACCTTTAAAGGTAACATGGAAGAAAATGGCCTTACATGTCTTTGTTGAATATTGCAAGCAGCCAATAATACAATAATGTATTGTCACAATATTGTGGTTTCCACTCAGTTATGTGTGATTTGGACTGTTGTTTGCAAAGCTTCATCAATTAAAAGTTCAGCAGTGTTATGGAATGTTAAATGAGACATATTGTCTGGCCTTTGGCTTTCATTCTTTTTTTCTTGGCTCTTTCAGTGAAAATTGCTTTTTGAGCTTAGAATGTAAGGCCATCACTTTCATCTGCCTTTTGACTCTTAGAGATAAGCACAAGGGCAGAGGTTTCATTTTTTTAAGAAAAACATTTGCCTCTATCAGTGAAAGACAAAACAAACTGTGGCAAAAAAATGTAGTTTCAAATTTGTGGGAGGATTCCTTTGGTGGGCTTAGGGCTTTCAATAGCTGAATGGAAGTTAAGGTGTCTCTTACATGTCTTGCCATTTACATGATTGTGAGAAAAATGCATGGAAGCATATTCAAATTTCTAAAACTGTGTAGCTTACTTGTATATCACATCTGATTCTTTTGCCATACATGGTTTGTTTTGCTTTGCTGTGATAGCACACGATAATAATTTATTGTGACATCATAGCCTTTTGAAAGTTGGCAATGTTTTGGGTTGCAGCTGTGTCTGGGTTTGCTATAAGACAACATGAAATAGAACCTTTCTTGTACATTAACTTCAATTTAAAAACGTTTGGGCATTTTGGTACTTACTACTGAGTACTTGCAGTTTTTACACACTACACCATTACTCCCTTCTCTCAGACAATAGGGCCATTTATACGAGAAAAAATAAGACGCGTCTTACATAAGACGCGTCTTAAATAAGACGTGAACTTTCCGTATAAACGGCACATTTGTCTAAAATAAGACGTGACTTAGCTAAGACGCGTCTTATTTTAGACGAAATGTGCCGTTTATACGGAAAGTTCACGTCTTATTTTTTCTCGTATAAATGGCCCTAATGTTGTAGAACAAAATTGGCCACAGCTGCAATCAGTAATTGAAACCTCTGTTCCTCTTCTCAGGCTCCTCATTTCCTTGCCGAGCCCCCTAATGTCAAAGGTGTGTATTGCGTGGTGGCTAACCTCCCAGTCGTTAACAGCGGCTGCAAGACAAACATGACATTTAAGTTCTGGAATTGTATCATGTGTTCGGAGTACTTTGTGCAGAAACCGGAGGTTGTTTTCCGTGTTGAACATCCTCATTTGTTCGGGAGTCATCCTGCGTGGCTTTACCAGGCAGCAGTGTGTCAGAAATGTCACCAGAGTCTAAAATCATCCAAGAATGTTACTTTGACAGCGTCTGCTTCTCAAGATGTTTCTTCGGCATTTTGTGGAGTAAATGCTGCTAGCATTGATCAGGAGAATGGGACATCTTTATCAGGACAAGTCATGGTCACAAAAAGTGGATCTCGTTCCCCTGAATCTAATGTTGGTGTTTCCATGCCAAACAGTCTTGGAAGTACATCTTGCGTTGAGGTACCATCCACTGCAACAACAACTGAGAAGGACAATACTAAAAATGTAATGCAGGTCTTGTTTGATTGTTATATTTGCTCAAAGCCTGTGTATAAAAACTCGCGGCATGGGAAAATGCGACGAAGCAAGTATCCGACACTGTTTAGTAATTTACCTGAAAGTGTTGGTTACCAGAGGGTATGTTTTACTTGTTCTGAAAGACTTGCTCGTCAAAGAGACCGATATGTACATGCTGGCATTGCAGAAGAGGACAGAGATTATGCTGCACACATAAAGATATGGACAGGCAACGATTTTACCAGTAAACTGTCTTCACCAACGACTAAAAACAGTGATTGTTCAACGTGTTTTGTGTGCGAGAAATACATCCCACCAAATGTCAATCAAGAAGTGAAGACATTAAACAGAACCAGATTTCCATCAGTCTTTTCAGCAGTTCCAGGTCAGATCATCAAGCTGTTGATTTGCGATTCTTGTCACAGGAAACTCCTGAAGGTCAAGAGCAGATTTGATGAGAATAACACAGTGGAACAGGAGCGGGATTATTGGGTTTACATCAATAGCTGGAGAGACCAAAAAGGATTAGATAATCATCTGTACAGTACTCATTATCCATGAGCGGGTCATTATTTTTAATGGCAACCCAACTTAATTAAAGATCTTTACAAATTAACATATAAATTAAGTTTGGTTGTCATCAAAAATGATAACCTGTTCATATAATTTTGTATGTGTTTTCGTTACAATAAGGACTTTTGAAAACAATCCTGTTTTGTGTTAGCAAAGTAAATATATTATATATAATGGAATGTAAAGCTCTTCCTTAAAAAGAACCATCTACTTTTATATGCATTATATATGTTAGGACAAAATTAATAGATTACATTAATTTATTGTATTGTTAGTCATGGCAGGCCATTTAAAAAAGAGATAAGTTATGTTTAATTCCTTGAGTGCTAAAAAAGAAGAAGCAGTTACTATAATCTAACACTGAGGACGTAATTTCTTAAAAAAAGTTGATTTTTAAGTATGAAGTGTATCACACTCAAAACATAAGGTTACAAGTAAAGGACTGAATTTGTTTCTGTTAAGTTTTTTGTTGTTTCTGAGACAAGTTGAAAAAAAAGTAAGTTCTTTTAGTTACAATGAGTATGGACTAAGAACTGGTTGGTTTTAAAAAAGTGTGTGCAAACAAACATGAGCAGGCTAGACAGTGGATTGTTTATCAGTTCATAATATTTTTGATCTGTAGTATGTGTCTTAGTTATTAGAAACGATGGTTGTGATTAAATCAAAAGACTGATAGCTAGTGTTCACTGAGGTATACAAAATTTGTACATCTGTTTGAATTGAATACAGAAAAGGTATTGTAATGGGCATTTCCTTTTTCAAGATTACCCTAAAAATTTACATCCTGGAGGTACAAAATATTCTGAAAAATATTTTGCAGAATAGTAGCATTAAAAGCAATATAATTGTTGCACTTTTCCCTCCTGTAATATTTGCCAAAAAAACATTCAAGGGTGTGCCACCTACATCTCTTCATTGCAGAAGGTACATAGAGGGGACAGCAATAATTTTGCTTCCACTTTTGCCAGTCAGGTGCAAGGGGCTGTGCTGTTGTTTTAGGTCTCCTGGGCTTTCTCCTCATAGGGTGAGTCCACTTTAGGGCAATCTTTGGGAGGTGCTCCTTCGGGTCCATTCTAAACACATACTCAAGCAATCTCATACATGTACATGTATGTTGGTATTATTTTGATCTCTTCCACCAACTGCACTTTGTTGTCTTGCTGTATAGCTCCTTGTTAGAAATTATTGCCTGGCAGAGGATCTTTCTCAGACATCAGTGTGAAAGTCATCTAGCCCCCTCCAGCATGCAGTGTGTCCGATAGCCCAGAGCTACTGGACTTTACCATAGAGCTACTGAATTTTGTTCTTAACTTGCCCAAAAATGGGCAGGTGAAGTTATTTTTGGCAATTCAAATCACAGAAGAACTGTCCTGCTTGTCAAAAAATTTTGGGGGCAAGTTAAAATGACTTTTGGCCTAGTACATGTTAGCTACAGCTTGCCACTTGGGCAGGCTGTAAACTGATTTACCTCCCACCCTGCTCCTCAAAGTACTCTGTACAACTCACCAACCTTCTGAGCCATACCCAGTAATTGTACTGACTTGACGTTGCTGTCATAAAGATGGGTGTTGGTATGTAGACTGTAAGGCTTAGACCTCTACATATGATGCAGTGCAGCAAAACAGGTTGTGCTTTTCCAAGGCCTGGTAACTATCCATCCTAGAAGAGATGGAAAGGTAAAGAGTGTGTCACACTAGTCATTTATTCATGCAACTTTGGCTGCTGCAAAGCTTGTGAACTTTTATTGTGCAGTCATTAATATTGGCCTGTTAAAAAGCCATTGTCAATTTACCAATCTGGTTGCAGGAAAATTAGAAATGCACTCCTGGATATAACATCAGTCATGTCCATTGGGGTCCCAGAACAATAATTAGAGTGTCAGTGCAGTTTTGTAGACATTACTAACGGAGGTTAAATGTAGATTACGCCTGTGATTCAGGCTAATTTCAGCTTTGACTTGAACATTTTGAAACAAGATGCATTATTTCAGGTTAAGAGACTTATTTTTACACATTAATTATAGTAATTTTGTTATGGAACATTTTCATGTCTTTGGTGTCAAGAATTTGGTTGATGGAAACATGTCAATAAACATAATTTTGTTCATGGTTCTTCCAATAATTTCAGGGTGAAACAGCAAATGAAGTACACAGCTCTTCAAGTGGGAGAGATGCAGAGGAAAGCAATGGTGAGTATGATTTCTTTAACAGTTTATGACGAACAGTGGCATATTTTTTAATGACAGTATGTGATCTAAGGTGGCAGTTATTTAGTAGGTCCTGCCCTCTTTGTCTCTCTTAGGTGTCGTCCGAATGACCCAGTCGACCCTCTGCTAACGGCCACCTCTCTACAATGGCCACTTTTTTCCATCCCAGCAGACAAAAAATCCATAAAATCCATTGACTCTTGTTTAAAACCTCCCTGCTGCTGCTGCTACAGGGGCCACCTCTCTACAATGGCCACTTTTTTTGATCCCAGCAGACAAAAAATCCATAAAATCCATTGACTCTTGTTTAAAACCTCCCTGCTGCTGCTGCTACAGGGGCCACCTCTCTACAATGGCCTTTTTTTTTTATCCCAGCAGACAAAAAATCCATAAAATCCATTGACTCTTGTTTAAAACCTCCCTGCTGCTGCTGCTACGTGGGCCACCTCTCTACAATGGCCACTTTTTTTCATCCCAGCAGACAAAAAATCCATAAAATCCATTGACTCTTGTTTAAAACCTCCCTGCTGCTACTGCTACGTGGGCCACCTCTTTACAATGGCCATATTCTTCTGTCCATAAGGTGGCTGTTGTAGAGAGGTTCAACTGCAGTGAGACCTCTTTTTCACTTTAATTTATAAATTCTTTTAATCTGAAAAAAGAGCATTGTAACAACATTTTGTAGCATAGAAGTTTCAGCAGTGTATCCATTGCACTGTTCAGAATAATATGGTTCTACCAAGTGTCAGGTCAAAGGTTTGAACTCAGTTAACCCTTTGTCTACTAGAGACATTAGAGAGATCTACGAGTCACAGCAAATGGCATGTTTTACCATGTACATTAGTCTTCAGAGAGGTCCCCATTTTATGGAGGCATTGAAAGTTGACCAAATTGATTGTTTTGAAAGGGAATTTTTTAGAATTAAAATAACAAAGTATGTTCTTTACAAATAGGGTCATCAGCATCTGATGTATATGTCACATACACTTCACCACCCAAGAATTCATTGCAGAAAGTGCGTCTTTGCTCATGGTGTAAGAAATCAACTTTGTTGAAAGATTTTACTTCAAGTGATGGTGAGAAGGTGATTTCCTGCAAAGGCTTGTGTTCTGCAACATGTTTTGAACAAGCTATGAAAAATATCAAGGAGAATGATTGTCATATAACCAACACTCAGGAAAATCTGCGATCGCAAGGGCTACCAGGAACAAACAAAACTGGTGAGTATTAACCCTTTTAATCTCAGAAGTGACCAAAGTCAAAATTCAACAAAATGTCCAGATTTCATTCTGTAAAATGCCAAAAACAAACAGCACATAGAGGATTTATTTGTATGGTCGAAAGTTAGAACCACCCCACAAGACTCATTATTCATTCTTGGAGCGAAATAAGTGTTAAACACTGTAAAATCTTGTGACATCAAAGTGACTGTTGATACATAATTGGGTATTAAAGTAAGACAATAGAGCCATCTTGTATAACAGCTTAATGTATGAATAGCACTACAGAAAACATTGCTGTTCAGTAACTCAATTGTAAATAAATACACTGAGGATTTCCTCTACAGATCCTACAGAAGTTGGGATTACAGTGGAAACCGTAGTCCGATATTATAACAGGGGACTGGAAGATTGTTACTTTGTTAACTCTCCAGCCCCTAACTTCTCCCTGTAGTGACACTGCTCAAACAACTATCAGTAATGGTAACATGACTGAGTGGAGTCCAATTCGGTCTGTAATCATATGAGTAATTAACAAAATCGGACGACCGCGTACCGGGAGTGCGATTTGTTTAATCACGAGTATGATTACCGACCGAGTTGGACGACACGAAGTTCTGTTACCAATTAATCATAACGTTAACAAAATTTATTATATGGAAGGCTCTTTTTAAAATCAAAACACAAGAAATTCCAAGATTTTTTGGCTAGCAATGAAAACAAAAAAGCCATTTAAGCGTGCGCGTGATGGCGCATACTGTCCAATTACTTAGGCTTAACGCGTACTGTCCTATTGAACTGTCCTATTAAGGCTGAAATCAGGGCAGTTGATAACCAATCAGATTTGAGAGTTTTGTTATAGTTATGATTAAAGTTGTTAGAATTATGGATTTGATAGACAAGTGTTAAAGTTCTTGATTGTTAAACACATTCTCCTGATTAGTACCACTGGAAGTGTATGGAGGAATATGTGGAGAATATTTTATGGTGAAATTAGGGGAAAAAGGGTTAAAACTGGGATTTGTTATTTGCTATTTGTCCTATTATGAGGCACCATGGACGGGTGATTAGCAGGTTTGACTTGTGAACTGGATTTTCTTTTCTTGGTACTCCAGGGTTTAAATACTTGGTCATTGTTTGTAGATAGTCAACGGGTTGCCTCAAGCCATGTGGGATGTTAAATCCTGCCATGTTCTGTCCCCCTCCCCCCCCCCCCCCACCACCAGAGGGCTTGTTTATCTCAAGGGAAAGGTGGGGGTGGGGGGTTTAAAAGGGAAGAGGATTATTAACTTTGTTCTTCTGAAAAGGGGGGCTATAGAGGATTTGTAAAACAGTACATGATGGCCTGCGTAGTAGGCATTGAAAGGGGTAGGGGATTTGGGAGGAAGGGAAAAGGGAGGGGGCCGGGGGGGGGGTCCCTTTCTCCCCCTCCCCCTTCCCTTTTTGTGCCTAAGTAACTGAGTGGAGTGCCTATAAACCAGGGAGAGCAGAGAAGTGCACTTCCACTATAAACAAAGAATGTTTAACAATTATTCCTCGAGTCCGAATGGGCTATTGACTCAGAGGCCATGAAGGCGAGAGGAATAATTGTTTTAGTAAAATCCAACTAGTTGGTAAAAAATATCGAGACAAAACAACTTTAGCCAGTTAAAAAATCCTTTTTTGCCGCCAACAAGTCAGCGCTTTTCACTACTAGTAGGCTATAACATATAGCCTACTAGTAGCTCAACCAATTAGAACGAAGCATTGATAATAGACCACTAGTTGGATTTTACTAATATTTGTTATACCAGGGCTATGTTATGTACAAGGTTTAAGCGTGCCTGTAAGAGTGTAATAATACTCGTATGACTTAACTTTCCTCTGAAGACACTAAATGTCAGTAATGTTCTTCCAGTCCCAGAGACATCCTTGCCAACTGCTCCAATCACTCGGTCAGCTTCAAAGGGATCTGCAAACAAACGTATGTGCCCAATTTGGTTTGTTTAGTAATCAGTAAATCTCAATCCTGCGTGTACAGTATGTTTAAGTATTGTTCTGTCATTGTTTTAAATAAACTGGATCTTCTTTTTTTAGCCAAGGATGAAACTCCTATTCCACCTAAGATGCCCCCAGCACAAGGTATGACTGATATAGGCAAATCTTTTCTGATGTCATCAGCATTATGTAGTTAAGCCATAGAAGGCAAGCAAAATGTAAAGAAAATATTAGCCATCAATATATGCCAAATTGCGGGGTGGCAAAAAAAGTTAATGAGGCCTTTAAAAATTATTTTGTAAAGTTTTGAGTTTTTAAAAGAGATTTTCTCGAAAACTATTTTGGTGTATTGGGCTCAAATTTTCAGACATAACCAATACTGCTATGCAATTTTAGTATTCAGAGATGTAGCAGTCAATTCCAAGACTGCTTATGTTCTCCTGGACATTTGACTTTTTTGAAAAATTTTGGTCAAATCCCTAAGTATGCTGGCAGTTCAGATGGTCAAATGCCGCACCGTTTGTTGGAAGTAAAAAGTGTCAAATCCCCCACCCACCAGCGACTACTCAAAACTTTTCCCATGTGTCAAACTGTTTATTCGTATGTAAATATCCTACTAAACGCAACCAAAATATGGAAAGTCTTGGAGATCTGTCTTACGGAGGTTTTTCATAATTTTATTAATAAAATTGTTCATTCCAGAAAACCTACATTTAACCTTTTTTTTCAAAGGCTCTTAAATGCTCCAACAAAACGTGAACGCGGTGCACATGCTGGATGCGAAAAGAATTGAGAAATCCTTTTGCTTTCGACGCTGACCACGACAGTCAAATGCGTTACTAGGGGGGCCACATTTTGGGTCAAGTTCCCCACTGTACGAAGCAAAACTACAGTCAAATGCCTGGAGTTTGCCCGGTGGGGAATGGGCAGTTTTGGAATTGATCAGAGAACGATAAGCTTATGTTAATGAGGCAAAAAGTTTAAACAATTGCTGCTAATGTTGGTGTTTTTGCTTCCTTGCTTTTGTTAGCTGGTCCTCGTGGTGTGTTTTCTTGGAATGAGTACTTGGCTGAAACTGGGTCAATTGCAGCTCGGTGGCACTTTTTCAAACAAGTATGTTACACTCAAACAACTCCTTAATCTAGCAAACAGTGCTTTTCTCAGTGAAATATCGAGCGCTTACCATTTGTACGGAAATTTCGGTGAAAAATTTCCGTCAAGTGATACTGGTATTTTTTTGTGCACTGAAAAGAAGAATGGGATTGAATTGTACCATTTACAAAATGCCGGTAAATTTTTCGCTTTCTCTCGACATGAAGCCTGGCACTGGTAGTCCAAACGAATGTTACAGAAAATTTCGGTCGTTTCGGTAAAAACGGGAAAAAGGTAATACCTCGCAAGGTATTACTTTTTTCCGGAAAATTTCCACCGGGATGAACCGTTCCATTTGAATTCTCCTCGGAATTTCCGGGTTTTCCACATAAATGATAAGCGCTCATCATTTTCCATAGATACTGATGGCTAGTAGAGGTTCTTACAGGGAATTGACATACGGTTGCCTTGTAGTAAACTTAAACAATTTAGAAGGTTCATCATACTCCCGATTCACACTGATAAAACTTCTTTAGGTTCAACAAAATGGTGTCATAGCCATTACCATAACAGTTAACAGTTCATCCTATCTAGAATTGTATAAACTTTCTCTCGCTTTGGGGCTGAGCTGTGGAGTGAGATACCCTGTGACATTTGACAAAAACTCTGCAAATTACTTTTTGACATTCTGAATACAGAAGATTACTATATTGATACGCCTACGCCCAAGGTCAAATCAGCCAAAAAATGTCGAAAAATGAATTCTTTGCTTACTCGTTTGTACTTTTACAAATTGTTTTTTAGTTGTGTTATTAAGTCCTCAACCACATTACGATTGTAAACTTTCCTTAGTTAGCCTTAGTCTTCATTTCTTCCTATATACACACTGTCCTGCCACGAATAGCCTTGCTAGCTGCTTGCAGTGCTTCTGTCATATCATCTGCTTATTAATAAAATTTTTGTTGTTGTTTGTTGCCCAACGGCCCACCCTCTGAAGCTCGGTTTTCTCAAATTATCTGCAAAACGAGTTTGGCGAATTTTCCCACTTAATAAATTAGCAGTCGTCATCTTTCTTACTTTGCCAACCCCCCCCCCCCCCCCTAAAAAAAGTCACTTACAAATCGCTTTATGTCCAAACATGGCGTTTATACAGTTTCACTAGATGCTAGGTGATCTGTGACGTCACTGCGGGGGCGTGGGGAAATAAATTTATGGGATACGGCATTAAAATTTCTCTCCCCAGACCCCGCAATGACGTCACAGATCACCTGATGTGTATTCATATTATTTCTTAGTTTTTCGTTCCAAAAGACCGTACTGATCTCCTTATTTGTTTTATGTCCTTCTTTGCTGTAGTCTTCCACACCTCCTTACAATGGCTTTGAATGTAACATGAAACTGGAAGTGGCCGATCCACGGATAGTGGACACCATGTGCGTGGCTACAGTTGTGGGGCTGTTAGGGCCCAGGATAAGATGTCGGTTTGATGGCACAGACAGTGCTAATGATGTCTGGCATTTAGTGGACTCTAAAGAAATCCACCCTGTGGGATGGTGTGAGGGAAACGGGGGACGATTACAACCCCCCGTGGGTAAGTAATGAAAAACGACGGGTGTGCGTAGAAATAACACTGACCACAGGCAGCCCAGACATACTGAATGAATAAAGAAAGCACGTCTTATTTAGTGAATGTGACCTCCAAATGCAAAACTCGACAAAATGCCTTTTAAACCGGCAAGGAATAAGAATGAGATGTTTAGTTAAAAGTACATGTATGTAATCTTTCTTTTGTAATATTTTGATTTTTAGGCGCCATTTAGTCCGATACATTGATACAAGCTTTGGCTGTAGCGGCACATAAGATCGGAGCAAACAAAGGGAAACAGAGGAAATTTCAGTTGAAAATTAACCAGGACAATTATAAAATAGACAAAAATGTCATGGGAATATTAAATATATTTTGATTTCTCTTCAGTCAAATTATAGTCAACTCTCCAGCTCCTGTCCTCTTTTGTTGATCTATCAATCCTGACATATTATTACCGGTATTGTTATACAGTACGTCTGGGCTACTTGTGCAGGCTCCATTTTTAAAGAGTCTATGTCACGCTATTTGTTATGTTTTTAAAAAGCTACAATGTGTCTTGACATCAATTGAATTCAATTCCAAAACTAATGGTGCAGTGTTGTTATTTGAGACTCTTATGTAAACATTGAAACTGTTTCCCGGCGTCTGTTGCTACGGATGGCAAGCTAGGATGGACATGGATTGAAACTTGAAAAAGTTTAGCCATCTTTTTCAAGTATCAATGCCATTCCTGCAAAAATCACCAAACTTTTATTATGGTTAGGGATCCCTGATGAAGTTTGTCTGATATCTTCGTCATTACTTTACAAAAGCATTTTTTGTATGGGTAAGGCACTAAAGGAACGGGTCATTAGGCTGATTTAGCAACAGGACGGGAAAGCGCGCGAAACGGACTAAACGCGACTTCCGGTGCTCAATTTGCCGCTCTGCCATTGGTCAAGCCAGTTGTTTGATTTGCGCGTGCCGTCGTCAACTGAAGTTCAACGTTCAGGGCTGAGTTGCTCAAAGCATGGTTAGCTTTAACCATTGGTTAAGCAGTATCAAAACCAATACGTTGTCAAGGTATTAAACGCTGTTTAACGCCAACCATGCTTCGAGCAACTGGGCCCTGACGTTCAGCGTATTATTTATGAAAGGGGTGGGGGAGGGAGAAATCATGGGGGGGGGGGGGGGGGGTCAGGTTTATTTCTTTATACGATATGTGGGTTGAATCTTTTTTTTGTCATAAGGAGACCCATAAAGGCAGAAAAATAATAGTCATTTTGAATCTATTACAATGGACTTTTGGTTCTCCTTTCTTCAATAAAGTCAGTACACAGAATAATCTTTGTGTAAGAATTTTAATCATCAATATCAAACAACAACAACAACAACAAAAATAAACATGAAGTTCTTATATCAACTAAACAATTATCTTCGCAAGATAGTGCCTTTAAGTACAGACGAGAAGAACGTGTTCTCTTTGCCTTGGCATTTGCTGTTGGTCAGGCAGTAATTGAGAGATTAAGAGTCACGTTTGCGGCAAACAGCGAAAGTCAGATTTAAGTTGGGAATTTCTCAGAATAGAAAATAAGCTCATGAAAACCGTCTAGAACAATCCTTATGGATAAAACTGGCGTGAAACTACTTTTCTGGGGGTAGAAATAATAAGCAGTAAACGACAGTTATTAAGGGAAAAACTTGGTACAAAATCACCGTTTGGCGTAAACGTGAATCTTAATCTCACTAATGTCTCTCGGATAAGAACGAATAACTTCGGCCCTCGTCTCACAGTTTTTTATTGATTTGACTGATCTTGGAACGTAAACCAACCCATATTGCTGTTCATAAAGATTTTACTGTTAGTGTGGTTAACCTGTCCGCTCTAATCCCCCCAAAATTAGAGGGGAGACCTTAGATAACAATGACCTCAATCATTTATTTTTCTATTTTTTTATTTCAAATTTCTTTCAATCACTACTTCAACGGTTTTTGTTTTCAACGTTCACTTGCTAACATACTATCATATTGCACGCTATTCTCTTATTTTCAAACTGTAACGTCTCATTATATGTAAGACCCTGAAGAAGGAAGGCCGTGCCTTCCGAAATATTGGTTAAAAGATTATATATTCCCGACTGTAAAATCAGCCTTCCTTTTTTTGTCCTATATTTCCACTTGTTGCTGATCAGATCCTTTATTAGGATCCGGTCCTTCGTTTTTGTAAGCTGGTCCTTGCTTAAAAAATTGAATTTGTGGCGTCCAGCGGTTTTAGTGAAAACAAGGGTTTAGGTGGGGTGCTCCGCAGTCTCGTGGGCTCACAAAACCTGGTCTCAGGATTTTCTCAACAGAGGCCTTTAGATTCGAGGACGAGGAAGAGATTTCGCGTATTGAATCCTCAAAAAATATACTGCCCAGAAAGCTTCATTGTACGTTTTGTATAACCAGAAACGTTAGCGCGCTTATTTTTGCTGAGGGATGTTTAGCCCTCTCCCGCCACAATGACATTCTCGCTAGAACTCGTAAAAGGAACTCGTAGTAAATTGACGACGGCTATCACGTTTTCCCACCAACATGACGTTAGTTCACATGTGCGCATTACTTAGTATTTGGAAAATCTCGTACTCGTGGTTGTCGTCGTTTTAGAATGTAAAGCTGTATATTAATAGTGTTGGTTCATCGGGGCAAATTAAAAAAGTACACAAAGGATCCAACGACAACAAGAACACTAGCTGAGAGTTGTATAAGCTGTGGGAGCTTGTATAAGTGTCTCAAAAGTTACCCCGGAAAAAATTACCGCAAAACAACGCAATGATTTATCTTTTCTGTTACAGGTTTTAAACTTGATCCTGGAAAATACTCTACCTTTCTCGCGAAGACTCTTACCACTGCAAAACTGGCTCCCGTAAGACTCTTTAAAAGAGTAAGTAGTTTTCACTTTATCAATGAGTTCGCTTAAACCATTTCAACCTGGCCAATGGTAAGCAACCTAGGGCTTGTTTTCGTTACCGCGCAAGTAACAGAACTTGTACTAGGGCTGGTTGTCGTTTATTTAAAAACGATTCTGAGCGCAATGGGCAGTTTAGATGAAAGTATGCTGATCTGTTAGGGTAGTTCTTCTTTCCCCTTATAATTTGAGGGTACTCGTACCAAATGTTTCATTCGCAAACTCCCCCTTAATGCGATGGAATTGTCAGAGGAACGCAGATTAGGATAAGTAAAGAAAAATGCTCTACGCCCAGGGCTTAAAACAAATTTGGGACTGTTGTCGGTCGTGTTGAGTGGCCAAAGTAGTTTTAGCTCGGTCATGTGTCTTTTCTGACCGGTCAAAATGTTAAAAATAACACGACGTCAAACTCTAGGTGAGAATTTCTCAGAATAGAAAATGAGCAGATAAAGACACTCCCGAACGATTCGTATGGTTACAAATGGCATAAAACTACTTATTTTTTTGTAGGCTTAAGCAATAAAGAGTAAGCGGAAAATAAGGGGAAAACTTGGTCACGTGCTACAAATTCACGTCTGCCGTTTGGCGTAAACGCGAATCTTAGTCTCCCTAGTAACTTGAACTTACTAGCCTAACAAACAAAAGTATGTAGTGAAAAAAGATACTTGTCCTCTTGAAGCGTAATTGTGTGAAAGTGTACTTTTTCTCCTGACTCCCTGTTGTTCAAACGATGGATAGCGCTATCCACCGCCGATCGGATAAACCACTCTCCAGCGGATAAGTATTAGGGAAACCAATTCCGTTATCCACTGGATAGAGATTTATCCGATGGATATCGTTATTCACCTTTCGAGCAACTTGCTCCTGAGTCCTGTTTCTGGCCCAGAAAGCTGTTTGATGTTTGTCGTGTTTCAAGATCAATGTTTCAATAATTTTGAAAATTTTATAATAAAAATATCAGTTAAGAAGCAAAACTGACTGGTTTGTGAATTAGGAACTGTGCTGCTATTCAATAAATTTTGACTTTAAAATTTGCCCTCGGGCCTGAAAAGTTTCCGAGCCTTGCGAGAAACGGGGCCCTGGTCGGTTATTCAGTTTACCTGTCCGGTCAAAATGACTGGCAAACCCAAACTTTGTCCAAACAAATGGTCATCTTGGCCCAACATTGTCCGTTGACCGGCTGTTATTTTGAGCGCTCACGCCCGAGGCGTTTTTTTAAATGTCAGTCCGTGTCGTTGAGTCTTGTGTCACCAAGCTTCAGATACGCCAGAACCTGATTATTAAATTAAATTGTTTTCTCTTTTGCCAGGAGCCAACATCGCCAAAGGAAAATTTTTTTGAGGTCGACATGAAATTAGAAGCGCTGGATCCTAAAAACCCACTTCTGATCTGTGTAGCGACAGTGGCTGGAGTGGATGGAGACAAAATCCGCGTTGACTTTGATGGATATCTGGGATCAGATTATTGGTGTAGATATGACTCCAGAGATATCTTTCCTGTTGGATGGTGCTACTACAGTGGTCATCCTTTACAACCACCAGGTAAGGAACATCATCAACAACAACAGCAACAAGGATAGTAATATTAGTCATGTGCAGTGCTTCGCTTTCCATAGTTTCAAGGGGCTGGTGGGTTTTCCCGCTCTTTCTTTTGGTCGCACGTTCTTCAGTTTGCGCAATATTTTCCGCGCTCCTTTTTTGATTGCATTTCCTGCTTTTTCTTTGGGTGAATTTCGTTTCTCAAGTTTGGCTAGCTAGTTGTTTTCCCATATCTACAAGCACCATGGTCTCTGCACGACGTCTCATCATCGTATTCATCTGTTTATTTCTTACGTTCAGCGTTGCATCAGCTGCACGTTCTCCCGCTTTATACTGTTTTCTTGTGTTGTTTGCACGCTGCACATGGCCATTTCATTCAAGTGGTTTGCGGTTTATTCTTTCCCGCGCTTTTTCCTGGCTGCTGTATTTCTGCGCCTGCGCTTTTTAACTCTTGTCATGCTTTCTGCTGTCGGTATCGCTTGCTTTCCCGCCTTTTCGTGATGTGCTGGAGTTCTCTCGTGCTCTCCCGCTCTCTTTCGGATACACTTTCCATGAAGTTAAATAAAGTATTTGTTTAACACAGTTAACAACAAGGAGCTTGGGCGTGGTCAGCGGTCGCTCGTTTGGCTCAAGCGCGGTCAGCCTTGCTTGCATCAGCTCCATGTGCTCAGTACAGTGTTTTTTCGTGGCGGCCATTCTCTTCGTTTAGCCTTTGGATCATTCTTTTACCGTCAGATTCTTGATGTTTCCTTGGCTGCTCGTTCAAACCGTTTATTTTTCTTTCTTCGTTGTCTTCGGCTACGCTTGGCTTTTGTGCAATCGTTGTTTCTTCGTACTTTGGGGCGACAATGTTTTGGCGGGACTTTCGTCTCGACGTTTGGCCATGGTTGTTTGCTTGGCTGTTTCGTCTGCTATTTCATGGCTTGAAAGTTCGACAACAGCTTTTCTGCGGTTTTTTTCTCCCGAGACGGATCGACTGTGGTTTTGCGTTCACTTGCCTAGCAGTCAAGCGGCTCACGAACTTAGCGATTAAGCGGTCCAACGAGCTTATCGGTCTAGCTGTCCACGAGCGTAGCGGGTCGAGCGGTCCCCGAGCTCAGCAGTTAAGCGGGCCCAAAGCTCAATAGCAGTCAAGCGTTCCACGAGCTTAGCGGTGAAGCTGTCCTCAAACCTAGCGGTGAAGCGGTCCTAGCAGTGAAGCAGTCCTCAAGATTAGCGGTGAAGCAGACCACGAGCTTAGCGGTGAAGCAGTCTTCGAGCTTTAGCGGTGAAGCCGTCCACGAGCTTAGCGGTGAAGCGGCCCTAGCAGTGAAGCGGTGAAGCAGACCACGAGCTTGGCGGTGAAGCGGTGAAGCGGTCCACAAGCAAGACTAGCGGTGTAGTGGTTCTCGAGCTTAGCGGGTAGCGGTTCTCGAGCTTAGCGGTGAAGCAGTCCTCAAGCAAGACTAGCGGTGTAGCGGTTCTCGAGCTTAGCGGTGAAGCGGTCCACCAGCAAGACTAGCGGTGTAGCGGTTCTCGAGCGTAGGTTCTCGAGCTTAGCGGTGTAGCGGTCCACAAGCAAGACTAGCGGTGTGGCGGTTCTCGAGCGTAGGTTCTCGAGCTTAGCGGTGTAGCGGTCCACAAGCAAGACTAGCGGTGTAGCGGTTCTCGAGCTTAGGTTCTCGAGCGTAGCGGTGAAGCGGGCCACAAGCAAGACTAGCGGTGTAGCGGTTCTCGAGCGTAGGTTCTCGAGCTTAGCGGTGTAGCGGTCCACAAGCAAGACTAGCGGTGTAGCGGTTCTCGAGCTTAGCGGTGTGGCGGTCCACAAGCAAGACTAGCGGTGTAGCGGTTCTCGAGCTTAGCGGTCCACAAACAAGACTAGCGGTGTAGCGGTTCTCGAGCTTGGGTTCTCGAGCTTAGCGGTGAAGCGGTCCACCGGCAAGACTAGCGGTGTAGCGGTTCTCGAGCTTAGCGGAGTAGCAGTCCACGAGTTTAGCAGTGAAGTGGTCCACGAGCTTAGCAGCTTCCGCCGGTCAACGGTCAAACTTACATGGAACGTGTTAGCTTCGTCACAGCCCGGAGTGTCAAATGGAGCGTTTTTCTGTGGCGGTTGCGTTAGCGCGAAACGATTTTTAGCATCCCCCCCACCCCTCCCTCTATGTCTCCTTCCACTGTTTCATCTTGCTTCAGTGTGACGGGTGCCTGGAAAAGGGGGTCATGGCTGGGTTGCGGGGATTTGCCAGCCATGGGAGAGGAGTCTAGGGGCTGGCTGACCACAGTGGAGGCCCCTGGATAGATATGCCAGGCACCCACATTCCTTCTAGTATTTTGTAGTAATAGTTACTAGTTCTATAACAATATTTTAGTTGTTTTTGTACTTTTAGCGTCTGTTTGCTGGTAAGTGTACAACTACTTGTATTGGTTTTCTTTAGCGTCTTTTTCCAGTTGTTTTTTTGTAGTTTTTCATGGGACATTGAAGCTTACTGTTTTTGTGGCATTTACAGCATTTGTATTGCTCTGAAGGGATGTTTGGGTTGGATGTTTGTGGCGTTCACAGTGTCTGTAGTGTTTATGAGGTGTCTGGGCTGGTTGCACATGTAGCACCTATGGGGCGTTGGGATTGGCCCCTTTTGGCATGTACAGCATTAACAGCATTTATGAGCATTGCGGTTGGAGGTTTGGGGTATCTACAGCATTTGTTTTATCTATGGAGTGTTTGGGGTTAGACTTTTTGGGGCGTTCACAGTATTTGTAGCCTTTCTGGGACGTGCCTGCTGGTTTTTTATTTATTTATTTATTTTCTTGTGACGGGGCGTGTAGCGTTTTATGGTGCATTGGGATGGAACCTCAGTGGTGGTCACAGCGTTTTGTTGCGTTCATGAGTCGTTTGGGCTGGTTCGTTTCCATGGGGCATTTAGGGTGCCTGGGACTTTGCGGCGGGGGGCCCTTGTGGCGTTCACAGCGCCTGTACTGGTTAGGAAATGTTGGGGTTGGATGTTTTTGTGGCTTTCACAGCACTTAAGGCGTTCGGGCTGCCCCCCCCCCTCCTTTTGTGGCGTTGAGAGTGTTGGTAGTGTTTATGGGACATTATGGAGGGACCCTTGTGGCGTTTTTCAGCGTTAGTTCATTGTATGGGGGCTTTGGGGCTGGTTGTTTTTCTCGTGGTGTTTACTGTGTTTTCTACTGTTAATGGAGTGTTTGTGATGGATGCTTGTTAAGTTTACAGTGTCTGAAGTGTTTTACGAGGCGTTCGGGGTGGTCGTGTCTGTGGCGTTCAGAGTGTTTGTAGTGTTTATGGGACATTGGAGTGGGACCCTTGTGGCGTTTTACAGCATTAGTTCGGTTTATGGGGATTTGGGGCTGAACGTTTTCTTGTGGCGTCTACTATCTTTTTTGTTGTTACTGGAGTGCTTGGGATGGGTGCTTGTTAAGTTTACAGTGTCTGAAGCGTTTTACGAGGCATTCGGGGTGGTCGTGTTTGCGGCGTTCAGAGTGTTTGTAGTGTTTATGGGGCATTGGAGCTGGACCCTTGCGGCGTTTCACAGCGTCAGTTCGGTTTACGGGGCTTTGGGGATGAATGTGTCTTGTGGCGTTTACTGTGTTTTTGTTGTTACTGGCATTGCGGCATTCGGAATGTCTGTAGCGTTTATGGGGCTTTGGAGTTAGACCCTTGTGGCATTTACAGCGTTAGTTCTACTTATGGTTCTTTGGGGGCTGAATGTTTTCTTCTGGAGTTTACCGTGTATTTTATTGTGTGCTTGGTATGGACTCTTGTTAAGTTCACGACGTGTGTAGCTTTTTGAGGCTTTTAGGCTGGTCGAGTTCGTGGCTTTGGGAGTGTTTGCAGCATATATGGGGCATTGGAGTTGGACCTTTGTGGCGTTTTTTCTACAGTGTTTATGGGGCGTTGGTGTTTGGACGTTTGTAGCATTTTACAATTTTTGTGGCATTTACGTGGGTTGGTGTTGTACATTCAGCACTTGTGTGGTGTTTAGCCTGTGTATGTTTTCTTCCTACCCTACATAGGTGGGTGCCTCTGGGTTTGGTGTATTGGGGCTCAGGCTTCTCCCAGCCATGAGCCCCTTCTCTCCGAGCTTGGTTTCTGCTCGGAGGTCCCTTCGGCTTGGCGTGGGGGCTCATGGCTGGAGGGCGCGGGTTTGCCGGCCATGGGGGCGTAACTCTGTCTAGGGGCTGGCTGTGCCAAGGTGGAAGCCCCTGGACATCCCGGGCACCCACCTTCCGCTAAGCGACGCGGTTGTTAAATGAAGTTAAATAAAGTATTTGTTTAACACAGTTAACAACAAGGAGCTTGGGCGTGGTCAGCGGTCGGTCGTTTGGCTCAAGCGCGGTCAGCCTTGCTTGCATCAGCTCCATGTGCTCAGTACAGTGTTTTTTCGTGGCGGCCATTCTCTTCGTTTAGCCTTTGGATCATTCTTTTACCCCCATCCCTCCCCCCCCCTTTTATTCTTCCACTGTTAAATCAGTGTGACGGGTGCCTGGTTTCTTTGGCGTGGGGGCTCATGGCTGGAGGGCGCGGGTTTGCCGGCCATGGGGGCGTAACTCTGTCTAGGGGCTGGCTGTGCCAAGGTGGAAGCCCCTGGACATCCCGGGCACCCACCTTCCGCTAAGCGACGCGGTTGTTAACGGACCCTTCCATGAAAACTGCGTGTTTCACTGCGAGTTTCCAGCACATTTTTTAACACCTGCATCTGAAAAAAAGATTTTAGGGGACGTCTACATTGAGGGAGGAAGATCTTAGTACCGGGAAGATCCTAGAAGGCGGTACAACTTTTCGTTGGGTTTACCTGCAGAAATTTCCGTCCGTGTGGGTAACAGTAGGGAATGAATTAAAGATTAAAGATAACCCACTAAACGACACGTCGCCATTTTTTTGAGGTTTGTCCTTAGGACTAAGATCTTCCTACCTCTCAGCTAGGAAGATCCTAGTACAGTCGAACTTCCACTATCGACCACCTCTCCACAACGCCCCCCTCTGTACAAAGGCCATTTTTTGTATTCCCGAGGTGGCCATTGTGGAGAGCTTTGACTGTACTAGGAAGATCCTTGGTTTCTGGGAAATTGCCCACCTACCCCTCCCCTAAGCCATCATTTTGCCCTAAGTGAGAAGTAAGTGTTAATGCTAGCGTAGGGGAGGGGTAGGTGGGCAGTTTTCCAGAAATGAACAGTGATCCCATCTTTTTTTATGTAAACTGAATACAGACAACATATGGTGATGTTCCTGTTGCAAGGATCTTCCGAGTAAAGAAACCCTTAGCCGCTTTATTAAAGACAACAGTAAAATTAACAGAACTACTGTAATAAGCGGCATTAACGTTCGCTTGAATTGTCCCACATCATTTACCTGGTACACACAATCTCAAAAATGTAATTCATTAGACAGTTATATATGTCAGCCCTGTTGATTCTATGGGGCTGTTTATATGTTACCGGAATGACATTCTTTGCAGAATCAGCTTCATGGCAGAGTGAAGTTCATTCTGCGTTCACATGATAAAATACACGAAATTTCGTACCAGAACGAGAATTTCATTCGGATTAAAAACCGATTGACTTTACGGGAACGAAATTTCGTTACAAATATGTCCGGGAATGAACTCGTTCAAGAATGAAAGTCATTCCGGTATCATGTGAATAGCCCCTAAAAGGATGGCAAAGTAAGATAGTATTTTACTTGTTGAAACAAAAGTTGGTACCTTATATTATTTCTACTCTTCAATTTTTTTGTATTCAAGGTAAAACGAAGAAGGCTTTAAAGCATTTAAGGTAAGTAAAATTACCTCTGTTCAGTTTTTGTATTTCAACCCACTGTGGTGTTCATTACTTACGAAGAAACCTTTTTTATAGTGCCAAAACAAAAGAAAAACTGCCCGAGAAGCCCACCAAACCAGAAAAACCAGAAAAGCCAGACAAACAAGAAAAAAAGAAGTCCCAAACTACCTCTCCAGTACAACCGTTACCACCAGCAACAAAACCCACCCCCACCCCCACGGTCACTACACCTTCTACTACTCGCCGTGAGTCGCCGTCATCTTACCTGTCTTCAGCGTGCGATGGGGATGAATTGATACTTTCTTACACGGTGCAAGTGTTCATTAATCACGGCTGCTTCCCAGGCCCGCATCTGAGCCCAGCCAAAGTATTGGGACTGCCAAGCTGCTTTCGAGGCACTGTGTTAAACGTGGCTAGAGACTGTTTTCAGTCGATTGTAAACGCTGGTATTGAACCAGTGACAGTGTTTGGGATTCTGAAGCCGGGCGCCGGCAAAACAAAGATCACCGTCAACAACGGCAAGCGCACATTAAGTTGTTTTCTACAGAGCATGGATCGGGTGGCGAGATTTTGGTGCGTGTTGGACAAGTTAGCAGAGAATCTCAAGTGCTGCGAAAACATGTTTAGCGGAGATCGCATCTCTGGAAAATGTCCTAAATGCGGCGGTAGTGGTGAGAGTCTAATCGTACTTCTCAACGTAATATGAAGTGTTTTAAAGCCCCGTGCAAACGGACGCAACATTGTTAGCGAACAACTCTCAACACTGTTGGATGTTACGTGTCGTGTCCGTTTGCACACCCTGTGGCATGGTGTTGCGTGTCGTTGGGAGTTGTTGCGCAAAGTTTGAAACCGGTCAAACATTTTTGGGAGTTGTTACGTCCGTTTGCGCGTAGCTTAAAATTGTGCCGAATCGAATCCCGTTACTAAGACACGGAGAGGACATTAGAAAGTGTCCTTATTAAGTGCGGGTCATGTATTTGGATAAAAAAAAATAGCTCGTTTCTATTGAAAAACATACTAAGGAAAAAAAAAAGAGAAATCATTACTTAATTGCAAATAACACTCTGCATGACTAATTTGTTGCCAAAAAGTCGGAGAATAGGGTCTAGATTTATCCCATCTACTGTAACATTGACCATTGACATGCCGTCATTCGAAGGGTTTTGTACCTTAAGAAAAAGTAGGGCTTATTGCAGGAGACAGTTGACAAAGAAGTGTCCCTATTAGTGCGGTTAACTTTCTCAGCAGGGCTCGAAGTTAGCTTTTTAGTACACTTGCAAAGTTTTGCTAGGAAGATTTTTTTCCACTAGCAAACGGTGGTGAGACCACTAGCAAATTCTTTCCTTTCGTTTGGGAGACATGGATGATTCTAGCTCGCAAACGTTTGCTACTGGATATTTTTCTCACTCACAGATTATCAAAATCACTCGCATTTTGCGAGTTGCGAGCGTTAATTTCGAGCCCTGCTTTCTTTTAGAATCTGTTGATTATACTAGAAAAACGTGTCCGTTTCCCGCATAAACGGGTCAGTTTCCGTGTTAAGCGGTTGAATCAGAGTAAAACTAAGGGCTTTCCCCAGGGACAAAGAAAACTTTCCGCAAAGAGGGGTTCGACTGTAGTCAGCTTCCGTAATAGGCACCGAAAGAGTTTGGGGGGTGGGGGGAATAAAAGGGTCCTCTGTTTCCGTTTGCGTTTTGCGCCCTCCCCTCCCGTTTTTGCGCCCGCTAAGCAGGCTTTTCTGGTAGTGTATAGTGCTGGTGCGCATGCGCGTGCAATTCTCGAGAATTTTACACGCTTCATCACTATTGCACTTTTCTAACTTTGTCCCAGTGGGGCCGCTACATGTAAATTTGATTGTAGTTTGAATAATTGTTTTCATCAGCGCCAAGACGCAACACTGTTCTGCCAGATTCACCTCCAGTAACCTCACAGGTGAATGCCGCGAGCTCCTTTAAGAGGGGAGCAAACAAAGGTCGAGATTTAGAGGAAGTCAAGCGTACACGGATTACAATTGATGATGATGACGGTAAGTTTAAAGAACATTTGATTGCACGTTATATTTTCCCATGGGCCTTGACCTCAATCAACAACTCAAGCAGTTCATTTTGTTTATAATGCCGATTATGCGTCCTTATTCGCCATGGAACTTGAGAAATTACCTTAGACTTGCCCACAAGTCGAGCTCAAATTTTTTCTCGGGCGCAAAGCGCGAGCGAGAAATTTTCCTACTACCAGAATCGGAAACGAGAAGCGAAGGTCTTTGAGAAAGTTTGAAGTTACCTGTGAATGTCAAAATCACAGCCTTGTGTCAAAGAAATTTGTCTCGCTAGCGTTATATCAGACGTTACAAGCAACAAAAAAGAACTTTGAAAACTGTTAGGCTGACAAGTTTTCAAAATCCACAATTTCAGTCCCCTTCAATCTTCTTCAAGTTTGTCCATCCGTTCCTGCTGTTGTATTTACTGTGTTGTTAATACCTTCATCAAAACCTTTTGAGCACTTATTTTTATCTTTCACTTAATTTTGTGGCAGTCCCCACTATTCAAATTAATTGATAAATTTCATGACACAGCTCCTGTAACGTGCAGGTTCTGTTTAGTGTCTCATGATTTGATAGCATTTCCTTCCTCTTCGTTTTTATTATAACTATCATAATCAGTATCATAATCAAGTAGGTGAAACAATATCATCCGGGTGAGTGTAGTCCTGAGACGAGAACGAGTTCGAGTACGAAATTTAACTTAAAGTTTTTGCGCGTGTTCTAAAACAAAAGACACCCCGGAAAGCTTTATTTTACTTTTTTTCACCAAAAAGGTTAGTACGCTTATTTATACTGAAGGAAGTTTTTAAGCCCTCTCCAATAGCAAAATGATAACACTTCTTACATTTGATGATTTGTTTCCGCCACTACGACATTCTCGCTAAAACTCGTGGTGGAATGACGATGGCTATCATGTTTTCCCGCCAAAATGATTCTGGTTCACGCGCGAGCAATACTCAGTATTGAGAAAATCACGTATTCGTTGTCGTCGTCTCAGAATCTAAAGCTCTCAAATGTGTTATCTGGGTGGAATCAGACATTTTTTGTTATCTTATCAGATGTGAGTTCTGCAAAAGTGGGATCCACTTCACCTCCTACAACGTGGTCTGTGGATGAGGTGGTTAAGTTCATCGAGAAATCTGAGCTTGCGGAACATGCTGATATGTTCAAAAAACACGTGAGTAAATTTGCTGAAAGAAAATTACACTTAATTTGGATATTGTACCTTCCGTGTATATTGTACCCTTCGTAAAGGTTTTCCAAAAAAAGTCAAGAGCAAGTTGTGAATACAAATCTTCCTTTCCAACACCCCCCCCCCCCCCCCACCCCCTCCCCTTTTTCACCTGACCCTACAGCTCTTGGGAACTCATGGCAAGCTTTCACCCCGAGAAAGGCTGAAAAGCTAGAGTGAGGAAGGTCATCACAGCAGGGGGATGCAAAGACTACTTTTGGTGTAGGTTTGACTCCCTTTGGGCACACGGTTATGGCGGAAACCCCGAGCCCCTTTAGACCTGAAATATTGCTGAAATTTTGTTTACTTTAAGTGACGGGGGACGGTTTATGCCCTGGGGTCTGAACTCCAAAGTTTCAGTCATTTCCCGTGCAAGGGGACTGAACTGATGTGTCTAAGTTTAATCCCTTCTCTCAGGGATAGGTTTCTGAACCAAGGATTTATATAAACACTTTGTACTGATTTTCGTCTATTCTCTTGCGCTTTTGGTCTGTGACTTCCTAATCATACCCAGTTTTCAGTGCACCGAAACGTGGATCGTCTTTGACACTACAACAACTTTGAAAGCCATACAGTCGTTACAGCCCTATTTCATACCTCGTACTCTTCACCTAGTGGTGACAAATCCAGATCATTTTAGCGGTCCCTGAGATCCACCCGCTTCTTGTTTTTCTCAACAGGAAATAGATGGCAAAGCACTGCTTCTTTTAACCCGAGAAATGATAATGTCGTACATGGGCCTCAAGCTTGGACCTGCCATCAAACTGTTGGGCTGTATAGAGGATTTAAAACCCAGGAAATCAAGATGAAACATTTACTTGGATGCTTACATTACATTCTGCGGAGCGAGCTTGATACCTTCTTTCCAAGAAAACCTGGTCAGAACGTTTTTTCGCGTTGGTCAACGACTGAGTTCATACTTCACACATAATGGTACTCACTAAACTTGCTCAGCTATGCTACCAGACTCAAGGAAAAACATGGTGTACGCTCGACATGTACATAGGTGAAGACAACGTTAGGGATATTTATCTTAGTTTTAATTTGTATATGGACCTTTTAAATACAATTTCAATCATTTCCATACGAAACTACTATATCTAATGTGTGATCTCGCTCAATGCTTCTACGATGCTGAGCCAAAGCTTTAGAGATCCCGCGAGCGCAGGAAAGAAACCATGCGAGACAGATTGCGTTTCTCGCTCATGGCTTCTCCCGATACCGCTCGAATGGAGAGCTTGCTCGGGCTTGATGGAAGCTGACACCCACCACGATGCAAAAGTGCTTCTGTCGCAACCTCAGGGACGGACAATTTAACGATTTCTATTCTTTTGCATGACATCAATTTATCACTTCATGATGTAGATAATAAACCGTACTCTCCATGAAACGAGTTCTCGTAACCCTTTACTGACTTTTCCTCTCTCCCCCGGGGGGTGGGGGTGAAGGGCGTTGTGGGGGCTCCCAAATTAAAGTGACGAGGAGGCTTTTGGGAGGATAAAATTAAAATAAAAAGGCAAACCAATCTGGGCGTGACTCAAGCTATATTTAACACCAAAAGAAGACCATGCTATAGCCTGCAGAGTTGGCGAGTTTCTTTTACGAACTTTCCTCAGCCGCGAGACGCGCGATGGGGTATAACTCGTGTTCGCACTTGCCTTCGCTCGACCGAAAACGCTTGAACTCTATGAACTCACTTTCTTCCTTCCTCCTCAGCGCGCAGAGGCCTGAATTTCCTGTTTACCTCTTCACTTGGTCTCGATGTGTATGTCGCTTTAGTGCTTTCTCACTGTAAAGTGCAGTACAGTCGACTCCCGATAATTCGAGCCTTCAAGGGAAATAGAAAAAAGTTAATATTATATAGAAAACAATCTGAAGGGAAATGAATGTTGCTTCCAATCTCGTTCCCAGAACATCCGTTACTTTTGTCCAGCGGATGGGGCAACGAACGCTCTGGAAGAATCCAAAACCAGAATCACAAAATCCTGGTTCCGGTTTAACTGCGCCTGCGTGAAATTGTTTACCCATTTGACCAAGAGAAGGTCTGAAATGCAAGGGAAATTTTCCTTGCTCGCTCATTGCTGCAATTTCCTCTTTCCAAAGCAGTTTTTTTTTCTGTGACCTTTGATGGATGTATTTAGTAAAGAAAGACAAGTAAGGGGACCAAAAGTGTCTATTTATTTAGACGCCGCGAATGAACATTTGTTAGTCACGACGACACACATTCTTTCGTGCACGGAATGAACACAGGTGTATGCAAATTTGAAAGGTTCAGTGGCATAAATGTATATCATGTCTTTAAAAAAAAGCATTAGAATGACTTTCAAAAACAAGAAAAAGGAAATTTTAAAAAAAATGTCACTGTAGCCTGATTTCGGAAATTATCGATCGAGGTTAACGTTTTTCTTAACGGTTCCAGGTCGTATGAGATTTATGTGTACACAAGTGGCCTGTGAAAAGCTCACTGTTTTTTGATTAGCAAAGAAATTTGCATGTGATGAATACGGTTTTATCGGCCAATCAGAGATGGTTTTTTACGGATTCTTCCAGAGGTTAGTGATCCCCGTCGCTGTACAAAAGGATCGCGGCCTCTGGGAACGAGATTGTGTTGCTTCAAGTTAGCGGAAGGTTTGAGTTATAGAGGCTTCGAGTTACCGGGAGTCGACTATACTGCACTTTACAGTGAAATCCCGACCCTGTTATAAGAAAGCACTATAGGTTTGAATTGGGCCAGATTATTTAACAATTAGTCGCCGAAGGCGACGTGAATATCGGCGAATAGTCACCGAGACGAAGTCGAGATGACTATTCGCCAATATTCACGTCGCCTGAGGCGACTAATTGTTTTAGTATAATTACATTGATGATTATTCGAGAAAATAAAATTATTGATCAATTTCCGACCTCGAAACATCAAAAACTCTGGCTGCCATTTTGAAAACTGCTAGCCTTCAATGCTATAGTCACTGCGCGGTGATTATAGCGGGATAGTGCGAAGTTCCTAGCCAATCACAGCGCTCTATTTTCTATAGTCATCGATGTAATTATACTAACAACACTTAGTGAACTAAAGCTCAGGACGAGTTGTAGTCAGGAGCCCATAACCCGGAGCGAGCAACTTCCATGCGCCCGTGTAACGGCTTTTTCACTGACCAGGATATTTTTAGAACGCTTTTGGCGCGAATTTTGAAAATCTTTTAAATTCCACAACCACTCAGTAAAACCTACAGACCTGAAAATGATTTTTGTTGCCTTTTTTTCACGTTTAGTTTTCTATTTTGACTTCTCATACTTTGAATGCCCTCATAGACATGGTGGAGGTTCTATTTTTGCGGGAAAAAGTGCCCTAAAACGGTCAAAAACTAAACTGGTCCGTGAAAACGCCGTGACGTAGGCCTTAAGACTTTTAAAGTGAATGTGAAGGTTGGCGCTAAACAGAAACCTGAATCAGCCCTTCCCTTGAGTCGCATAACCCTCAAAGGGACCTCCTCTCTTCTCCTGAGTATACAACTGAAAGGCACGGCTGAAGCAAGCTAAGCGGTCACGATGTGTGGTACAAACAATTTTTCTTCAAAAACAATCTAATTCCATGACATTAGTTTAACAATTACTTCATTCTGCAATTTGAAGCGGAAATGAACCAAGGCAGAGTAGCGATATGAACAATCTTTGTCTTAAACAGGGTAAGGGTTTGAAGGGACCCAAACTTCCCTTGAGTACCACCCCCCCCCCCCTCCCCCCCCCAAAAAAGAAACATTATATATATATTCGTTCCCCTCTAGGTCTTTCCAGTCATTCTCACCGCATGCCCGTCCGTCTGTCAGTGTCATTTGCTTGCAAGACCATGTCGTCTAAATGCAGATATTCCTTGGATCTGCCGTTATTTTCTGTTTGCAGGATGATTAACCCATTATGAGTGAACGATTTTTACTTGACTTTTCAATTTAAAAAACACGTGAACAAGTCAAGCTTACTTGCAAATTTTTCGCATTTTATTGCCAGACGGGTGTTTGAGTGTCGCAAATCCCGGGACAAATGTATACTCGGCATTGCCTACATCGCAACATACCTAGTATCTCGGAACTCCTGAATAATTCTCCCAGGTTACTCCTCTGCCTACTTGCATGCAGAAAGGTAAGTATCAGAGGTCCCGCCTTTTTTATTGTCGCCCATGTATCTTTTCATCAGTAAAGCGGTTTACAGCACTGTGATGACTTTATCTTCGACGTGAGGTAGTATAAGAAACTGAGTATGTTAACAACTGAGAAGGTGAAAGCTTTTTGCAGTTCTGTGACGCAGGAATGTTTGGTCGGTCTACATTTTTGCAGCAAAAAACGCAGTGAATTGTCTCCGTGGCTAAAGGAACCGATTTTCCAGCTAATTAAAAGAAAAAAGCTCGCGAGTGAAGCCTGTGAAGCGAGGCGAGGGGGGGTTTTCCTCCTCCCCCTAGCTAGTCTGCTACACAGCCGTTTTTATTTTTATAGTTTAAGTGTTGACATAATTGTTTTAACTTCTGTTGGTAGGTTCATGCATGTACACTTTATGTAGTCTTGGTAATTTTTATTTATTTATTTATTTATTTTATTTTTGCTTTTATTATTGTTATTTTATTTTTTTGAAATATTTTTATTTTCAAATGCTGACGAAAATAGCAATATTGATACCGGCGAATCGGAAATTGTGTTTTCAAGATACGATGAGAGTGCAAGCAAGCAAGCAAGCAATGCATGGCCTCGAGTTGTAGAGGTACGTAACGAAAAGTTTTGGGCGTAGCCTGTGAGCAAGCTCTCCATTGCTGGCGAGCGAAGCGATGGAACGCGCAAAGGGGCGCCGCTCTCGCGTCTCCTTTCGCGTACCGCTCACTCGTGACTAGCGACTCCCCCAAATTAAGCTCTTGCTCGCAGGCTTTACTCTAAACGTACACTAAAATAACCTGGGTGTACAGGGACTGCAGAAATCTCCTTACTCCACTTAATGCACCTATCAATGTTACGCCCCAGGGTGGGGGGGGGGGGGCGGGCTACCCACGGGAAATTGACTGAGCGTGCCTTCCCCAGGGTCGGGAATTTGACATGGCCGCCATCTTGGAAGACCGAGAGAAACTGGAAATGAGTGACCTGCCATCTTGGTAATACCCAGAAGTCACCAGAGGTAAATGAACTCTGTTTTTCTTGAAAGTAACAAGACAACATGAGCGAAAGAATGGTGAGGAAATCTGTTTTATTTTTCGGTATATATGAACCATCACTTCTTTCATTGTATGATCAAATGTTTATAAATAGAAGAGTCTTCGTTCCTTCTGTTTCTGTTTTTATGTGAGGTTGTAAAAGACATATCCTTTCCAACCTGTCAATTATTAAGTCCTAACTCTGTTAGAAAAAGTTACCCCAGAGGCGGGAAATTGACATTTAGTAGGTGCCTGGGGGTGGGGAATTTGACTCTGGCTGCCATTAAAATGTCAAATTCCCCTGGGTCTGCCCCCCCCCCCCCCCACCCTGGGGCTTAACATTGATAGGTGCATAACGCGGAGAGGGTTGGGCTTGCGGGCCTCTTTTTGGCCGGAAAATTTGCTGCACGTTATACTTCATTGGTTATTTTAGAGCATCAGATTCATACTACAAGAATAACTTCATTTCCATGTTGCGATCTTTGTAAACGTTTTTGTAACACCTTTCTCTGTTTATTTTATTCCTTTGTTCGAAACTGGACACATTCGCTTGCGCTCCTTAAATTGGAAAAGGTAAAAAGTTCAAATTTTTTACAACCTAAAAACATTTATAGTAGTTAGGATGGTATAAGCCACACAAGTTTGGCCTCGTTCGGCGTTGTCGGTCTTGCCACAGCTCGGTTAGCTTTCTACCAGGGATTTTGTTTTTCGCCTTAATTCAGCCTGTAATGGTACGACCTTTCAAAAACAAGTCTGCCATGTAGCACGACAAAGCTTGCCGTCAATATATATGTAAACGCAGTCACCTCGAAGTACATGGAAACGCAATTGGACGAAGTGGACAAAAAAGATGAGACTGAATGTCACCCTGCCTATATCGAATCAACTCTTTCCCCGAAAATGTTCGAATTTAAATATCGTTGGGTCATAGCGCCACACAAAGACTTTTATTTGTAACGTTGCAGCGCGATCCGATTCCCACGCATCTCGAAATTTTCATACTTGCTTACTGCCTACAAATACACGTGCTTTGCAGTCGAAAACTTGAGATTCGTACATGTTGTCAGGATGATTACGATTACATTTTTGGCCGTTTTCAGGTTTGTTTGGATGAGAAATGTTCAAAATGTTATGGGAGAACTCTGCGCTTGTTCGCGCCCCTGTCTTGTACTGTTCTCAATGTAAACAAATTGCGCGTGCAAGTGCCGTCATGCATGCATGTGCATTTCGACCACACATGCAATCCTTGTATTCAAAGTCACTGGTAATTAACAACCAAGGTGCGATTTTCGCAATGTTTTAAGAAATTTTAAACATCTATTGTGTTTTTGACTCCCCTGCCTATGAACGCATTATCACCTCTTTCTCTTCTAAATCTTGCGAAATGCGGAAACCTGAGACTCAAGTTAATCCACTGGACAGTGTGCTTTGACTGAAACTGGGCTGTATAACGAGTCATGGAAATAACTTCTGTGGTACAAAATTATAGCCGTAACTAGAACTAAAGGTAAGAAAACGTTCATTTCATAGGTCATTTTCCAAGTCAAACAAATTACTGGCAAGGTTGTGTTCACAAATATCAAACCGCAAATTATTAACCAGGGTACAAAATACTCTACATGCATTAGACTTCCGATTCAATTATATCTAGGAACAGAACAGTACTTAGAATAGCAGTCTTTAACTTGGGTGATCCCTCAAAAGCCGTTTTAATCAGTGTCCCACATTTTATAATTTGTTTTTGTACTTTCGTCTGGTGACGTACATGAGAAGTGAGTGATCTGAATTTCTTAAATCAAGAACGTACGAATTGCATTCCGTCGCATTCAGCGGAAACTGAGCTGCTAGGTTCAAGTACACTAACAAGTAAAAGCTTGTTCCTTGACAAAAATTTTAGTCAGAGTAAATAATTACGGTTTATTTGGATTAATATATATCTCAGCGCTCTCTCCTCCGCAGAGGCCTCTTTGTGTTGTGGGAAGGCTGGGGAGAAAGAAAAAGAGAGCGCACGGGGCACGATTATTGCTATTTTATAGAGATACCTACAATGTAGCCTGCCACACAGGTTAAGAGATACCCAGCGGGAGGAGAGAGATTTCAGCGTGTCACGCAACGGAGCGTGTCATGGATAAAGAGAACGCAGGGGGAAACTGTGGAGAGTTTTGAACAATTTGCGTTATTTTTATATCGATTATGGCTCCGGCTACAGGCCAAGGAAGTGCTTTCTATTTTTTAACGGACATGCAGCGTTGTTGCTTTGGTCATTAAACCTGTTGCATTTTTGACGTCCCTGTTGCGGACGGTGTAAGTGGTCCAAGTGGTTGCTTAAACTAGGGAGGAATCTCAAGCAACGACGCCAGACGGCGAAGGCGACGTCATCGAAAACATCCCTAAAAAATGG